>OU015475.1:977306-1383852 GCA_907164805.1 Brachyptera putata
ATTCTGAACTCTTCAAAACTGGTAGTCTGGGCGGAAAAACCAACTACAATTCCGAACTCTACAAAACTGGCAGTCTGGGCGGAAACACAAACTACAATTCTGAACTCTTCAAAACTGGTAGTCTGGGCGGAAATACCAACTACAATTCCGAACTCTACAAAACTGGCAGTCTGGGCGGAAATACCAACTACAATTCTGAGCTTTTCAAGACTGGTGTTCTAGGTGGAAACACAAATTACAATTCCGAACTCTTCAAAACTGGCAGTCTGGGCGGAAATACGAACTACAATTCTGAACTTTTCAAAACTGGTAGTCTGGGCGGAAATACGAACTACAATTCTGAACTTCTTAAAATGGTGGTCTAGGTGGAAATACTAACTACAATTCCGAACTCTTCAAGACTGGCAGTCTGGGTGGAAATACAAACTACAATTCCGAACTCTTCAAAACTGGCAGTCTGGGTGGAAATACCAACTACAATTCCGAACTCTTCAAGACTGGCAGTCTGGGTGGAAATACAAATTACAATTCCGAACTCTTCAAAACTGGCAGTCTGGGCGGAAATACGAACTACAATTCTGAACTTTTCAAAACTGGTAGTCTGGGCGGAAATACGAACTACAATTCTGAACTTCTTAAAAATGGTGGTCTAGGTGGAAATACTAACTACAATTCCGAACTCTTCAAGACTGGCAGTCTGGGTGGAAATACAAACTACAATTCCGAACTCTTCAAAACTGGCAGTCTGGGTGGAAATACCAACTACAATTCCGAACTCTTCAAGACTGGCAGTCTGGGTGGAAATACAAACTACAATTCCGAACTCTTCAAAACTGGCAGTCTGGGCGGAAATACCAACTACAATTCTGAACTTCTTAAAAATGGTGGTCTAGGTGGAAATACAAACTACAATTCCGAACTCTTCAAAACTGGCAGTCTGGGTGGAAATACCAACTACAATTCTGAACTTCTTAAAAATGGTGGTCTAGGTGGAAATACCAACTACAATTCCGAACTCTTCAAGACTGGCAGTCTGGGTGGAAATACAAACTACAATTCCGAACTCTTCAAAACTGGCAGTCTGGGCGGAAATACCAACTACAATTCTGAACTTTTCAAAACTGGTAGTCTGGGCGGAAATACCAACTACAATTCTGAACTTCTTAAAAATGGTGGTCTAGGTGGAAATACAAACTACAATTCCGAACTCTTCAAGACTGGCAGTCTGGGCGGAAATACGAACTACAATTCTGAGCTTTTCAAGACTGGTGTTCTAGGTGGAAACACAAATTACAATTCTGAACTTTTCAAAACTGGTAGTCTGGGCGGAAACACAAACTACAATTCTGAACTCTTCAAAACTGGTAGTCTGGGTGGGAACACAAACTACAATTCTGAACTCTTCAAAACTGGTAGTCTGGGCGGAAATACAAACTACAATTCCGAACTCTTCAAAACTGGTAGTCTGGGCGGAAACACAAACTACAATTCCGAACTCTTCAAAACTGGTAGTCTGGGCGGAAACACAAACTACAATTCTGAACTCTTCAAAACTGGTAGTCTGTGTGGGAACACAAACTACAATTCTGAACTTTTCAAAACTGGTAGTCTGGGTGGGAACACAAACTACAATTCTGAACTTTTCAAAACTGGTAGTCTGGGCGGAAACACAAACTACAATTCCGAACTCTTCAAGACTGGTAGTCTGGGCGGAAACACAAACCATAATTCTGAAGTCTTCCAATCCGGTACAGAAAGCGGATTCTCTGGCTCCAACACTGAATTATCTCTACTCGGTGGCTCATTCGGCAAGAACATCTACATATCCCACTACGACGCTTCATCCGGCGACCACCAGGCAGCGCTGCTCAAGTCAGGCCTAGTTGGAGGTCTCGGCTACGAGAGCGTCGTGGCCAGGTAAGGCTATCTGTTATAACAGGCAGTTAGTACTAACAGACGGTTTATATAGATGATTATTGTAATTGCTTAACGACCCCACCAACAGCTAGGTAATACGGGGATACGAATGAGGTGAAAGGACGTTTAGCTAAACCCATGCCTTATGCGGGATTCGAACCCACGCTCAACAGTGAGTTCAGTGTCTGAAGCGTGCGTCAGCTGACTGAGTCAACAAGGGTGGCAACGACAATATATATATATATATATATATATATATATATATATATATATATATATATTTATATGTATATATATATATATATATATATATATATATATATATATATATATATATATATATATATATATATATATATATTCATAAATGACCATTCCCTCATTTATCAGGCCTATCAATTTTTCCTTCACGTCCTGATATAATGATGAATTCTACAGCAGAGAGTTTTATCCATGATGTCGATAATTACAGAGTACTACCTCCACCCGTCCTCAAACCCATCTTCGTCTTCGACATGTTGACTTCCGGCCAGCGAGGACCTTTAACCGCCACGTTCTTCAGTGACGTCACCCCGTCTGACGTCAGCCTGCTGCGCGTACCACCTGCGCACCAATCTGCGTTCGGTCCGACAGACGATCAGCTGTTCCAAGCACAACTCCTGCGAGATCGTCCTCAAGCACTTCCATTTATACCTGGCAGTGATAGTTAGTGACAAGGACGATACTGATGTATGTAAGAGTGGGGTTAGTAACGAGCCTTGCGACACTCCTTTCTTGGTTTCTGATTCAAATATACCCAACTCTTGTATGTATGTCTTTATTTGAACGATATTTGTATAATATAATAAAATGTGATATGGTATTATATGATTACATATACAATTATTGTTCAAAATAGGCGGGGTTTACTTCAGAGAGTGGTCTTCCACCCAAACCTTCTAGAGATGAGATATTAATAATAAAGATATAAATATAACAATGACTAGCCTATAGGAATAATGGGAATATGGACTTTATATTCCTTTACATGAGTTCATATTATTAAAATTCTTGGTTGTAGTAAGAGAACATAGAATACATGGGCTATTAAAGAGTCTTGCAGAATACGTTCCTTGTTGATCGAAGCAAATTTAGACAAGATTGATAACAATGATAATGCATATATTAAGGTGCAATTAACGACCCTTGCAGCACACCTTTCCTTCTTTCTGTTTCAAATATACCCAACTCTTGGTTGTAGTGAGAGTACATAGAATGCATGGGCCATTAAAGTACCTTGCAGTACACCTTTTTTTTGATTGATTCAAATTTAGACAAGATTGATTACAATATCGATGTATATACCAGAGGTGCAAATAACTAGCCCTGCGGCACTCCGTTCTTACAATAATGATTCGTACGGGACATGTGATTTTTTAGAGCCTTACAGTGGTTTACAATGGTTTACAGAATTCTAAAATACAAAAAAAAATCCATCGTCCATTTCCATGACCCGATTCAAATACTGCATAATCACTATATCAACATTTTCTTTTTTACTTTTATTCATATTTAGTTTGTGAACAATTTGTGAACAAACTAAAGTGATGTTAAGAGGGTGCGTGCTGCGGTTTTTAGGAGATTTAGGGGACTAAAAAATCGAGGAAAACTTTTTTCCAATATCCCAACCCCAGTTTTTTCAAATTCGCATGAATAATTTCATGTGGGGAGGGGGGGGGGGGAAATATTGACTGGATTGTGACATCATTAAAGGAGGGGGGTCATCATCTCTATGACCAGCTCGGACAAGGGGGAGGGGGGTTGGATGTACCCTAAAATTGTGTGACATCATTTATGGACAGCCCCATAATGAAATGATGCTTCATTCTGTTCCCTCTGAATTGTTACCTTTCCAGATGCGAGAAAGTCGCTGTTTTGAAGTCTACATGTTGCAAATATTGTTGCGTTTAGAGCTCGCATTTCAGCTGAGAATATTCATCTTTCTTTGAAATGCGTATATTTAGGGTGACAAAAATGGGGTGGGGGGGGGGGGGGGGGGGATGGAAAGGGGATGACATTCTAAGAGTTCCAGTAACCATCGCTAGATGTAGGAGTTTTACATATTTTAATTTTGACAAAATCTAGTTACATTACATATTTCGGCCAAGATAAATGGGAAGACTGTAAAATTATAGACAAATCAGGATTTCGAATATTGATAATAAGCAAAGCTGAACTTAAAGATATACCTTTATAATTTTTTTCTACTCTCATTCGTTAACCGGGAATTTAATTAACAATGAAAACCATCAAATTGGACACATTTTGATTCAATTATTGCTCTATCATGAAATTATTTCCCATAATTCGACTAGACACATCTAATTGTGAGGGTATTATTGATTGATTGCAATTGACCGCAAGTCCGTGGTGTGTGTAGTTCTTGAGATATATGTAGCCAAATTGTAAATCTGTGTTTTGAATGCTGATTAGGGGGGGGGGGGGTTATTTGGTAATGGTTACGAATTTTATCAATAATAATTCATAAATACGCATTAATTGTATAAGCATTTTGAATTGTATTTCGTTTCACAAGGGCAATCTTACCACCCAATATTAATTATGTGAAAAAAATGAACTGACACCAGGACTGAGCTGTCAGTGACCATACTTCTTCAGCGCAGATAAAAGTCCCTCAGTTTCCTGAAGTCCGGAACACATTATAAGTATGAACCGTTTCTGTGATATATCCGGACATTACCAGCATTGGTATTGAGAGTAAACCAAACACACGAATGTTGATATCTTCTACTTTGAACCAAGTCACTTAGACAATGTTCACTTCTTTCCATTAACAGCAGATAAAAGTTGAATAATTATACAATAAGGAACAAAATAATCTTGCATGACGATCAAATAGGAAATCTACTATATCGACGCTGTCAGATTTACCTAACCTCAAAGATACACGGCGGTAATCGCTTTTAAAAATTATTTTAATTATATTCATACGATACTTCAAGATATTAATTTGGCATACGGTGATACCAAATACTGTAAGCTTTGACTTTTGACTAGGATTTATGTTTCCAATTAGGCCAGTCTTATCAGCCAGGCCTGGGCCTACTAGACTTCAGGCCTAGGCCATTGAGTTTGTAGTGTTAGGTTAGGTCATAGATCTAAAACAGGTATTTATGTAGGGCCTATTCAGTGTTTAGGTTAGGAACAAACTCAATGCCTATATAATTGAATTTGTCACTTATCCAGTTGCTCTTAGGGTAGGCCTAGCCATTGAGTACACTGGGCATATTAACCATTCCACTATTACAAGATGTTGTTCACATATTGTGACAGTGATCTGGTGTTTGAGACAGATTCAACACAGTCTGATGAATGTGCCGTGACCAAACGGTCAAACTTTGACGATACATTACAAGCGAAATGGAATCACGCTTTGGAGAATGGTTATTTCCGATATCGTCTCAACATCACTCAATGGAAGACTTTACCTGGCAAATATGCGTTTCTGGCTCAGGTAAATAATTGAACACCATTCCGTACTTCGTTTACTTTACATTACGTACGTAAGTATACGTTGCCACGATGCAATTACGACACAAAACATTTCCACATTTGCCTAACATTGCCGCCCCAGTGGCTCTTCAATTATCGCTTACTGCGGTAGAAACTGAAATCAGTTTGGGTGTGGGTTCGAGTTCCACGTAAGGCATGACGTTTTGTAAGCGTCCTTTCACCTATCATCACTTCATATAAATTTCATAATCACCCGCTTATTCCAGCTGTTGGTATGGTCGTAAAGCAGCATTAAAATAACTACCGGTAGGCAAACACAGAACATGCGTTGTAAGATGAGCGAGATGTCTATATAAAGTAAAATCTGAAACTCTACACACCTTGATCATATAAAATATATTTCATTCGATACCAACGAGTCTAAGGAGACGTGACTCTATCACTGCAACATCTTTCGCTATTATTTCTATCTATTCGATGAATAAAGAACATTCATTTCATTATTTTCTTTGTAACGGCCAGTCTGAATTGCATACAAATATTTAATTAGGTGTAGGCCTATCAATTCCGTGTTTACATTTGGGGAAAATTTGAATTATATTGGTTAGATTTAATTTATCACTTTTTTCTGCTCAGCCTAATCTTAGGGGGTTTTTAGAAACTTGGAGATGATGTTTCTGAAATATGGTGCAACCGATTTGACCCAAAAACTATAGGGTTCTAAGTTGCATAAGTATGCATATATACAGAAAAAGTTTCATGTCGATCAGTCAAACCCCAGCAACCTGTGCAGTGCCCACATACAAACAAACAAACAAAAAACAGACAAAGTTCCGTCAGAGTTGAGTGGAAATCTTCGCTAACGCTCATCTAATACTTGAAAATTTGTATGCAATCCGGACCAGCTGTTTCGAAGAAAATAATGTAATACATGTTTTTTATTCATCGCATAAATATAAATAATAGCAGAAAAATGTTGCATTGTTAATTCACGGCTACCTGGATTCGTTGGTATCAAATGAACTTTATTTTATATGATCAAGGTATGTAGAGTTTTAGATTTTACTTTCTAGATATCTCGCTCATCACACAACGCACATTCTGCGTTTGCCTAGTTTGATAAACTCATATAACTCTCCGTATCGGTTTCGTTGATCACAGTTGAACGTAGACCGAGCGACGAACAGACGAGCGCCGCAAGAAATCACGAGCGTGAATCAGCCTTTCGATGCGAACCGATTCAACTTCACTCGAGTCGCAGAACACGAGAAGATGTTCAAGATTGTGAGAGGTACGTGATTGGATGCTATTAACTGTTCCAACAAAAGTCTTCAAATTAAAAACTGTTCAAATGAAAAACTGTTCGAAAAAACTGTTGGAATATTAATGCAGTAGGGCCTATAGCTTGATATTTTGGTTATTAAGGCTGTACGCGGGCGTGAAGAGAAATCTTTCTCCCCTTGAAATACTATCAACACCTTTTAATAGCGTCAGTTTGTAAGACCCCGTTTACAATACTACTCAACTGCGGTACTCTAGTAACCCCATCCACGATCGTAAGTTACCGTGTGTGAACACCAGATAGTGGCTACGCTCGTAACAGAAGCTACTACAGTCAACTTACTCTCGTTAGTAGGGTTACTGTAGTAGATGTACCCGTATGAACGCTCATAGGTTGGTACGATCGTAGCCTCGTAGGAAGTCTTTGCTCTAGGATACGTTTTGGTAGAATAATTACAAGATGGCGTCGGGGAAAGGTGTCAAAACACACTCACGCGGTAAATTATGTAACTAAAACGTCTAGTAACCAAGAACCAATATTTTGTCCGTGTGAACGCAATATTAGTGACTGCCCATTTACTCTAGTAACTCTACTGTAGTAGGATGGTAGTAATGTAAATGGGGTGTAATAGAGCAGTGAAATTTGCACTGTGAATATTCAAACAGTTTTTTTTTCGAATATTTGATGCACTCCCGTATGTGATCACGTTGACCGATTCGCCGCATTGCACGATCCGTAGAAAGTCTTTAGGGCCTAGTCTTTAGGCCTAGGCCTAGTCTTTAGGTCTTTAAGTCTTTAGGGCCTACTTATCAGTAGAGTTGTAGGAATATAGCATTTAGTTTTAGTTTTGGTAGCCTATATTTGTATGAAGTTTAGCATTTTTAGATGAGCGTTAGAAAAGATTTCCATGCAACTCTTACGGAGCTTTGTCTGTTGTTTTTTTTTTGTTTGTTTGTTTGTAAGCACTGCACAGGTCGGGGGATTTGACCAATCGACATGAAACTTTTTTTTATACCTACACAAACTTATGCAACTTAGAACCATATAGTTTTTGGGTCAAATCGATTGAATCATTTTTAAAAAACATCATCTAGAAGTTTCTAAAAACCCCATAAGATTAGGCCGGGCAGAAAAAAATTGAAAAATAAAATCTCTCCAATATAATTCAAATTTTCCTCAAATGTAAACACAGAGATTATATTTGTGTGCAATTCGGACCAGCCGTTTCGAAGAATATAATGCAATACAGTACATGTACTTTATTCACCAAATAGATAGAAATAATAGCAGAAAATGTTGCATTGATAGATCCACATCTCTCTAGATTCATTGGTATCGAATGAAGTATATTTTATATGATCAAGGTGTGAAGAGTATTAGATTTTACTTTATATAGACATCTCGCTCATTGTACAACGCACATCCTGCGTTAGCCTGGTGATAACAATTAGTTTGCAATAAGATTTTCTCTATAGTTGAATAATAAATATGAATTAAGTGGAGTGAAATGGAAATCCCTATAGATATGGGAAGGAAATCTGAGCTTTAGTATTATATATTCCACTTGACCCCAGGTAACAGTTTGTCGTACTGATGTTGTCTTGTATTAGCAGGTTCCTCCGAGTCAAGCGACGACTACCTCGTGATCAACGTTAGCCCGCTAGAGTTCTGTCACTCCCTCCTCCTGCCACGCCTCTACGCGCGCCTGCCCCAGGTCGTCACGCAACACAGCGTCGCACTGGCCGTCGACATCCTGCTTCTCAGCGCGTCGTCGTGAGTTAGTTTTGTGTTATATTGGGTTTAACGACACACTGTTATGATAGCGGAGATCTGATGGTGTCATATGGATGATTAATGAGATATTCACATATATTTACATATTTTATGTATTCATTACAGATTGTTCATAAAACAGGTGGTAATGGTTACTATACCTGATGAAATTACAGTCAAACATACTCGATATAATTATACTTCATTTTTTTCTTAGCTCTCTTCTTAAATCACCGATCTTCGTTATGTTCTTGATGATTGAGATGATGGGTTGATGAGATGAAAGTTCTTGGGTAATGAGAAGGAAGCGGTCTGATGGGAAATTTTTGTTGGAAATTTGTATTTAAAATTTTCGATTGAAATTTGTATTGAAATTTTGTATTGTGAATTTTTGATGAAAATTTTTGTTGAAAATTTTCATTGAAAATATGCCAGGTTTCCCGAGCGTTGCGTGTTTAATGTTTAATGCGTCGTTTGTTTTCCAGTGCCTTGCGCGTTGGCTTCAACAGCCTGTGTGGCTTCGCCTCCGTGAATCACCTGCACTTCCACGTCTACTATCTCCGCCACCAGATGGTGCTGGAGTACGCGGTGAGTAACGTTCAATCTTCCTCACCAGAACAGAAACTAGTGTAAACAGGGAGCCAAGCCATTGCTATTTCTAATCTTCGGAATTTAACCTTTTAACTGCTACACACGCGAATACACGTTTTAGCCCGCCGTGCCCACCGTGCTACGCACGCGTATCCGTGTTTTGAATACCGCGCTTTACTGTTTATTTACTACTGGCTGCCAAACTTCAGTTATCGACCTGATTTTTTTTTGTTCTCTGATCGATCTATTGGCCGAACATATGTACTGCTTGAGAACAACGTCGACTTTCGATATATTTCATAAGTAGTAGCGTTTATTCAGACGAAAGTTTTGTCAAGGACTCAAACGTCAAACTATGATTCCAAGTCGAGTGAAAATGGCTAATGTTGGCGGGCCGGCTCGGCAAAATAATGTGCTTTCTTCAACCGATATTGAGGAACTCATTATTTCTGTGATACGGTCGAAAAATTATGGGAAAATGATCATAAATGTAGTAACTGGAACTATTTGTACAAACTATTGTATTTGTCTGACTGTTTTGTCTGTCTGTTTTGTGTATGTTTGTTTGTTTGTTTGTGGGCACTGCACAGGTCGCAGGGTTTGACCGATCGACATGAAACTTTTTCTGTACACGCAAACTTATCCAACTTAGAACTGTATAGTTTTTGGGTCAAATCTGTTGGACCGTTTTTGAGAAACATCATCTCAAAGTTTCTAAAAACCCTATAAGATTAGGTTAAGTAGAAAAAATTGAAAAATAAACTCTCTCCAATATAATTCAAATTTTCCTCAAATGTGAACACGGAAATTATAGGCCTACACATAATTAAAATTTGTATCCAATTTGGACCAGCAGTTTTGAAGAAAATAATGTAATACATGTTTTTTATTCATTGAATAAATAGAAATAATAACAGAAAAATGTTGCATTGTTAATTCACGGCTCCCTAGCTTCGTTGGTATCGGATGAAAATCATTTTATATGATCAAGGTGTGTAGAGCTTTAGATTTTACTTTCTAGACATCTCGCTCATCGTACAACGCATATTCTGTGTTCGCCTAGTCACTGATATGAACGTGAGCCAACACTGCCCCTGACTCCTCTAGCACTTCTCTTCCAGGCCGTAAAGCATCTCTCCGGGCCGTGCTACGAGCTCCGAGACTTCCCGGCTCCGGCCTTCGTCTTCCAGCTATCTTCAGACCGGGATACTGAGGCTCTAGCCAGGTACGCAAACACAAAAACCTGGAATCAATAAACCTGTTTCATATCAAAGCCATTTCAACTAAATAATGTAATGAATGTTTCTTATTCATCGAATAGATAGAAATAATAGCATAAAAATGTTGCAGTGATAGATTCACGGCCCCCTAGATTCGATATCAACCGATTTAAATATATTTTATTTGCGTCAAAATGTGGAGAGTTTACGATTATACTCCATATAGACATCTCGCTCATCTTAATACGCATATTCCGTGTTAGCCCAGTTTATCAAAACAACGCAACCCACGACCGGCACCACACACGCGTGTATTGAACGTTGCGTCTCCAACAGGTCCGTGGTCCGTCTCACCGACCACCTGCAGTCGTCCAGCGTGGCTCACAACCTCTACTTGACCCGCGGCGTCTCGTTCCAGAGGTCAGAGGTCCTGGGGTCAAGGTCGCGCTACGACACGGTCAGGGTGTTCGTGTGGGCGCGCAAGTCTTCCACAGGTAGGTCACGCACGCTCGAGACGCCTCGCCCTTGTTGTTAGCGAGCACGGGAATTATATCGCAAACCTCAAACTAGATTTTAATGAATTGTTATAGATTTGAATGGGTTGAACGAATAACAAGAATAAATAGTGAATGAAACACGTATATTCTTGATTGACACAATATTGCATGTATACACAGTTCAGCTCAGAGAGCCCGATGTTAGCTCTCCAACTTCCCAGACTCGAGCAGATGCTTTGCAGGCGCGTGCTGTTTGTTGCGTTTGTTTGCAGGCGCGTGATGCGTGTTGCGTTTGTTTGCAGGCGCGAAGGAGTCTGCCGGCTTCAATCCGGCGCTGTGCGAACTGTTCGGACATCTGAACGTGAAAGAGGAGACCTTCTTTACCGATCTGTCCGAGTCACGTGTGGCCGAGACTCTCGACGACATCTGCTCCGAACCGTTCCGAGCAAACAGAGAGAACGTGCGGCGGTTATTCCAGTCCGAGTAGCGCCTAGAAGAGAGAAAGTTTATTCATAAAACACTGCCGACAAAACGGATGCCACGCGGACACAGTGTGACAAAATGTATAAAAACAATGCATTATTTTAAAGAAAATTAGAGAAAGAATTGACAAACCTCTATCCATCGTTTTTCAGGGGACCATCCAGAATAAACCATCCAGGAAAATGTAACATTGATTATATGAGAGTGGGGTGAGAAAACAATGAATGATACAAGCTGGAAAACGATGAATCCGGGAACGATGCGTAGAGGTTTCACTGTAATGTAAAAGTTATAAGCTATGAGGTGTAGGAATTTAAATTCCATATCTGGGAAAGAAATAATATTGGAAATGGAAATTATCCATTTCTTATGACTATTTCGATGATGATTATTGTTTGCTTAACGACCCCGCCAACAGCTAAGTTATACGGGGGTACGAATGAGCTGGTGATAATCAAATTGAGTGAAAGGACGTTTATAAAAACCCATGTCTTATGCAGGATTATGTGGGCCCAACGGTGACTTCAGTCTCTGAAGCGTGCCTGAGCTACCGAGGGCGCCATGGCTTATAACCTTTATGACAAGCCAAATCCTGACCAATCAGATGATGTCACTACTGTAGTCAAGTGACTTACCGTTATGTATGTCGAGTATTTATTTTTCTATTTGATTAAAATCCAACATTCTCAAGGAATAAATGTCAAAATGTCTTTTGACAGTTGCTGCAAGGCCTAATATATTATTTCAACATAATAATATAATGATATAGAAGCCTTGGTGGTTGCCAATGCACACTGTCACTGAAATTCGAACCGTTCAAGGCCAAATATAAGATAAATAGATAGCTACATAGGTAAGTCTTTATTCATACATGTAAAATACAGTGAAAAAGAGCGAGGTTTGGTCTCATTACCTCTCTTCCACCTAACCTTCGAAAAACCTCTTCCACCTATTTCCATGTACTTTTTAGTTCATTTTCTTCTGAATTTGAAACTTATTGTTGAACTTCCGAGTTCTTTTCTTAGGTTTGTGTGATGTGTTCAAATTGGAACACAAATCCAGTCTCAGTTTCAAAATTGAGTTTAATTTAGAGATTTTAGAGCTAAAATCAACTTAGTATATATATGACCTAGTGAAGCCTATGTAGAATTTAAGATTCCTCATAATTACTCAGTAAAAGAGAAATTTGGACAAGTTTCATAGGAAATGGCTTTTCAGAATGTCCTTTCGTCGTCCTACAAAATTTCAGCCAAATCAAAATCATAATTTTTGCCATTTGTCCTTTTTTCAAATCATTATTTATGACTATCTTTCGGTTTTAATATTTCAAAAATGATATTTTTTCACTTAGAATTGATTCTTATTGATGAATATGTGAACATAATTGGATAATTGTCAATATTTCGAAAGTCACTTCGTGGCATTGGCTGGAAATGGTCATTTTTGATAAATTAGCAACGTTTTCCCGAAAAAGGTGTCTGAATTACCCAAAAACTGCAATTTCCAGCCACTTTTCAGAGTCATCAAAAATCATCATTTTTTAAACGGCTAAAATTTTGTAGGAAGACGAGAGGACATTTTAAAAGAGTTATTCCGTTGAAATTTTGCTAATAATGCTAATGGAAAAGTAATTAGAAGGATTCCAGAATTCTATATAGGTATAGGACCCTACCATGGTGAGTACACTAAGTTGATTTTTGCTCTAAAATCTTTAAATTAAACTCGATTTTGAAACGGAGACCGGATTTGTGTTCGAATTTGATAACACAATTAATAAATAACAACAGAACTGAGAAATTCAACATTGAATTTCAGAGGACAAAAATTTTTGACCGAAATGTACAGGGTTAACTAAGGTACTTTTGGACCTTTCGCAATTAATTTCTATGAACTGGTGAGAGCTATGATGTTCTAGTATTTTTTTATGAGTATAACTTGATGGTCCCTAAATCCTCAGCAAATTTGGCTATACTCGCATCAGCCATTTCCAAGAAAAATGTGTCTGAATTACCCAAAAACTGCAATTTCCAGCCACTTTTCAGAGTCATCAAAAATCATCATTTTTGATTCGGCTAAAATTTTGTAGGAAGACGAGAGGACATTTCAAAAGAGTTATTCCGTTGAAATTTTGCTAATAATGCTAATGGAAAAGTAATTAGAAGGATTCCAGAATTCTATATAGGTATAGGACCCTACCATGGTGAGTACACTAAGTTGATTTTTGCTCTAAAATCTTTAAATTAAACTCGATTTTGAAACGGAGACCGGATTTGTGTTCGAATTTGATAACACAATTAATAAATAACAACAGAACTGAGAAATTCAACAATGAATTTCAGAGGACAAAAATTTTTGACCGAAATGTACAGGGTTAACTAAGGTACTTTTGGACCTTTCGCAATTAATTTCTATGAACTGGTGGGGGCTATGATGTTCTAGTATTTTTTTATGAGTATAACTTGATGGTCCCTAAATCCTCAGCAAATTTGGCTATACTCGCATCAGCCATTTCCAAGAAAAATGTGTCTGAATTACCCAAAAACTGCAATTTCCAGCCACTTTTCAGAGTCATCAAAAATCATCATTTTTGATTCGGCTAAAATTTTGTAGGAAGACGAGAGGACATTTCAAAAGAGTTATTCCGTTGAAATTTTGCTAATAATGCTAATGGAAAAGTAATTAGAAGGATTCCAGAATTCTATATAGGTATAGGACCCTACCATGGTGAGTACACTAAGTTGATTTTTGCTCTAAAATCTCTAAATTAAGCTCGATTTTGAAACGGAGACCGGATTTGTGTTCGAATTTGATAACACAATTAATAAATAACAACAGAACTGAGAAATTCAACAATGAATTTCAGAGGACAAAAATTTTTGACCGAAATGTACAGGGTTAACTAAGGTACTTTTGGACCTTTCGCAATTAATTTCTATGAACTGGTGAGAGCTATGATGTTCTAGTATTTTTTTATGAGTATAACTTGATGGTCCCTAAATCCTCAGCAAATTTGGCTATACTCGCATCAGCCATCTCCAAGAAAATTGTGTCTGAATTACCCAAAAACTGCAATTTCCAGCCACTTTCAGAGTCATGAAAAATCATCATTTTTAAACGGCTAAAATTTTGTAGGAAGACGAGAGGACATTTCAAAAGAGTTATTCCGTTGAAATTTTGCTAATAATGCTAATGGAAAAGTAATTAGAAGGATTCCAGAATTCTATATAGGTATAGGACCCTACCATGGTGAGTACACTAAGTTGATTTTTGCTCTAAAATCTTTAAATTAACTCGATTTTGAAACGGAGACCGGATTTGTGTTCGAATTTGATAACACAATTAATAAATAACAACAGAACTGAGAAATTCAACAATGAATTTCAGAGGACAAAAATTTTTGACCGAAATGTACAGGGTTAACTAAGGTACTTTTGGACCTTTCGCAATTAATTTCTATGAACTGGTGAGAGCTATGATGTTCTAGTATTTTTTTATGAGTATAACTTGATGGTCCCTAAATCCTCAGCAAATTTGGCTATACTCGCATCAGCCATCTCCAAGAAAATTGTGTCTGAATTACCCAAAAACTGCAATTTCCAGCCACTTTTCAGAGTCATCAAAAATCATCATTTTTGATTCGGCTAAAATTTTGTAGGAAGACGAGAGGACATTTCAAAAGAGTTATTCCGTTGAAATTTTGCTAATAATGCTAATGGAAAAGTAATTAGAAGGATTCCAGAATTCTATATAGGTATAGGACCCTACCATGGTGAGTACACTAAGTTGATTTTTGCTCTAAAATCTTTAAATTAAACTCGATTTTGAAACGGAGACCGGATTTGTGTTCGAATTCGATAACACAATTAATAAATAACAACAGAACTGAGAAATTCAACAATGAATTTCAGAGGACAAAAATTTTTGACCGAAATGTACAGGGTTAACTAAGGTACTTTTGGACCTTTCGCAATTAATTTCTATGAACTGGTGGGGCTATGATGTTCTAGTATTTTTTTATGAGTATAACTTGATGGTCCCTAAATCCTCAGCAAATTTGGCTATACTCGCATCAGCCATTTCCAAGAAAAATGTGTCTGAATTACCCAAAAACTGCAATTTCCAGCCACTTTTCAGAGTCATCAAAAATCATCATTTTTGATTCGGCTAAAATTTTGTAGGAAGACGAGAGGACATTTCAAAAGAGTTATTCCGTTGAAATTTTGCTAATAATGCTAATGGAAAAGTAATTAGAAGGATTCCAGAATTCTATATAGGTATAGGACCCTACCATGGTGAGTACACTAAGTTGATTTTTGCTCTAAAATCTCTAAATTAAGCTCGATTTTGAAACGGAGACCGGATTTGTGTTCGAATTTGATAACACAATTAATAAATAACAACAGAACTGAGAAATTCAACAATGAATTTCAGAGGACAAAAATTTTTGACCGAAATGTACAGGGTTAACTAAGGTACTTTTGGACCTTTCGCAATTAATTTCTATGAACTGGTGAGAGCTATGATGTTCTAGTATTTTTTTATGAGTATAACTTGATGGTCCCTAAATCCTCAGCAAATTTGGCTATACTCGCATCAGCCATCTCCAAGAAAATTGTGTCTGAATTACCCAAAAACTGCAATTTCCAGCCACTTTTCAGAGTCATGAAAAATCATCATTTTTTAAACGGCTAAAATTTTGTAGGAAGACGAGAGGACATTTCAAAAGAGTTATTCCGTTGAAATTTTGCTAATAATGCTAATGGAAAAGTAATTAGAAGGATTCCAGAATTCTATATAGGTATAGGACCCTACCATGGTGAGTACACTAAGTTGATTTTTGCTCTAAAATCTTTAAATTAAACTCGATTTTGAAACGGAGACCGGATTTGTGTTCGAATTTGATAACACAATTAATAAATAACAACAGAACTGAGAAATTCAACAATGAATTTCAGAGGACAAAAATTTTTGACCGAAATGTACAGGGTTAACTAAGGTACTTTTGGACCTTTCGCAATTAATTTCTATGAACTGGTGAGAGCTATGATGTTCTAGTATTTTTTTATGAGTATAACTTGATGGTCCCTAAATCCTCAGCAAATTTGGCTATACTCGCATCAGCCATCTCCAAGAAAATTGTGTCTGAATTACCCAAAAACTGCAATTTCCAGCCACTTTTCAGAGTCATGCAAAAATCATCATTTTTGATTCGGCTAAAATTTTGTAGGAAGACGAGAGGACATTTCAAAAGAGTTATTCCGTTGAAATTTTGCTAATAATGCTAATGGAAAAGTAATTAGAAGGATTCCAGAATTCTATATAGGTATAGGACCCTACCATGGTGAGTACACTAAGTTGATTTTTGCTCTAAAATCTTTAAATTAAACTCGATTTTGAAACGGAGACCGGATTTGTGTTCGAATTCGATAACACAATTAATAAATAACAACAGAACTGAGAAATTCAACAATGAATTTCAGAGGACAAAAATTTTTGACCGAAATGTACAGGGTTAACTAAGGTACTTTTGGACCTTTCGCAATTAATTTCTATGAACTGGTGGGGGCTATGATGTTCTAGTATTTTTTTATGAGTATAACTTGATGGTCCCTAAATCCTCAGCAAATTTGGCTATACTCGCATCAGCCATTTCCAAGAAAAATGTGTCTGAATTACCCAAAAACTGCAATTTCCAGCCACTTTTCAGAGTCATCAAAAATCATCATTTTTGATTCGGCTAAAATTTTGTAGGAAGACGAGAGGACATTTCAAAAGAGTTATTCCGTTGAAATTTTGCTAATAATGCTAATGGAAAAGTAATTAGAAGGATTCCAGAATTCTATATAGGTATAGGACCCTACCATGGTGAGTACACTAAGTTGATTTTTGCTCTAAAATCTCTAAATTAAGCTCGATTTTGAAACGGAGACCGGATTTGTGTTCGAATTTGATAACACAATTAATAAATAACAACAGAACTGAGAAATTCAACAATGAATTTCAGAGGACAAAAATTTTTGACCGAAATGTACAGGGTTAACTAAGGTACTTTTGGACCTTTCGCAATTAATTTCTATGAACTGGTGAGAGCTATGATGTTCTAGTATTTTTTTATGAGTATAACTTGATGGTCCCTAAATCCTCAGCAAATTTGGCTATACTCGCATCAGCCATTTCCAAGAAAAATGTGTCTGAATTACCCAAAAACTGCAATTTCCAGCCACTTTTCAGAGTCATCAAAAATCATCATTTTTGATTCGGCTAAAATTTTGTAGGAAGACGAGAGGACATTTCAAAAGAGTTATTCCGTTGAAATTTTGCTAATAATGCTAATGGAAAAGTAATTAGAAGGATTCCAGAATTCTATATAGGTATAGGACCCTACCATGGTGAGTACACTAAGTTGATTTTTGCTCTAAAATCTCTAAATTAAGCTCGATTTTGAAACGGAGACCGGATTTGTGTTCGAATTCGATAACACAATTAATAAATAACAACAGAACTGAGAAATTCAACAATGAATTTCAGAGGACAAAAATTTTTGACCGAAATGTACAGGGTTAACTAAGGTACTTTTGGACCTTTCGCAATTAATTTCTATGAACTGGTGGGGGCTATGATGTTCTAGTATTTTTTTATGAGTATAACTTGATGGTCCCTAAATCCTCAGCAAATTTGGCTATACTCGCATCAGCCATTTCCAAGAAAAATGTGTCTGAATTACCCAAAAACTGCAATTTCCAGCCACTTTTCAGAGTCATCAAAAATCATCATTTTTGATTCGGCTAAAATTTTGTAGGAAGACGAGAGGACATTTCAAAAGAGTTATTCCGTTGAAATTTTGCTAATAATGCTAATGGAAAAGTAATTAGAAGGATTCCAGAATTCTATATAGGTATAGGACCCTACCATGGTGAGTACACTAAGTTGATTTTTGCTCTAAAATCTCTAAATTAAGCTCGATTTTGAAACGGAGACCGGATTTGTGTTCGAATTTGATAACACAATTAATAAATAACAACAGAACTGAGAAATTCAACAATGAATTTCAGAGGACAAAAATTTTTGACCGAAATGTACAGGGTTAACTAAGGTACTTTTGGACCTTTCGCAATTAATTTCTATGAACTGGTGAGAGCTATGATGTTCTAGTATTTTTTTATGAGTATAACTTGATGGTCCCTAAATCCTCAGCAAATTTGGCTATACTCGCATCAGCCATCTCCAAGAAAATTGTGTCTGAATTACCCAAAAACTGCAATTTCCAGCCACTTTTCAGAGTCATGAAAAATCATCATTTTTTAATCGGCTAAAATTTTGTAGGAAGACGAGAGGACATTTCAAAAGAGTTATTCCGTTGAAATTTTGCTAATAATGCTAATGGAAAAGTAATTAGAAGGATTCCAGAATTCTATATAGGTATAGGACCCTACCATGGTGAGTACACTAAGTTGATTTTTGCTCTAAAATCTTTAAATTAAACTCGATTTTGAAACGGAGACCGGATTTGTGTTCGAATTTGATAACACAATTAATAAATAACAACAGAACTGAGAAATTCAACAATGAATTTCAGAGGACAAAAATTTTTGACCGAAATGTACAGGGTTAACTAAGGTACTTTTGGACCTTTCGCAATTAATTTCTATGAACTGGTGAGAGCTATGATGTTCTAGTATTTTTTTTATGAGTATAACTTGATGGTCCCTAAATCCTCAGCAAATTTGGCTATACTCGCATCAGCCATCTCCAAGAAAATTGTGTCTGAATTACCCAAAAACTGCAATTTCCAGCCACTTTTCAGAGTCATGAAAAATCATCATTTTTGATTCGGCTAAAATTTTGTAGGAAGACGAGAGGACATTTCAAAAGAGTTATTCCGTTGAAATTTTGCTAATAATGCTAATGGAAAAGTAATTAGAAGGATTCCAGAATTCTATATAGGTATAGGACCCTACCATGGTGAGTACACTAAGTTGATTTTTGCTCTAAAATCTTTAAATTAAACTCGATTTTGAAACGGAGACCGGATTTGTGTTCGAATTCGATAACACAATTAATAAATAACAACAGAACTGAGAAATTCAACAATGAATTTCAGAGGACAAAAATTTTTGACCGAAATGTACAGGGTTAACTAAGGTACTTTTGGACCTTTCGCAATTAATTTCTATGAACTGGTGGGGGCTATGATGTTCTAGTATTTTTTTATGAGTATAACTTGATGGTCCCTAAATCCTCAGCAAATTTGGCTATACTCGCATCAGCCATTTCCAAGAAAAATGTGTCTGAATTACCCAAAAAACTGCAATTTCCAGCCACTTTCAGAGTCATCAAAAATCATCATTTTTGATTCGGCTAAAATTTTGTAGGAAAACGAAAGGACATTTCAAAGATTAGTCCGTGAAATTTTGGCTAATAATGCTAATGGAAAAGTATTAGAAGGATTCCGATTCTATATATATAGGACCCTACCATGGTGGTACACTAAGTGGTTATTTTTTGCTCTAAAATCCTAATTAAGCTCGTTTTGAAACGAAACCGGATTTGTGTTCGAATTTGATAACACATTAATAAATACAAGACTGAGATTCAACAATGAATTTCAGAGACAAAAATGTTTGACGAATGTACAGTTACTAAGGTACTTTTGACCTTTCGCAATTAATTTCTATGACTGGTGAGAGCTATTATGTTCTAGTATTTTATGATATAAACTGATGGTCCCTAAATCCTCAGCAAAATTCCTTTCCCCCCAAAAATTTTTAAAACCCAAAATTTTTTTTCCAAAATTTTTGGGGGGGAAAAAAAAAAAAAAATTTTTTTTTTTAAAAAAATTTTAAAACAAGGGGAAAAAAAAGGGTTTTTTTTAAATTTTGTTTTTTGGGAAAAAAATTGAAACCCAAAAATTTTTTTAAACCCCCGGGGCCTTTTTTTTTTTAAAAAAAAAAAAAAAAAAAAGGAAAAACCCAAAAAATTTTTTAAAGGGAAAAAATTTTTAAAAAAAAAATTAAAAAATTTTGGGGGGGAAAAAATTTTTAAAGGGGCGGGGGAAAAAATTTTTTTTTTTTTCCCCAAAAATTTTTTTTTTCCGGTTTTTTAAAAAAGGCCCAAAAACCCAAAAAAATTTTTTTTCCCTTTTTCCAAAAAAAAATTTTTTTTTTTAAAAAAAAAAAAACCCCCCTTTTTAAAAAAAAATTTTTAAAAAAATTTTTTGGGGGGAAAAAAAAAGGGGTTTTTTTAAATTTTTAAAAAAGGGGGGGAAAAAAAATTTTTTTAACCCTTTTTAAAAAATTTTAAGGGGGGGTTTTTTTTTTTTAAAAAAAAAAAAAAAAAAAAAAAATTTTTTGGGGGAAAAAAAAAATTTAAAAAAAAAAACGGAAAAAGGGGGAAAAAAATTTTTGAACCCGGGGGCTTTTTTTTTTTTAAAAAATTTTAAAAAAATTTGGTTTTTTTTTTTAAAAAGGGGCCCCCAAAAACCCCCAAAAAAATTTTTTTTTTTTTTCCCAAAAAAATTTTTTAAAAAAAAAAAAACCCCCCCGGGGGGGTTTTTTAAAAATTTTTTTTTTAAAAAAATTTAAAAAAAGGAAATTTAAAAAAATTTTTTTTTTTTTAAAACCCCGGGGAAAAAAAAATTTTTTAAAATTTTTTTTTAAAAAAAAAAAGGGGGGGTTTTTTTTTTTGGAAAAAATTTTAAAAAAAAACCAAAAAAAAAAATTTTTTGGGAAAAAAAAGGAAAAATGAACTGAGAAATTCAAAAGGAATTAGAGACTGACGAAATGTAGGGTACTAGGTTTTGGACCTTCGCAATTATCTATGAACTGTGAGAGCTATGATGTTCTAGTATTTTTTATGAGTATAACTTGATGGTCCCTAAATCCTCAGCAAATTTGGCTATACTCGCATCAGCCATTTCCAAGAAAATGTGTCTGAATTACCCAAAAACTGCAATTTCCAGCCACTTTTCAGAGTCATCAAAATCATCATTTTTGATTCGGCTAAATTTGTAGGAAGACGAGAGGACATTTCAAAAGAGTTATTCCGTTGAAATTTTGCAAATTTTGCTAAATAATGCTAATGGAAAGTAATTAGAAGGATTCCAGAATTCTATATAGGTATAGGACCCTACCATGGTGAGTACACTAAGTTGATTTTTGCTCTAAAATCTCTAAATTAAGCTCGATTTTGAAACGGAGACCGGATTTGTGTTCGAATTTGATAACACAATTAATAAATAACAACAGAACTGAGAAATTCAACAATGAATTTCAGAGGACAAAAATTTTTGACCGAAATGTACAGGGTTAACTAAGGTACTTTTGGACCTTTCGCAATTAATTTCTATGAACTGGTGAGAGCTATGATGTTCTAGTATTTTTTTATGAGTATAACTTGATGGTCCCTAAATCCTCAGCAAATTTGGCTATACTCGCAACAGCCATTTCCAAGAAAAATGTGTCTGAATTACCCAAAAACTGCAATTTCCAGCCACTTTTCAGAGTCATCAAAAATCATCATTTTTGATTCGGCTAAAATTTTGTAGGAAGACGAGAGGACATTTCAAAAGAGTTATTCCGTTGAAATTTTGCTAATAATGCTAATGGAAAAGTAATTAGAAGGATTCCAGAATTCTATATAGGTATAGGACCCTACCATGGTGAGTACACTAAGTTGATTTTTGCTCTAAAATCTTTAAATTAAACTCGATTTTGAAACGGAGACCGGATTTGTGTTCGAATTTGATAACACAATTAATAAATAACAACAGAACTGAGAAATTCAACAATGAATTTCAGAGGACAAAAATTTTTGACCGAAATGTACAGGGTTAACTAAGGTACTTTTGGACCTTTCGCAATTAATTTCTATGAACTGGTGAGAGCTATGATGTTCTAGTATTTTTTTATGAGTATAACTTGATGGTCCCTAAATCCTCAGCAAATTTGGCTATACTCGCATCAGCCATCTCCAAGAAAATTGTGTCTGAATTACCCAAAAACTGCAATTTCCAGCCACTTTTCAGAGTCATGAAAAATCATCATTTTTTAAACGGCTAAAATTTTGTAGGAAGACGAGAGGACATTTCAAAAGAGTTATTCCGTTGAAATTTTGCTAATAATGCTAATGGAAAAGTAATTAGAAGGATTCCAGAATTCTATATTGTTGAAATGTTGGTGACATTGCAGTGTCTGTTGATGAATATCTTCATGTACATTGTTGAATTGTTGGTGACATGGCAGAGTCTGTTGATGAAAATTTATATGTACATTATTGAATCAAAAACCGACGATATTGTAAAAGTGTGGATAGCAAATGAAGGATGAGATCAGAAATGTACAATAAATATGTTAAATATTCTCATTTCATTTATTTCTCCCAATTCCAATTCCTTCACATTATTATTAACACACATTTCAAGAATTGTTGTACAATTTCAAGTGAATAATAAATCAAAGTATCGGCCAGGCTGGGAATAGATCATTGAAATCACAGTTAACATCAGACCAAGAGGGAGTGAAAGATAGCAATAAATTCACTGGCACAATTTCGTGAGATTGAACACAGAAACAGAGAATTCCTCAAGACTTCCTCCATTTGCTGTTTGCCGTGTACTTGACGCTAGATTTCTCTAAAATTTGTGCCTGCAATGAGAGAGAGAGAGACAGAGAGTGAGAGAGAGGGAGAGAGAGATGCATATAGCTAGACCTACTACTACATCATGTTTGCCGTGTACAATGCAGGATTTAAAATAACTTTGTGCCTGTAATGAGAGGGAGAGAGAGAGAGAGAGAGAGAGAGAGAGAGAGAGAGAGAGAGAGAGAGATGCATATGGCTTGACCTACTACTACATCATGTTTGCCGTGTACAAAGCTGGATTCAAAATAAATTTGTGCCTCTAATGAGAGGGAGAGAGACAGAGAATGAGAGAGAGAGAGAGAGAGATGCATATAGCTTGACCTACCACTACATCATGTTTGCCGTGTACAATGCTGGATTCAGAATAAATTTGTGCCTGTAATGAGAGGGAGAGAGACAGAGAGAGAGAGAGAGAGAGAGAGAGAGAGAGAGATGCATATAGCTTGACCTACTACTACATCATGTTTGCCGTGTACAATGCTGGATTCAAAATAAATTTGTGCCTGCAAGGAGAGGGAGAGAGACAGAGAGTGAGAGAGAGAGAGAGAGAGAGATGCATATAGCTTGACCTACTATACATCATGTTTGCCGTGTACAATGCTGGATCCAAAATAAATTTGTGCCTGTAATGAGAGGGAGAGAGACAGAGAGAGAGAGAGAGAGATGCATATAGCTTGACCTACTACTACATCATGTTTGCCGTGTACAAAGCTGGATTCAAAATAAATTTGTGCCTGTAATGAGAGGGAGAGAGATAGAGAATGAGAGAGAGAGAGAGAGATGCATATAGCTTGACCTACCACTACATCATGTTTGCCGTGTACAATGCTGGATTCAAAATAAATTTGTGCCTGTAATGAGAGGGAGAGAGACAGAGAGAGAGAGAGAGAGAGAGAGAGAGATGCATATAGCTTGACCTACTACTACATCATGTTTTCCGTGTACAATGCTGGATTCAAAATAAATTTGTGCTTGCAATGAGAGGGAGAGAGACAGTGAATAAGAGAGAGAGAGATGCATACAGCCTAACCTACTACTACATCATGTTTGCCGTGTACAAAGCTGGATTCAAAATAAATTTGTGCCTGTAATGAGAGGGAGAGAGACAGAGAGTATGAGAGAGAGAGAGAGAGATGCATATAGCTTAACCTACTACTGCATCATGTTTGCCGTATACAAAAGCTGGATTTTGCTTAAATTTTATCATTAGTTGAAAGTCGATTCGTATCAGGAGAACAGAATAGTTGGGGAAGGTATACGAAATTCAAGTTCGCATCAATACAAGCCTCATTCAAATAATTGTTTTGTGTAATTGCATAGGATATTGATTTGTAACTCTTTATATCTGAATCTTTCGAGGTATTTGAGTGAAGGAAGCAGGATGAAAGAACTGAAATTAAACGCCCACAGAATAATTATCATTCAGACACTTTTTATTATATCATCAATAACAATAACATAACAATTAAATTATTTCTCCATATTCATTCTTGATACAATGATACACAATAGAAAATACAATTAGAATGCACACACAAGATGCGTACATAGGGTGACCAGACGTCCCGGTTTCCCAGGATTGTCCCTGTTTTGAGCTTTCTGTCCCGGCGTCCCGAGAAATGTTTTTGGGACCAATAAATGTCCCAGTTTTTCAGAAACGGAAGCAATAGGAATAACTGTGTATTTTTCATACTCTCAACATTCATCTTCTCAAAAATCATTTTGTTTTTTTACATTTTATAAACTGCTAATATTTGGTGAATCAATTAATTTTTAAATTGCACATCAAATTCAAATGATTGTCTTTCTATCATTAACATGTGTGGGCCACATCCTCACAGTACAAATTTGTATGCAATTACTAGGGTCTATATAGTAAAAAAATCTTGAATATTATGTGTTTCAATAAACACCCAAAATATCACTAGTAGAATACAAATTATCAAATATTCCCCCCTACGGGCATTTTGAAACTTCGCCCCACTCCCGCAATACAATTTGAAAGGAATGATTCTGACTACGCAAATCTTGGCGTTGTCCCGGATTTTCCTTTTTTGAATCTGGTCACCCTATGCGTACGTACATGGATAGAAGTCATGAATAACAACTAGAATACATGCATTAACGTTGAAAAGCACTATCTTCACAAAATATCACATCACTTAGTCTACTTTACGAAAGAGTTCATTTTAAGATTCTATATGACACAAATACAGGTAAACAAAGTGAATGAATGAACTCTGGCTCTCCCCTATATTCATTTATGTTAAATGCAACGCTAACATTAACATTAACATGAACATTAACATCATTCTCCACAGTTATATTCTCAATTTTTATTATAAGTATTATTTTTTAAGCATACTCTTATTTAGTGTACTACTTCACGCTTCACGTTCAATTATTTAATTATTGTATCTATGTTTATGTTTATGTTATGTTTATGTTTATTGTTTGTGTTCATGTATGTGTTGTCCATTTATTAAATTAGCACTAGTGGAAATGTATTTTTCTGTTGCTAATAAATACTAAATCAAAATATCAATCAACTATAGAAGGCCTTGCTTGGAAGCTATTTGTAAATGTCCAATATGGCCGCCGAGATCGGAACAAGCATATATCGTTAGTTGGCCGAGAAATAATGTAACTCGGTAATATATATCTATGACCTAGCCTAGTTATTAAGCCATATTTACACGGTCCAAGTTTTCACCCAAGTCCGTGGATCCAAGTACTTTGCCAGCAACTAGGATGGAACAGTGAACGCCTGTTCACACGATCCAATCTATTGAAGGCCATACACGGCACATTAATCACAATGGTTGAACATGCTGATCGAGTATCTAGATGACTGACTGGCAATCAGATATGGCGGGAGACCGAGTGGTCTAGACTTGTGTGACGTCAAAGCCTCTGATTGGTTGGTTTCATCAAAGGTTGAACGAAAAATAGGAATTTCCTAAACGAAATGACTTGAATGAAAAGATGTGTCCAAGAGTTGGATGAAAGCTTTTTGTTCCAAGTTTTCCATTTAGACGGTCCAAGAAATTGTAACCAACCTTGAATCACAGAAGTTGAATGAAAACTTGTACCGTGTAAATAGGGCTTCATCACTTATCATGTATTCTCATGTGTATTTTAACATAAGTACTATCGTTACTTCTATATTCACACTGGCTGCAAGCATACGGCTTCTCGCCAGTATGCGTTAACATATGTCTCTTGAGACCAGTTCTCCGAATACACCTGAAACTGCACTGGCCGCAAGCAAACAATTTCTCCCCCACATGAGTCAACATATGTGTCTTGAGACCGCTGTTCCGTATCGACCTGAAACTACACTGGCTGCAAGAAAACGGCCTCTCACCAGTATGTGTTTTCATGTGCGTTTGAATATAGTTCTTGTTACTACATCTATAATCGCACTGGCTACAAGCAAACGGTTTGGCGCCAGTATGCGTGTCCATGTGCCTTTTCAAGCCGCTCTTTCGAACGAATCTGAACGTACATTCGGTGCAAGAGAACGGTTTTTCCCCGGTGTGAGTCAGCATGTGTCGCTTGAGACCGCCGGCTTGAACGGATGTAAAGGTACACTGGTTACAAGCGAACGGTTTCATGCCACTATGTGTTAGCATGTGTGTTTTGAGGTTACATCTTAGAACGGATCTGAAACTGCATTGGTCGCAAGCAAACGGTTTTTCTGTATGTGTACGACGGTGTTCCTCCATCTCGCTAGCAAGAGTCGACGTGAAATCACATTCAGTACAAATGAACGTGTGATGTTCTGATTCTAAATGCTGTGTAAAACTACTTTTCTGTTCACAAATGAAGTCACAATAAGTACACTGGAAGAATTGTTCGTCGATGTGAGTTTTCAAATGGTTCTTCATCGCAGAGCTGCTGGCCGTCTCGTAGCCACAGACCTCGCAGGTTATGATCGGAGGCGGTTTGCTTCCGTCGGTACCGCTATCGTCGTTGTCAACACTCGTAGGCGCCGGCGGTTTCTTCGGGACGCGGCGTTTCACTGCTCGCTTCTTGTTACGGACACGGGCGGAGGCACGTGGAGCTTTGTCCACACTCGTAACATCGTTAGTACAGGTGCTGCCATCTTGGTGGGATACTAGAGAGACAGAATGGAGACTTGATTAGAGCAATAGGTGTGAGTAGGGTAGGTGAGGGAGTTTATAATGCATGGAGAAACATTGAGATGACCATTGGAAAAATGTTAAGAATGTTAATTTGGTCATAATTAGTTCATTAGTTCATCATAAGTTCATTAATCATAATTATAATGTTTAATTCCATAATGTGAACAATGTGAACAACATAAACTGTGGCGGGCTGAATTGGTGATGCTCACGGGCCGTAGTTTGGAGACCCCTGCTTTGAAAAAAAATCAAGTGCAATGACTGTTACTGACCGTAGACACCATCGCTAACGAATTAACGCAGAACTACAAACTGTTTGTGATCTGGAGATATTTATTTTCAACGAATCAACACAGAACTACGAACTCTGTTTGTGATTTGGAGACATGATATGGAATACTCACAGTTGTCAGGTGTTTCATGTTCAACCACTACGAACGCGAGCGCGTCAAATTCCTCGGACTCGGATTCGCACTCATCCAGGATATCCTGTCCTTCCTGTTCCGGAACAAGCCCGTCCCGTTCTATTCCTTGCTCCGTGCTTGAAGCGGCCGGCTCTGAGAACTGTTCCGTTACTTCACAAGACGTCATGTCGTGAGCCACTGCGAACAAGAACAGGTCAACCCATAGTGTAATTGAAAATATTTAACAACAATTATCATTGAAAATATTCAACAAAAATTTCACAACGAAAATTTTCAACGATAATTTTTAATAAAAATTTTTAACAAAAATTTTCAATAAAAATTTTCATCGAAAATTATGAATAAAAAATTTTCCCATTATCGAACATTTTTTATACAAATCTTCACCAAAAAATTACGATGTAAATTTTCGAAATTTTCGACAAAAATGTTCATATAAATTTTTCAATACGAAAATTCTCGAATAAAATTTTCAAGGAAAATTTTAATTTCTTCAACAAAAATTTTCATCGAAAATTTGTAATAAAAAATTTCGACAAAAATTTTTATCGAAAATTTTTGACAAAAATTTCTATCGAAAATTTTTGACAAAAATTTTTATCGAAAATATTTGACAAAAATTTTTATCGAAAATTTTTGACAAAAATTTTTATCGAAAATTTTTGACAAAAATTTTTATTGAAAATTTCGACAAAAATTTTCAACACTAAATGTTTGAACTTATCAAACGTTTTTAACGTCCTGTGAAAAATATTCAAAATGGCGCTTACGACATTTTGCCTTTCCACCGTCGAAATATTATTCCATGAATTGGAAAAACCAAATTCCACTCACAGTCACCATCCGGTTCTTCTTTAATCGCCACAAACGCAATCTCGTCCAATCTCTCCGCCTCGAAATCTTGTTCGTCCTCGATATCCAGTTCATCCTCACGTGGTAACGTGCTTGGAGCGGCCGACTCGAAGCGCTGTTCCGTTACTTGACAATAACTTCTCGGATCTTTCTCGTGAGCGGCCACTGCAAACAAGAACAATATGAGACTATGACACAGTGAAGTGGCCGTTACTTCATATGAACACATATAACACACATTTACATACAAACACAAGTAGAAACAGAACTGAAATGAAAGGAGTATGTAGGCCTGATTCTCATCAACATTACTCCATATATATATATCATTTCCGATGTCCCCATCCAATGATGTCGGGTTTGGGGGGTGAAGGAGACTCCACCGCCGTTTCTAGGGCTGCCTGGGATGTCGGAGACGGTGAGCCATTCCGTCTCATACAACATACAACATATATTTATTATTCAACTATTAAACATCATATTGTAAGCTAGTTGTTATCATTATGTTAAAACTGTTTTGTGTCAATTTTGTAAGTCAATTTATTATGTAATTTGCATTCATGTTTAACATTATTCACTATTCACTTCTTGAATTTCTCATAACTAAGGTTAGGTGGAAGAACTGTCAACTGACTGAACCTCGCCCTTGTTAACTGTACTGACATTGTTATACATGATGAGTAAAGACTTTCTATTCTATTCTAACTATCTGTGCAGTGTAGCCTGAAAATAACCCGGCATAGGAGGTAGGTTAATGACTGCGTACACTGATTGTCGAGTGGTTAATGGCGTAGAGTGCTCATGTTCCAAGCGTGAAATACCGGTAACAACAAAAATTATTGTTTCGACTCCATTTTTTTGTATCTATATTGGGTTCAACGACGCACTGTTATGATAGCGCAGATCTAATGATGTCGGGTGGATGATTAATGAGATGATGAGATGATTTGCAATATATTACGAAAATGTGTATATATCTATATTATTAATATCTTATCTCTAGAAGGTTTCGGTGGAAGATCACTCTCTGCAGTGAACCCCGCCTATTTTGAACAATCATTGTGTATGCAATATTATATTATACCATATTATATTTTGTTATATCTACAAATATTGTTCAGAAAAAGACATAGGCCTACAATACTCGATGTAAACGTAGGGGAAGTGGTTTATTTTTGAGAAGATAATAGTAGTCAATATACGCTACCTGATTCAAATTCCCGTGATTCTTTCTTCAATACAGTGTCCTTACAGTCCTCTTTCACCAAGGTTAAGGGACCCTGGTCCATTCTGTAGCTATCCCCAGGATCAAGCTGGAAAAATGTGGTCGACTTTCTCAAGTTATTGCTGAAACACATAAGATGGCAATAATATTTATTTCCTAGAATCCACTTTGACAGGACAGTGTAGGAAACAAGCACACTGTCTTGCAAATAGATTCTTCTCATCTCTTATGAAAGCCTACGGCACAAGTTTACCAACCCAACCACCGAAACAAGTTCACGATTCAGTGATACGAACATGTTTCATCACGATATAATCACACGTATATGCACTAGAAATACTTTGATAATGATACTACGCAAAAGCAGCATATGCATTGTTAGATGAGCGAGATGTCTATAGGCCTATGAGGTATAATCGAAATCTCTACACACCTTGATTCAAATGAAATAAACTTCATTCGATACTAATGGATCTAGGGAGCCGTAAATCTATCACTGCAACATTTTTCAACTATTATTTCTATCGATTCGATGAATAAAAAATATTTTTTACATTATTTTTTTCAAAACGGCTGGTCCGAATTGTCAATTGGGAAATCTAACATGTAGGCCTTTACATGTAAATATTTAACATGTAAGATAAACCTAGGAAAATGCAATATAATTGTTGTGAGATGGGCTTAGAAGTATGGAAATTATGCTTTTAGATTGGCGTGGATATTTTAGCAAATGAGCGCTTCATCCATATAACTCTATAGGCCTAAAGGCAAACTCAATGATATACGCCTAGGCCTAGTTCCCATATATTTTCCCTCCATAACCTATGTATTATTCCACTATAAAGAATATCATATTATAAACTAATCGTTATCATCAAGTCAAAACTGTTTCACGTCATATTTAGTAGGTTATTTTATTATGTCCATGGTGGAAAGGTAAAATGTCGTAGGCCTCAGCGGCATTTCAAATATTGTCAACAGGACGACAAAAATGTTTAATAAAATCAAAAACAAAGAGATAATCTCATAAAATTTTGTGTGATAGGCCTATTTGTGCACAGGTTTATAGATCATTACATGTTCATGAAAATTCATCAAGTTAACACAAACTTGTATGTTAATGAGGAAATAGCATGGCATATTCGGCGCTTACAACATATTGTGTTGGCGCTTACGATTGAATGTACAGAATCCTTGTTGCTTACGACAAAATTATATTTGTGACCACGCCTAATGTATTGACATGTCACTCAAGACACTTTGCACATCGATGAATTGACCTACTAAATTCTATATCACGAAAAAATAATCGCTCACGAAATTTTCCCTTTCCATCAACAATGTGATTTGCATTTATGTTTAACATTATTCATTTCTTGAATTTCTCATAGGTAAGGTTAGGTGGAAGAACTGTCAGCTAACTGAACCTCGCCCTTTTAACTGTACTGACATTGTTATACGTGATAAATAACGACTTTCTATTCTACATGAGAATCTTCTAACAACAATTGAAAGATAGGCCTATTCTGTCAATATTATCTTTAAGGTTATGTACGTGCGGGTGGTAAATGTCAAGTAGGCCTAGCTGTGTCGCGACCAAGTTTCATTGACTGGCTTTGTATATCTACAGAGCATCTACAAACACCTACAAAAGCCTAACGTTGAATAGCACAGGCCTGTTAAGACTATAAGACTCGGTCTACAGTCACTACGTTCTCACTATTAGCGTGAGCCATATTTATATGTACTCGTAGCCATTGATTTCACAACCATACGACATTATTGTCAGTGCTTAGACCACCGAGTAGGCCTAGGTCTGACTCTTATGCTCGGGGCAGCCTCTATAGATCATACCGTCGGTGTATGTCACAACGTGCGGAGGTTGTTATTGTTGCGCACACCCTAGATTAACCGTAATTAACCCAACAAACCAACTTAATCAGACATACCTATTCAAGCTCTCCTGACGCAAACTAACCTGTCATAACACACAACCTAATCTAAAACTTACCTGAAATCTAATCCTGTCCGACGAATAGGCCGAGTCACTTCGTATGCTCAGGCCTAGAGCTAAATTTGAAATGTAAATATTGTATGAATGTAGATAAATTATAGATAATATCACTATGTCCCTCAGGATTGGAAAACGAGGTGAGGAAACTGATAATTATCTCATAAAAGTTATTCATTGCTGGGCCTAGAAATGTATTCTAGGTTATGGTTGGCTTGGCAATTTCTATTGTAGGCCCATTACCTCCAGTCTTGTATTCACTATTCGTTCATGTGATTCATTAATTGCTTACTGTTTTAATACTGATTATTTACAGTATAAGTAAAGCGTTTCCTCTAGCAGAATTACTTCAATTATGTGTATATAACTTTTCGTTCATTCAAAAATATTGACGTTTCGCCATCTTGACTTTTACCAAACTACACACAAATCAAGTGAAGTGAAAAGGTTTGGTCAAAAATGGATCTAGCTAATATTCTGAGCATTGAGAGTATAATATAACCAAAGACATAACGAAATAAATTCAATGATCCAAGGTATGCAATTATATTTAAATGCATGCACACCTAATCTATAATTTACCCAATTGCTACCAGTATGTTTATTTTGTTAATAGAATATTTGTAAATATCCAATTGGTAAAAATTAAATATTATTTTCTCTATTTCTCGGGGCTCACTGTAAGTATCAAACAATTCAAATTTGTATTTATTAGTCAGCATTAGATTTGTACATAGTAAAAATAGAATTTGTCAACTACCCTGAAACCGGCTAAATTAACTACACTGGAAATATAAACAAATTACATTAGGTGATACAGAATTTAGAAGTACATAATACATATCGATGGTGGAAATGCAAAGTGTCGTAAGCGACATGTCAATACATTAGGCGTGGTCACCAATTTAATTTTGTCGTAATCGACAAGGATTCTGTACATTTTATCGTAAGCGCCAAATATGCTATGCTATTCCCTCACTAAAATACAACACATTTTTTGTATGCGCCATATATGCTGTGCTATTTCCTCACTAGAATACAAGTTCGTGAAAACTTGATGAATTTTCATGAAAATATGTGACGATCTGTGAACGTACGCACGAATATCACACAAAAATGTTGAAGATTATATCTTCAAGTTTGAATTTATCAAACGTTCTTAGCTTCCTGTGAACAATATTCGAAGTGGCGCTTACGATATTTTGCCTTCCCATTGATATGTGGTGACAAATTATGTATAACATTTCAATGGATGTATTGATGAGAAAATGCATGCAGATGATGTCAATCAAATATAAACTTGCATGAGTAACAACTCAATGACACCTCATTAGTCATCAACGGTCAACATCAAGACCAATCAACGACTTCGATCACGTGGCTGCGACAGCCCCACTGCCTACAAGCGTGGGCCTGTCACCTTCGTGCATCCTTAAGTGCGCTGTCGTCGCTACCTCTGTAACTAAATTAACTAAGTAAATAACAGTAACTACCGGTAAGTAAATAAAATGTAGCTTCAAATTGAACTTCAGGAATACTTGATGAATATATTATCACTATCATTATTATCATTGTCAATTAAAAATAGATTCACTTATCATATGATGTTATAAGCCACATGTATAAGTTAGCAGTTGATAATTGTAAACATTCCGATTTCCTCAGAAGAGGGTTAAAGGAATAATTGAATAAATAAATGAATAAATAAACTACATGCGCTATACACAAAAGCTTCCCTCCATTCTGCCTTCTACCGTGCATCTTCAAATGCCACACTGCCTACAAACGTACGACCTGTCACCATCGTCCGTTCTTCAGCGACTCAATCGTCACTTGTGATGCCTCTCAACGTGTCTCTTCATGGAACTGCAGTCACCGCCCGTATAACTACAATACTCGCAAGCGTACGGCCTGTCGCCCGAATGCGTTCTCATGTGCCTCGTTAGAGCGCTACTTCGGATCGACCTGTAGCTACACTGGCCGCAAGCAAACGGTTTTTGTCCCGTGTGAACGCGCTCGTGTTTCTTCATGTCCCCGCTCTGAATACACGTATATTTGCACGACAAACACGCTAGCGGTTTGATTGTTCCGTGCGTTAGTTCGTGTCTTTTCATGTCGCCGGTCTGAATACATGTGTATTGACATGATGAGCAAGTGAGAGGTTTCATTGTGTCGTGCGTTGATTTGTGGTACTTGATGGTACTGGCTGAAGTACTAGTGAAATCACATTGCGTACAGATGAATTGTGTTGGTTCGAGATGTTTCGATTTTATATGTCTTGTTAGGTTAGGTTTGAGTTGGGAATTGTAGTCACAATTGTCACACTGGAAGGGTTTATCTGTTGAATGCGTCATCATGTGGCGTTTGAGGTAATAGCCGAAAGCACAAGTGTAAGTACATTGCGTGCAAGTGTACGTCTTGTCTTTGCGGTGTACGGTTTTGACGTGATGTTTGAGACGGGATTCTTGTCGACACTTGAAGTCGCACTCGTCGCACGTGAAGGGTTGGTCGCCCGCGTGCGTCGACAGGTGGCGCTTGAGGTTGTTGCCGTGAGCCGAGGTGAAATCGCATTGCGTGCAGTCGTACGTCTTGTGTTTCAGATGTACGGTCTTGACGTGTTGTGATAGACGAGACTTGTCACTGCAGTTGAAGCTACAATCGTCACACTTGAACGGAGGTTGTTCCGGGACACTCAACGTGGGGTGTTTCATGTGGCTGGATGTCTCGTAGCCGCAAGTCTTGCTCTTGTCAGGGGCGTTATCAATACTGGCGGAGGTGATCGCGTTGTCCACACTCGTAGTAACTGAGCACAGCCCAGTACCCGTGCTGCCATCTTCATATGAGACTAGAAAACACAGAGTATACCAATTAGAATGTAAAATGTAGAAGTGCAATGAGCTTTGTTAATCGTACCTAAACACTTGAGAATCAACACAGAACTACGAACGTTATTTTATTAATGAGGAAATACAGGATAAACTTACAGTCTTTGGCCGGTTCTTCTTTAACCGCTACAAATGCAATCTCGTCCAACTCCTCCATCTCGAATGCACATTCATTCTTGATGACTAGTTCTTCCTGTTTCGGTACGAGAAACCCGTCCTGTTCTATTCCTTGATCCGGGATTGAAGAGGCCGGCTCTAAGAACTGTTCCGTTACTCCACACTTGCTGGGATCACTCTTGGCCTCATCAGCAGCCACTGTGAACAAGAACCAACCACAGAGGAGCAATGAGACGCTAAAAGCAGCGGTGAAATACTCTTATGGTCGAGGTAACAATAATATTCAATAGACGTTACCTGATTCAATCTCATCCCGTGGTTCCTCCTTCACTACAGTGTCCTTATAGTCTTCCTCCTGTTTCACCAAGGCCAGTGGATCCAGATCCATCCCGCTGCTATCCGCAGGATCAAGCTACCGCTAGTCGAAGGTACAACGAAATCAATGCCCAGGCCTACAAATTCTAAATGTAGATGGGCCTTTTGTATGAATGTAGTCAGCTTGTAGACAATACCACTTCGTAATTTTGACGCTCACCCTGGCTTATGTCCATTCGAGTTAGGAGAAGATCTTTATGATCTAATAAATGTAGGCCTAAAAATGTTTTCTAGGTTATGGTATATTTTCGGCCTAGCAATTTGTTGCATCACCTTTCATGTCGTGTTAACACATTGCTCGATCAGATGATTTATTCAGTGCTTCACTATTTCAGTTCTGATTGAACATACTTACTTTCCCATACTTAATAATATTGTTTCCCTGTTTTGTAAATTTGCAGGGTTTGTTGATACTTGATACAGGTTCGCCAACTATGTGATAGGATCAATAAACACTAAACTCACGTGTTGCAATGCTACCAACACTTTCTGACAAGACATTAACTCAAACTTCTAGCTATGAGGCCATTCATGACATTGGATAAAAGCTACTTAGCTTAAATTTAGTGTAGGTCCAAACTTCTAGCTATAACATAGGTTACCTTATATTATGTTTTTTTTTTGTATGATACACGTTTAGGTATTTTATTTCAATACAAGTAATGGCTCACAATAACCTATTTATTATTACATGTAGTAATAGTTATTATATTAAATCTTCTTACTACACACAAGATTATAACAATGTAGATCAACAGATTGAAAATGGCACATGAATGTAAGGCACACAAATGTTTCTGCTTTGTGCTAAATATATCAATACAGATTTGCAATAGCTATTTTTGATCTAAATATTGAAAGAAGAAGCTTCTTTATTGATCATGATCTCAGCGTGTAAACTGTTCCATGTTCGGGGACCAAGATTTGAAAATGACGAGGTTCCACCTTGGATATTCTCATCACTACACACAGAAGCGAGTTCTGACAGTTCAACTTCTTGGATTTAACAGTGCTGTGAGTGAAAAAAGTTTGTGATCCAAATCATGTTGTATCGCGATGAAAAATTTCAACTTCGTCCCTAAATTGTTCTGGAGGAGAAGAAAAAATCGGAGTGGGAACAAGGTTTTATTGTGAACATCATCACATTCATTTATGCTCCCAAATAACTTGGTTATTGGTGTGGTCATCTTGTAAACAATACTTACCGGTACTCAATAAGATACGAACGCTGAAAATAAAATTGAAGGACTATGTCAAGTCATAGATATGCATTACCTTACCGAGATACGTTACTCCTGCGACTACTAGCAACATGTGCTCGTTCCGATCTTGGCGGCCATATTGGACCTTTACAAATAGCTTCTAAGCACGGCCTTCTATAGACGTTTTATAAACTATCGGATCCAATATGGCGGAAACTTCCCGGTAGGCAATGCGGTGTGGAGTTACTGCCTCGACACAGATAAGTACGTCTTCTCAACGTTGAGAAACGGGAAATATATATCTACGATTAGTTTGAAAGAATTTGTACCTAGTATCGTAGAATAGATGGCATTCTTATTTATTTTCAATTAACAAATACATATTGTTTTGCAATCAAACAAAATTGCTTTAGACATTATTATTAAATATTATGTGAAAAGTAAATATTAATACCACCGCGATGGCAAGATAGCTGCGTAAGGACTGGCAACTGCGTAAAACAAAAAAAACGATTACTTCACGATGCTGCCGTTTGTTTGATAAGCTGGAGAAATAGGAACATACAGTAGTATCAACAAAACAAATCAAAAAACAACATTTTTAACAAAAATACAACGATATAATAAAGTAGTGAGATGAAAATGCAGTGAGTGAACTTTACGAACCGTATTTATACAGATTGTTTATTGGATGAACGTAAACGAAGACTCTTTTTTATTGTTACGACATCGTCCTCTTTATGTTCCTACGTAAGAACACTTTGTGTGAGTTGAGAACATTATCACATTACGATACGTTTCAATTTATTATTATTTTGAGGTTATGTTCCATGTTCAATGGGTTGCTATGGTTACACACATTATTACTTACTACAGTGAAACCTCTATGCATCGTTCCCAGATCCATCGTTTTCCTGCTTGTATCATTAATTTCTTCTCACCTCACTCCCATATAATCATTGTTACATTTTCCTGGATGGATCATTCTCCTACATGGATGGTTTTATTTTCCCGGTCCCTTGAAAAACGATGGATAGAGGTTTCACTGTATTGGTTTTGGACAGCCATTACGCGTGTCGTGATTACCGTCATCAAGGACAACGACGATTGTACTAACGAGTTTCAACGTTAATCAACGAGAAGTTATTACAAAACGTTACGACGAGTTCAAATACTGCACTTTCGTTCGACTACGACACAATAGAACGAAACTTATTCCCCTCACAAAATACAATAAACAAAATTTAAATAAATAAAAATACGCATTCATAGCTTTCAAAATAGGTCTAAATAAAAACTATATAATTTTACAAGAGAATTGACAACCAATTCAATTCCTCCAGCCGATAATATAGATAACGTTACAAGGCATCGTTAGAAACACAATTAAAAGTAAACAATAATTAATCTATGGTTTATTATTTGAGCCGATTGGTTATAATGCGTCAAGTCTGGTGTACTTGCATCCATGGGAACGAACACGACAAATACAAATATCATTGTTATGTTTGTATAACTGGCGATTTTCATGATTTTCGTGGGACCATTTCCGATGATAACGGAAAAAGCCGTACGAAATTTAAGTAAATCACGACTATGAAACTAGATTTTAAAGAAAAATTACGACACTTATTTTACCAATTTTAGAGAAAACTAAAAATCATCATTTCGATTTCAGAAATTTCGATTATTTTTTTGTCTACAAGAGACCATGAGTCATAACGTAGACATTACCAATTCTGTATTGAAACATGAACAGAATAGAGAAATGTCTACGTCAAGACTAGAAAAAGAGGCAGGTCCTAGAGGGAGAGCAAATTATAATCAATCTCTAATTTTTGTCTTCTAAAATACGTAGAAATAAGCATCGCTATTCCTTCCAAACTAGATTCAGTATTGTAACGCCCACTAAAAATACAGCTCGCGATGTTACTACCGAAGTTTTCGTAACGATTCACTTTGTTCCGGACATTTCCTCTAGGATACAAGTACACAAACTATAAATAAAACTAAACAAGATTATCAAGCCGACAGATTTCTTCACACAACCTCGATAATGGCAGGAATAAAAGAACGCGACGCAAGTCGGACATGTGACTGTCCAAAGTCGTGCAATCGAGTCCGCGTCGTTGCGCTGGACTTGTTATTCAGCTTCCCGTTCTCAGCGGCGGTTCAACCGAGTCCGAATCAACTTGAAAGACACCGCAAACCCAGAAACTAGATTCTAATCACTCATGGTGATATTTATTTCACTAGTTTTAGAGAAAACTAGAAATCATTATTGCAATTTCAGAAATTATGATCAAACATTTTGTCCTCCAGAGACCTCGAGTCATAACGTAGGCATTACTGCTCAGTACGGACAAATACACAATATTAAGTCTTTAATGTCTACGTCACGACTACGTCTATTTACGTCGATTACGTCTATTATTACGTCTATTACGAACCTTTTTTGGAGGAAGAATAAATTAATTAAAATGTCCGAAATTGAGATGATGATTTCTAATTTTTGCTAAAATTAGAGAAATGAATATTGTTATTATTTGTTAATATCTAGTATTAGGGTTGTCATGTCTTTCAATCAAGGACTGAAGTCGTCAATCAAGGGCAACTTTCCTGTACGTTCTGATTATCGTAACTGTCGTAACTTTGATTAGGCCCTACCTATTTACGCTTATACGTATGGGAGAGAAAAATTGAAGAATTGTACCCCATATTTAATGAAAAAACTTGCCTAAATATCGACAATATATAAATATATATTTGATATATATGTTACATTTTATTTTTTATATATTGGGTTTAACGACGCACTGTAGGGCCTACTAATGACTGCGATCTACTGGCGTTGGTGATATACCGGTATGTTACAATATGATAATATCTATATATATAGGCCTATATATATATATATGATATATAGAATAAATATATATGAATATCGGTATACTACAACATGGATTTCACTCTCCTACGAACTAATCAATAGTAAATTATGAAGTAACGACAGTCACAACGTACAGTAACGAGGCCCCAGGTCAACGTGAACCCCGCAGCTCGTCAACACACGCGTCTTGTCTATCAACGCGTCCCGCTACGACAACAGACTGTCGCGGCGGCACGCCACAAGAAATAAGCGCTCGTTCGTTCGAGAAATAAAACAACGAGAAAAGAACTTTTCATCACCTGGTTGTTGTTTTTATATAAAATATGAACATTAAGTACTAAAATCGATAGACACACGAATCAACGAACAACGTTTATATCGTACGGAAAACCTCGGAGAACAAATGTTATTTATGTAACCACGGATGAAAGTTGTTTATCAACATAACACAAATATCAACGTTGATGATGATTATTGTTTGCTATATTGTTTAAAACACCAACGTTTATATTTCTTATCACCTTTCCTTTCATCTATCGTCCTCTTTCATTTCAATTTTATCTTATTTTTCTAGCTCTTTTTATTCCGGTAATATATAAATATTACCGAAAAAATCTCCTATCAAGCTAAATTCACTTCGATGAATTCTTAAACTTCGATAATTACGAATAATAAACGTCGATCGATTTAATTCGTGCGTCTCTCTTAGAGTAATAATTATTCAATGACAATTTATATATATAATATAGAAATCGTACGCTCGTCACTCCCCTCGTCTAACTATATGTACACACGATCGTTCCAACTTATCGTACGTCATCGTTCAGTTGTCCGTTACGTCAGCGGAATCTGACGCTAGTCGTTGAATCACAGATCAGTACGCGGCCAATTAATTGACCCGGTATATTTCGCTAAATTACTCCTAATCGTCCTTGTCTTGCTGAAATGTTTGACGTTAAAACGCCGGGGGAGTTTCGAACTGTCGGGTTGGTCGCGGCGGAGATTAGGTTCGAGTCGTGGTGTTGTCGGATGAGAGAATCGATTTTTGAGAATTCGCTTGAAAATGGAATTGAGAACGGTGATGATTTTGAGAAATGAGAACAATGATTTTATATTTGTGTTTCAACTGTAAATATAAAAAAACACGCTTGAATATTTGTTATACCTCATGAAGATTAGTAGGCCTATTCTTGATAAATTGAATGATGTTAAAATCCTACCCAATCCAACAATAGATGGATTAGGGGGATTATTAAAAAATATATATAACAAAATTATCAACTTCAAAATTTATTACGAAATATGAACTGTCCGATCAAAATTCTGTAAAAATTGAAATAACATAATGGCCTAGTCCCCATTTAGCTCTGGACTATTCATGTTATCTCGAAAAATCATTACCTTTGACAGAAAACTAGTTTGATTAAAATGTGAATGAATGAGTACGATTTTCTGTTCGGCGAAAAAAATCAACTTCCTTTTCTCATTCAGTATTACCGTCACACACGATTCCTAATAACCTCAAAATAGAACGCCTCAAAACCTCAGTTTTCCTCCCGCCAAACGCCACGTTCAAACGCCCCTGCACAACACTTCACAACGTTCAGTCTTCTTCGAGCTGCCTTCACGCGTCATCTTCGACACGCGTCGCTGAATCGTCCCAGACTTCAACACTCACACGTCGCGGCCGAGACTTCGGGTCAAAGTTCATCGCCGCGACAATCGTCCCGGTATCACCGCACCAACGCTTCACTCTCCCGTTCACTCACCGGGCCGTTAGCGCCGAGAATTAGCTCGCTCACCAACTTGTAGAAGCGCCACTAGAAGATCTTGAAGGTGTAGCCCACTGGGTTAGCGTTGCTAGCGACATTTAAAGTGTCTTGTTTGCGCCACCAGATGTCACTGTTAGTGCCACTAAAAGTGTCTTGTTAGCATCACTATGAGTGTCTTGTTAGCACCACTAGAAGTAGCCGTAGCTGGTGAGCGCTGCAGCGGCAGTGTCCCTCTTAGAGCGCCACCAGATGTCACCGTCAGCGCCACTACGAGTGTCTTGTTAGCGCCGCCAGATGTCACTGTTAGCGCCACTAGAAGTAGCCGTAGCTGGTGAGCGCGGCAGCGGCAGTGTCCCTCTTAGAGCGCCGCCCGGTTGCGGCCGCCGCGTGACGACATCATCTCAGGTGCGCCACCGCGCCCACTAGCGCCGCCACGAAGAAGGCGGAGGGCAGGAGGAGGGCGGTGGCCGACACTGCGCCAGCGGTCAGCTGTTCGCATTCGCCTGCGGAAACACATCGGACATTAATATGGGTAGAATTCACTCGCTTCATTTCATCAATTAGTTTATATAATATAATGTAAAGGCCTCAGTTTTCATGGCTCGCGGCCGGCATTTTATCTTCTGGCCAACCAGAAAGCCGTGAATTCTGCCACTTGAACCTGTTGCTCGCTGCCGCGAGAGATAGAATAATTTAAACTTTGGAAATAAAACGACGAGGTTTAATTCCACGTACAAGAAGTAAGGTTATGTAGAAATATAACATCTAAATTAGTACATTTCAAATGCCTTTTTTGAGACATTTCAAACATGTTCCCCCCACCCAAAATTTTCATTTAGGTAAAGTCCAAGATATTTATATGCTTTTATAAATGCAAATTTATATGCATCTAACGACTACAGAGGTCGCGCGAGCGTGATAGATAACTCGACTGACCGCTGAGCGTGAGGTTGAAGTTGAACAGACCGCCGCGTGACTCTTGCGCGCCGCGATGGCAGCTGTCGGTGAGCGCCGACAGCGTGACGGGCGCGACCCCGGCGTCCGACCGCGCCGTGTACACGAAGCAGTAGCGCCGGGCGCCCACGGAGCTGCGGCTCACCGGGCTGGCGATCACGTACGACGTGCCGTTCAGCTCCCAGCTGGCGTGGCACGAATAACCTGCGGGGTACGATAACAACGTGATATACTAACTGGAGAGGTATTGATTATTGGGAAGTAGGAATTGATTTGAAGACATATTTGTGTGTTATTAGCATGTTATTCATTCAATTAAATTGATATATTTTTTTCAATTACAGTGAAACCTCCATGCACTTCCCGGATCCATCATTTTCCTGCTTGTATCATTCATTATTTCTCACCCCACTCCCATATAATTGATGTTAAATTTTCCTGCATGGATGGTTTTCCTTCATGGATGGTTTTATTTTCCTGGTCCGTTGAAAAACGATGGATAGAGGTTTCACTGTATTTACTATTCTTCTATTCTTTCTATTTTTTTTCTCTTCTTCAACATGTATTCAATCATCTTTCCTATCATTTATTCATTTACTTAGGCCTATATAGACCATTCCATTTATTCAATCATCTTTTCTTTTTTCATTCATTTAATTGGACACTCATTTATCCATCTTCCAATCTATTAATTTCTCCATTCTCTCATTCACATCCATCCATCCATCTACTTGATCTGAGACGACCTCCCAGCAAGTGTTTCATCAACAAGTAACCGTACCGTCAGGCTTGTCGCTACATCCCGCCTGGAACTCCATGGTGTCCTCCTGGTGGCGCGAACAGCCGACTGCGAGGCTCTGGTAGCGCCCGGCGCCACACTCCGCGCCGTCCACCCCGTCGTCCTCGCGCCGCACACGCACCGCCCCGCTCCGCACCAAGTAGCGGCCAACGTGCGGGCACTTGCGCGGGCGCAGTGACGTGGCTGTGAGAGAGAGAGAGAGAGGTGATGAGGGGCCTCTTTAAAAAATGGCCGGCAAATAAGTGAATTACAATTCCTACTAGGAAAACGCTATATGCGTTGTTAGACGAGCGGATAGTAATAGTATGGGTAAAAACTGCTTCGAGTGCTACCAATTTAGCACATTTTATGTCTTTTATTCAAAATGGCTGACCCGATCAAGATGGAAATTTCCAGAAATGTGTACCAAAATGTAATTCAATTTCACGCAAAATTTCATTTTTTGGAAAAATAAATATTTTCTTTTTTTTTCTGCTGTGTTATTTTGATGGGTATTTTTGGAATTTCTAAAATAAAAAGTTACCACCTGATAATGCCACTAAACTATACAGATCCAAATTAGATCAGGAACCATTATGAAAAAATGTTTGAAGTTGATAGCTGTAGCCTTTGACCTGTGGAAAACTGAAAATAAAACATGGAAAAAAAAAAACGAACACCAATTTTTCCAGTATGGCAGATTGAATCCTCGCTAAAGCTCGTCTAATTAGAAGATGATGATTCATAGATTGATAGAATAAAAAATAAAATTATTCATAGTTTTCTCTGAAATTAGGGAAAACAATATCGTCATTATTCAGTGGAATCGAGCCCCACGTTAGTGAAGTCTTCAAGGAGTGATTGAGCGACGAGCGCGCGACGCGAGGGTACTTACTGACTAGCGTGGCGTGGGGCGTGTTGACCTGATCGAACACGTTCGGTCCGCACGCCTCCTCCGCTACCTGCATGCTCACGTCTGGAACAAACAAACACAAACATCAGAACAAACAAACAAACTTAATAAACGTTCAATTGATAATTAATCAATTTAAGAGAGTGGTGCACGGTGCTATAGAAATTCATCATTACTATTTTTCCTATGTTCACAAACCAATATAATCGAATGAAAAGTTCACATCTCCAAGATAATTTAATGCTCTTTAATTATTATGACATTCTATTTTTGTTAATTCAATTCAGTTTTGAGATGATACGTCAATGAATTTCATCACATTCTTGGTATTCATTGACGTATTATCTTGAAACTGATTGAATTCACTGAAATAGAATGTAATATTAATTAAAGAGCATAAAATTATCTTGGAGATGTGAACTTTTCATTCAATTACACTGCTTTTTAAACATGGAAAGAAATTAGTGAAGGTGAATTTTTCTGTTTTTATAAGCACCGTGCAAGCACCCACTTGAATGGAAAGAGATGAATATATTCTTGAAGTTATACAAAAACCACAGCATATAGAAATGATAGATAGGCCCTAATGATGAGAATTACTAGATTAGAAACTAAAATTTACTACTTTTGGGTACTAATTTTTTTCTATTATTCATTGAATAATTTGATAACATAATGTTTCATAACATATTTTTTGGTGCCCCGTTCAAACGATCTAATCTTCCATCCATAGCCTCAATTGGGGAACAATGATTTTGTATCAAGTTTTGATGTTATTAAAAAAAAAATGTAATGTTATCAATAAAAATGAAAGGTACACACTATACAATAATAACGATATAAGTCACATTTTGTAAGAAAATGAGTTAGATACGCCGTCTAAACGTGTTTTTTGCATGCTTTCTGAATATGCATCGAGATTTTAGATAACAATGATACAAGTCCACGAAAAATGGAGTTGAAATATCGACCTCTATAGAAAAACCCATGGTTTTGAACTTAGAATTGTATTTATCTCAGAACTCACAATGTGTGACTTGTATCGTTATTCCCGTGTACCCTTCAAATGGTATGAATAAAGACTTCCAACACAATCTCTCTCTCTCTCTCTCTCTCTCTCTCTCTCTCTCTCCCTCCGTGTTACTCACTCGACATCTGCAGCTCTATGACATGGTTGTCACGACGATAGAACACCATGCACACGTAACCGCTGTGGCTGGAACACGAGAAACACGAGTGAGTAAAACAATCACACGAGTCAGCAACCTCCGCGTTAGTTTCCGTGCGCGTACTGACCAGGCCTTTGTTGCGTGCGCCACTAACCGCACTTCCGCCTCTCCGTTGCTCTCGAGCCCGTGACAGACGACCCGCGTCTCCGCAGTCGGGTCCGCGTCCTGCGATATCCGCAGCGTCGCGTTCTTCTGCGAGAAGTGGTAGGAGGTGGACGCGTCGAGGCTGTGCCACGTGTGGTGATCCGTGACCCAGCGCGGGTAGCGGCAGCGCGTGTGCTCCGCGTCAACTGGAACGTACGTGACGCGGGTTAGAGCAACTGTCAATAGTTTATACTCCAGCCACAATGGAGGGGGTGTGCAAGTCATCTGATGTAGTTCTGAGGTAACTCTTATATAAAATATGGAGTACCTCAGGGATCAGTATTAGGCCCACTTTTCTTCAACGTGTATATTAATGAAATTGCACGGCACATTGGTGAAAAAAATAATAACATAATACTGTATGCTTAGAGATGTGGGAATTTAGCATTTATTTCTGGTTAGTAGTAGGCCTATCGGCTCTGAGCTTTCAAAAACAAACATCTCTTATATGAAATATGGAGTACCACAGGGATCAGTATTGGGGCCACTTTTCTTCAACGTGTATGTTAATGAAATTGCCCAGCACATTAGTGGAGAAAATAATAACCCAATACTGTATGCTTAGAGATGTAGGAATTTAGCATTTAGTTTTAGTTTTGGTAGCCTATATTAATGTGGAAACTGGCATTTTGTAGCAAACTACTAAAAACAGGAGCTGTAAACTCTAGATCAACTACTACGGTGTTGTCAACGGAAATTCCACGTTCTTTTGGACTTCGTCAAGGTCGACTGCATTCGGAACACAAAGCATGGAACAGCTGAGCGTTCTTCCACTCATTCTTACGCGTCAAATAAAAACGATGAAAATTGAGAAAACAATGATAACTTCAAGGAATTTACTCGAATTATTCCGAATTATCCAATCCGAAATCAGTGTTAAAGCAATTAGAGGGACGAAATATCAGTTCAAATTACGGTTTAGTTGGAATTTGGATTAACCATATTAATCAACATTGAGATGCCCATACCTTCAGCCGGGGACCGATTTCAAGTTCGAAATACGACAAACTTCGGATTACCGAGGGTTTACTGCATCAATCCTCTCCCCCCTGGCCCCCCCCTCTCCCCATCCCACCGCCCTTACCTTTCGTAAGCTTCATGGTCTTGGATCCCTCCAGGGGCGACTGCAACCCGCTGCACGTGGCGTCCCCTGACTGTGCCACGTCGTACGCCACGCGGCCGTCTCGCTGGCTGCGTTCGTACACGAAGCAGCGGTAGCGGTCCTCGTCCGACGCCGACACCTTGCGGCTGATCTTGCCGATCAGGTAGCGGACCGAACCTTCCTTCCATGCGGCCAAGCATACGAGCTCCTCGACTGAAACGTATGAGCGACGTCAGACGGGCGGGAAATAGACTTTTAGAATGTTTGGGTGACGTTTGCAATACACGAGGATCGGTCAGACGTGCGGAAAATAGACTTTTACAACGTTTGGGTGACGTTTGCAACACATGAGGATCGGTCAAATGTACGAAAACTAGACTTTTACAATGAAGAAATCAGGTTTTTGGTGATAACTTTTGAACGGTATAAGAGATTGAGATTGACAAAGAAACATAGATATTTTTTATACCTTCCATACGGTATAAGTAATAACTATTTGTCTCAAACACGGCTTATACGGTTCAAAACAGAACATTTTTCACCGCAATTTTGCAATATGAGATGAACGGATTTTAGTTGTCATATTGAAGGTATTGAAAATATGTGTGTTTCCCTGTAATCAGAATTTTGATACCTCAAACCATTCAAAATGTATCACCAAAAAACTGATATTCTGCTAAATCCACTCCCATTGACTTGTAAAATTGAAATATATATACATCAATATATGAGATATGTAAGATACAATATCCACATATCACACAGGCTAGCGTATCCTAGCAACCGCTGCGTACCTGCGCTCTCCGTGCCGTGTATGTCCGGACACGCCTGGTACTGTATCCGGAGCCGAGAGTCCTGGATGCACGAGTCGATGCGAGACGCGGGAGTGCGACAGTCGCCCGTGCCGCGGTTGTACGTGAACATGAACGGAGCGCCCTTGAACGGGCATGGCTCCGGGCCTCCGACGGGACGGTCCCGGAACAACAGGAACAGGGAGGCGTCGCCGGAGATCAGGTTGCACAGCCCGTCGAGCGTTTCGTACTCGTCCGCGTCGGCGCAGTACGCTGGGAATAGAAGGTGATAGTTAGTGACGGGACAGCTGGGTTACGGAGTTGATGCTATCTGAGCATGGCTCTATTGGATATTATCTTGAATTGGGGCACAAGTAGCGTCTGGTTTTCTATCAAATTGATACGAAACTAACGTTTAGTTTTGTCTCAAAATGAAACGAAACTAAAGTCTAGTTTTCTCTCAAATTGAAACTAAACAAACGTCTAATTTTCTCTCAAATTGAAACAAAACTAGCGTTTAGTTTTCTCTCAAATTGAAACTAAACTAACGTCTAGTTTTCTCTCAAATTGAAACAAAACTAACATCAGGTTTTCTCTCAAATTGAAACTAATTTAACGTCTAGTTTTCTCTCAAACTGGAACAAAACTAACGTCTAGTTTTCTCTCAAACTGGAACAAAACTAACGTCTAGTTTTCTCTCAAATCAAAACAAAACCAACATCTAGTTTTCTCTCAAATTGAAACAAAACTGAAGTCTAGTTTTCTCTCAAATTGAAACAAAACTGAAGTCTGGTTTTCTCTCAAATTGAAACGAAACTAAAATCTAGTTTTCTCTCAAATTGAAACGAAACTAAAATCTAGTTTTCTCTCAAATTGAAACTAAACCCACACCTAGTTTTCTAACAAAATTACACCAAAACAGCGTCTAGTTTTCTCCAAAATTCGAACAAAACTAGACTATAGTTATCTCTAAAATTGGGAAAAACTAGCATCTAACTTTCTTCCGAATCGAGGCAAAAACAGTCCGTATTTCTTTCGAATTGGGACCAAACTAGCGCCTCGTATTATCTATAATTTGTTCAAAACTACGTCATTATTGATATGTATACTGCCACAGTATAGTGATGGTCTTCAAATGCATGACGCATATCACACAATTGTGACGGTTTATTTTGCGATGTATTTCGAACGCATGACTCACTCTCTTTGTACTGCAGGACGTTCTGGTGGTTCTCGGTGATGAAGATGCAGCGGTAACAGCTCTCCGTCCTACGAGGCAACAAAACACACAGCGTTAACTAATCGCACGGATACACATTCAACGCCGGGGGACGAGTTTACCACGGAGTCTTGGCAACCATACCTGGGATTATATCTTAGCTTTATAGTTATCCAATCAAGTATATTGATATTATTTTGCAACATTGATATTTTAAATCTGTACTTCTTACTTACTTTTCACACATTTATTGATTAGGTTTATGTTTATTGTAGTTATGGCACATATATGTTGAGTGTTATTAAGACAATGATACTAGACGAACTAGACTTCAATTTTTAGATGAGCGTTGGCGAAGATTTCCACTCAACTCTTACGGAGCTTTGTCTCTGTGTTTTTTTTTTGTTCGTTTGTTTGTTTGTGCGCACTGCACAGGTCGCAGCGTTTGACCGATCGACATGAAACTTTTCTGTATAGTATACGCAAACTTATCCAACTTGGAACTGTATAGTTTTGGGGTTAAATCGGTTGGACCATTTTGGAGGAACATCATCTCAAAGTTTCTGAAAACCCCATAAGATTAGGCCAGGCAGAAAAAATTGGAAAATAAAATCTCTTCAATATAGTTCAAATATTCCTCAAATGTAAACACGAAAATGATACACATTATCAAAAAATGTGTATGCAATTCGGACCGGGCCGTTTAAAAAAAAATAATGTACGTAATAAATGTTTGTTATTCGTCAAATAGGCCTACATAGATATAATAGCAGAAAAATGTTGCCGCGCACGGCTCCCTAGATTCATTGGTATCAAATGAAATATATTTTATATGATCAAGGTGTGTGGAGTTCATCACACTTTATATAGATATCTCGCTCATCTTACAACGCACATTCTGTGTTTGCCCAGTTTAGCACGATTACATCACTAGGCCCACTTGGTTGACTATAATGGTCAATAATTACCAGCTATTAACTGTAATCTCCATACTTGTACTTATTAACTGGTAGTTAACCACTTAACTGAAACTAAAACTCTAATCTCCATACTAGTACTTATTACCTGGTAGTTAACTAATCAACTGAAACACCGCTAGGCGATTATTTTATGACCACTAATAACAAATTAGAAGGCAGCAACCGGCTTGACTCGAGGGCTTGATGCTATAGGCAACTTATGTGACGCGCGTGTATTGCGGGACAGTATTCGAATCACGCCAGGGGTCAATTATAACTTCTACTGAATAACTGAATTTCAGGATGGTAAAGAAATTGATTTGAAATAATATTATGACGGAACAATTTAAAATTCATTGATTGATAATATTTCAACATTTCAATATCCATAAAATGAATAACAAATTCGAAAATTAATACGATCATTAATTAGGAAATATATTACATCAAAATTCACTCACTTGAAGTCTTGAAGTCTTTTTTTTTGTCTTTTTTTAATGTTGCTTACCGACCCCACCAACAGCCAGGTTATACGGGGGTACGAATGAGTGGGTGATAACGAAACGATGAAGAGATGATAGGTGAGAGACGTTTACAAAAACCCATGCCTTACGCGGGACTCGAACCCACGCCCAACGATGACTTCAGTTACTACCGCTAGCGATAGTTGACTTATAATCGACTTAGCGTTTTTTTTTATCTTTGTAAGCACTGCACAGGTCGCAGGGTTTGACCGATCGACATGAAACTTTTATAATTTTGAATAATTTTCCCGAAAATTTCAAATCTGAATGTCGAAGAGGTTCGATTTAAATCGATATTCCTTCAATCGAGTTCGAATTTGAAACCCACTTGTGTCTACACTCACTTGTCCTCCATGATGAACCTGTCCCCGCTGTTCTCCACGCATGCGCCCTTCTTCTCTATGGACGTGCTGTTGATGTGCACCAGCCCCACGCCCGACTGGAACCAGTGGCCGGCCCACTGCTTTGGGAACTCGCAGTCGCCTGCAACAATACACACACGTCACGTGACAAGATTGACTTGGACTCGGAGCCATCATCAAGTACCATTTCACTCAAAACGAGTCGCCACTCCTTTTGATATTGGGTTTTAACGACGCACTGTTACGATAGCGCAGATCTAATGGCGTCGGATGGATGATTGATGAGATGATGGGATGATGAGATGAAGGTTCTTGGGTAATGGGAAGGAAGCGGTCATGGACGACTTATTGTAGGAACCATCCCGGCATTAGCCTAGACTACAGAGGGAAACCATGAAAAACCCAGGTAAAGATGGTCAGCGGCGGGGATCGAACTGGGTTCGAAATTTCCCTCGCCTCCCGGATCACATGAAGCGAGCGCGTTAACCACTGCGCTGCATGTGCCGGTAAGTACCATTATATATATATATATATATATATATATATATTTATTTATTTATTATTGATTCTATACAGTGTAATACATTAAATTACACTGTATACAGGTAGTGAGAATAGAGCAGGAGCCCCGTAACAACATATATATATATATATATATATATATATATATATATATATATATATATATATGTATATATATATATATATATATATATATATATATATATATCGGATCTTTCAAACGTTCGAAGTTATTATGGGCTTATATATCGGTATTATTCAAGAACTTGAAGAAATCTACGTATTATTTCTTTTATATTTGATTTAATTGCATAGATTATCAAATGGTAGAACAATGGATACTATCCAACGTGAGTTCAGAAGATCAAACTGCAGGTGTGTGCGAGAGAGAGAGAGAGAGAGAGAGAGAGAGAGAGAGAGAGAGAGAGGGAGAGAGGGAGAGAGAGACAGAGAGTACAATAACATAGCAGCCGATAATGACTAGGATCGACCTCAAACAACCTTCAAGCATTTGGCGAGACTTTTTATGGCTTTTTCAACACGTCGTTTTTTTCTGTTATTAATACTGAGAAATTAATTTCAGCATTAGATTTGAGGCACGCAGGAGGGAGAGAGAGAGAGACATATTTATATATATATATATATATATATATATATATATATATATATGTATATATATATATATATATGTATATATATATAGAGAGAGAGAGAGAGAAAGAGAGAGAGACGGATTTAGCATTCCTAGTCTGTAGCGTGCATCTGGCAGAGAGCAGGTGTACAACACAAGATTAGCGAAGCGAAGAAAACTGCAAGATAACATCACAGTATATTTAGCATAGCTAGCTAAGTTCCAGTAGCGTCACTTCGCAGCAAACACTAATTACTAGCTTTGTCTTACTAGTTTGGACACACAAAAATTAGAGCTCGATCCCCCCCCTCCACACACACACACACAATGTAGATAACACGTTTCAACAAAATGTAAACAGCTCAGTGAACAATTCAATATCTTCTTTATTGAGAAAACGAAATACTCCAATTTCATATTGATCGTTATGTTCTTTGAATCGTTTTTGTGTTTTTTGCTTTCAAAATCTTCCTATTACGTGAACTGTACATGATTCTAACTTTCATCAAAAACATTTTAGACAACATTTTGTCAACCTGGAAACGACAGATTCTCTCTGTCTCTGTCTCTCTCTCTATCTCTCTGTCTCTCTCACACACACGACTGCGCCAGTCAATTGAGCAGCTCTTTAAACGGGTCTGATTGTCTCATTGGCTTGAATGTGTTTTTAACTGCTGACGTGTCACTGCGCGTGAGACTCGTCTCGGTCACGATGCCACACTCATCTATCTACTGGACGAGATCTCGGAACCTGAGGGATAACACAACCCTGAAACGAGATTCCAAGGAATAATGAAGATATTTACTGTCCTGATTTTTAGGGAAAACTAGAAATTATTATCTCAATTTCAGAAATTTCAAAATGTCAACTAGATTTCAAGGAATGGTGACAATATTTACTGTCCTGATTTTTAGGGAAAACTAGAAATCTCCATCTTGATTCCACAAATTTCAAGGAATAGTGACAATATATTTTACTGTCCTGATTTTTAGGGAAAACTAGAAATCTCCATCTTGATTCCAGACATTTCAAGGAATAGTGACAATATTTACTGTCCTGATTTTTAGGGAAAACTAGACATCAACCTAATTTCAGACATTTAAATTTATTCATTTGTCCTCGTTATTTTCCTAGTCATGACGTATTCTGTTCATGTTTCTATACAGAACTGACACCATTCTCAACTGGCAACACTATATAGGCTATTCATCACTTCTCAATGGACGTGGCGAGCTTAGAATCGTGCCAGTCAAGACTTAGCCACTTCTTATCCCACGAAGAAGATATTCATCTCAAACGTTCGAAAGTTCATCCGTCAGCCATAAACTGTCGACTCAACTCAATCGTCTCTTAGCCAGCCCAATCGGAGCCCCTGACCGTCAACACTACAGCATACACCCACACCCCCGGTCGAACCTTCACCTCGCCAGCGTGATGAACAGCGTCATTTGGCACGCGAGTTCGAGTCCCGGGAGGGTCAACAGGTCATCCTGAGGGACTTCAGGGAGAGGATTAATCCGTCGAGTTGGCAGGAATAGGGACAAGTGGAGCGGGAATCTTCCTGTGGGATCTATACGATCTATCTCATAAGTCTATCACTGAATTTAGTGGACTCCTGACATTATAGTTAACCTCATTACCTTGATTACCTCACTAATTACTAGTTATACTAATTATAATTCTAGTTTTTACTAAATTGAAGTGAATAAATATCTTCATTATACATTGAAATCTGGTTGTAGGGTTTATTGAATTAGTTATTTCATTTTTATGGGGTGGTAGGATCGCCCTTATCTTCCATTCCAAGCCTCAATCGGGGAACAATGATTTTGTATCAAGTTCCGATGTTGATAAAAAAAAAAAAAATCAGGATTGTGATGAGACTATATCAAGAACAATTAATTGAAAACGATGAACTTTGACACCAGGGCTGAGCTGTCAGTGACCATACTTCTTCGCTGCAGATGAAAGTCTTCAGTTTTCAAAAGTCCGGAACACATTATAAGTATGAACCGTTTCTGTGATATATCCGGACATTACCAGCATTGGTATTGAGAGTAAACCAAACACACGAATGTTGATAACTTCCACTTTGAACCAAGTCACTTAGGCAATGTTCACTTCTTTCCACCGAAACGACCGAAATTTAAAAATAGCGCACATAAATATTCGGTCACTTGTGAAAAATATTGATGAATTCAAACTGATGATATATAGTAACAATTTTGACATCATCGGAGTAAGTGAAACGTGGCTGAGAAAGGGTGATCCACCTTGTTTAGCAATAGATGGATATAATTTGATTCGTCAAGACAGGGAAGTTTCTAAGGGGGGAGGAGTAGCTGTATACATAAAAACATCCCTCAATTTCAAGCAAATCCCCTCTCTGAATGTCCAAATTCCACTTGAACATATTGCTATTGAACTTAGCCTTGGTAAAACTAAATTAGCTTTCACTACGCTCTATCGGCCTCCCAACTCGAATATTGATTCAATTGAGGTATATGTAAATATTCTTGACCATCTCAATAACAAATATGAACATGTTATTAGCGTCGGTGATTGGAATATTGATATGCTAAAGTCAAAGGACCTCAATACTAAATCACTAGTTCAATTATTGGACTCACACAATCTTTCGCAAGTTGTTAGCACGGCTACTCGCATCACAGAGAAGTCATCCACCTTGATTGATCTTATTATTGTGAATAGACCCAATCTGGTTAGATCCACGGAACAGCTTCCACCCCCAGGAACGTGTGATCATAATGTGATTTTCTTATCATATGATTTATCTGTCCCTATAATCAAACCTCACTACCATGTATATAGAAATATTAGAAATATTGACACTTTTAGTTTCAATAATGAAGCTAGTATGATACATTGGAGAGAAGATGTAGAATCAAAAGATGATATAGATGAAAAAGTTGATCATTTGCAGATGATGATAACAAAATTAATGGATAAGTATGCTCCACTAATAAAAAGACGTTTCACTAAAAGGCCTTCTCCTTGGATAACGCCAGAATTACTACAGAGGATAAAATCAAAATATAAAGCACACATGAAAGCTAAATCTTCGAATTCTGATGTTGATTGGGTTACTTATAAAAGATTGAGAAATATGGTCAAATATGAAACACGTAAGGCTAAACTCGAACATTTCACTAAGCTTAAAGGACTACCCAACTCTGAAACTTGGAAATTTCTTCAGAGAAGCAGTGTCTCTTGCTCGTCCAATTTCAATACCCTTCCTGATTGTTTTAGTGACCCAGATGCGATCAACTCTTACTTTGTTAATGTAGGTAATAATCCTTCACTTCTACCTCACGTTAACAGTAACATTGAGTCCTTGGACGAAAACAATTATGAAGATAAATTTAATCTTCAACGTGTAGGTAGATCTTTAATCTACAACATAATTACAAAACTACATTCTAAAGCAACAGGCTCAGACCTGATTAATCTTGATGTTATAAAAATCGTTTTACCGTATTGTCTCGATACCATCACAGATGTGGTGAATTTTTCGATTGCATCATCTACTTTCCCTAAAGCCTGGAAATCAGCTATTGTCCATCCACTTCCTAAGATCAAACAACCACAATCGCTTTCAGATCTACGACCAGTGAGTATACTTCCTACTCTGTCTAAAGTGATGGAAAAAGTTGTCTTTATCCAAACCATGGCATATGTAGAATCGGAAAAGCTCTTGCCAGAACAGCAATCTGGCTTTAGATCTGGATATAGCTGCAATACTACCCTGTTGGACATATCAGATGATATTCTTTTGAACATCAATAATGAGGCCCCCTCTTTATTGACCCTACTAGACTATTCAAAGGCTTTTGACTCCATCAATCATAAACTACTACTCAGTAAACTCAGAGCGCTGGGTTTTTCCTCTCTTTCTTGTTGCTATTTCAGTAGTTACTTGGAATCTAGATCGCAAATAGTTTCACTGAATAGTAAGGGCGAAACTCTTCTATCCACATCCTTGCCAGTTCTTCATGGCGTACCTCAAGGATCAATCCTCGGTCCTCTTTTGTTCAACCTATATGTGCATGACATCCCAACAGCTATAAATTATTGTAAGTTCAACCAATATGCGGACGACATCCAGTTATTCATACCCAGCATAAACACCAGATCACTACAGCAAAATATAGAGTACTTGAACTCTGACTTGAATGCTATCCTATTATGGTCCCAGAAAAACGGCCTTAAATTGAATCCAAATAAGTCTGTTATTCTTCCGCTGGGAAAACACAAAATTATCAATCAGTATTTGGAACATCCGGTCAAAGTCGTGCTTGATAACACAGAGATTAAGAGTGTAGAGTGTGTGAGGAATCTGGGTGTGTGGTTCCAATCAGATATGTCATGGACAACACATGTAACCAAGTGTTGCAGTAAGGCTTATGGTGTACTTCGATATTTGTATCAATTTAAGCAATTCCTTCCCACAGATACTAAAATATTACTTGTTCATTCACTAGTGTTATCTATTTTTGACTTCTGTGATTCTGTGTACGTAGGACTCAGCAAGGGAGTTGAACATCAAATTCAAAAAGTTCAATATGCGTGTGTGAAATTCGTCATCAATGTTCCCTTCAAGCAGCAATTATCACCCCATCTTATCAAACTTGGCTGGCTCAATATGTCTAACCGCAGATCACTTCATTACGCAAATTTGATGTACAATATTTTGACAAAGAAATCCCCAACATATCTCCATGAAAAGTTAACTTTCTCAAGAAACCTACACAGCCACCAAACAAGGTTTAATACAAATCTGGGGTTAGTTTATCATCATCACACTAACAAATCTTCATCCTCTTTTTCGATTTTTGGTTCAAAATTATGGAATAAATTACCTGTGTCCCTCAAGCATGAGAAATCTCCCAACATTTTCAAAAATAAATATAAAGAGTGGCTTTTGAATGAACAGGAGAAAAGTATAATACTCAAATCATCATCCAACCCTAAAAGCATTCACATATGGATCATTTTCAACATCATCATATATCTGTTCATCTTTTTATATATCTGTTCTTCTATTATTCATGATCATCTCAATTAGGTCTATGTATTTTGTTTAATTAGTTCTGGTTAGGTGGAAGAGCGGTTTATGCCGAACCTCGCCATTATTATAATATTTTCTTTTCATTGTATCATGTTTTTTATAACCCATGTACCATGTTTTGATATTTATAATAAAAAGACTATTCATTCATTCATTCATTCCACTAACAGCAGATGTGAAGTTATCATGATAGGTATTATATATATATATATATATATATATATATATATATATATATATATATATATATATATATATATATATGTGTGTGTTTTCACGTAGGTTTTGGCGGATGTATTTGATGTTGGATATGTCTTTAGGTCTTTATTATTACAAGTGACAATATGCGGACTAATAACCCTAAAGACATATCCAACATATATATATATATATATATATATATATTAGTGGAAAAATGATTGATAGGCCTGAATCAGTACACTGTAAGCCTACTATTGAGTTGATATTAAACTCAATGACTCTACTGATTAAATGTCGTGAATAATTAGTAATGGTCGGAACATCATTAAGTTTACTGGATCGATTACTAATTCGATCCAAGCCTACGCTTCACAAAATTGAACAAACATCTTTGATAAATAAGTGAAAAAAGCACGGGTAGACAAATCTTGTGGTAATATCCGTGTTTCTAGGTTGGTAGACGATCTACTCTAGCGGATAGGGCTGCAAGTACAGGTACAGCCACAGGTAGGCACGAGGGTGAAAACAACCCTTATGCACAATACATGCAATTATATGGAATAGAACACGACAAAGAAGCAAACGTTTGGCACGTTGAAAGGTGGGGACAACGCCTTAGTTCTTTCTGCATGTTGTATGTTGGACGAGCTTTCGGGGGAGAAATACGTGCGACTCTTGTGGCACTTTCTCTTTTTCTCTCTCTTTCTCTCTCTCTCTCTCTCTCTCTCTCTCTCTCTCTCTCTCTCTCTCTCTCTCTCTCTCTCTCTCTCCCTCTCTCTCTCTGTCTTTCCATTTCATTCACACGATGTACAGAGCAGAGGGTTTACTTATGATTTATTTATTCGAACATTGAATTTACATCAACTTATAATCAGATAATGTAGAATTTAAATAGATATTATAATTAATTCATTTGTCATCCAGGACCCGGCCCTTGTTCCAAGTTGTGACGTAGACATTACTTGATTCTGTTCACATTTCTATACAGAAGCAGTAATGCCTACGTCATGACTCAAGGTCTCTGGAGGACAAAAATATTAAGGGCCCATACCAATAATAAAAATGTGTTAATTAGGCTAATTGATCAATTGCAATACAAAAATTACATTGGTAACCAAGGGTGATAACAAGCAATCCACTAAGAGCCGGTTGTACCAAGTGATGGTTAGTGAATTAAACAAAAATTAGTAAATTAACTTTTTATTACCCTTGGATACATATGCTATTTTGGTACCTTAAGTAATGATTAACTAATTAATATTTAATTATCAGTTGGTACAATCGGCTCTAATTATCGCTTAATCAACAAATTGATTATTCGTAAAACCCAACCTTATTGAAATAGTGAAATTGAGTTGTTAATTTCTAATTTCCTCTAGAATCAGGGACATAAATATCTTCACTATTAATTGGAATCTAGTTTCAGGCTTGTGAAGTCCTTTAAATTAGTTTTGTGAGACTCGACGAAGAAGATTGCTCTGAGAAATGAAAATATCAAGTTACAGAACAGATAAAACGACCAACTAATCACACACAGTGGGCTGCTCAAACGATTGAGAGTTTCTGTGTCCCCCCCCCCGAGACCTGACCTAGTCTAATACACCCCTCACAAGCCCAGGTGCAGGATCCACTTCAACCCTCGAATACACGCTACAATACCCCGCTCGGTAATAGAACCCACGACCCTTACCGCGACTGTCACTTGGAAACAAATAAATTAACTATAATTACTTGGGTGGTTGGGGTGGTAAGATCGCCCTCGTGGTGCCCCATTCAAACGATCTAATCTTCCATCCATAGCCTTAATTGGGGAACAATGATTTTGTATCAAGTTTCGATGTTATTAAAAAAAAAAAAAAAAAAAAATACTGAAATTGATATGATTTTCCTAGTTTTCTCTCAAATTAGGAAAATGAATATCATTATAATCCTCAAAATCCAGTTTCAGAGTTACAAAGTCCTTATTAATTAAGTATGTTAATTAATTAAGTATGTGTTCCGGACTTTTGGAAACCGAAGACTTTTATCTGCGGTGAAGAAGTATGGTCACTGACAGCTCAGTCCTGGTGTCAAAGTTCATTGCTATAATTTTGAATAATTAAAATGGTGTGGTGCCCCGTTCAAACGTTCCTACTTTCATACTTGTCCCTTATTGGGGAACAATGATTTTACATCAAGTTTCGATGTTATTAAAAAAAAAGGATTCTCTAAAATTAGGAAAATTAATATATAATCATTTTTCCTCGGAACCCAGTTTCAACATTACAAAGTACTCCATCAATTAGGTATATTCCAGTTGATTATGGACTTTAAAAAAAGTATTTTATAAATTCAGTTCGTCCAAGAATGTACCCCTGACCTAGTCAAGCGAGCGGCCACCTCGAACCAGGCCAGGTGCACGTCCCACTTCACCCTGTACAATGTATGCAGGTAAGGGTGGGTTCTACCCTCACACAATACATCGCTTACACTGGCAAGCGAGTACACTGTTCGCCCAATTGGTTCTCCCCGGGGGAGGGGTAGGGGGGGGCAATAAGGTGCGAGGGGGGGGGGATTGTAAGAAATACGGAGAAAGAAGTTTGAAGAGAGTATTTCCTGATCCATACAAGAGCATATATAGCCAGGTGAAATGGGGAGATTTCAAGGTCGTAAGGATTCGTCAATATGTTTCACGCTATCACGCCGTGATAGTTCACCGAAATAGGTTTCTAAGCTATAAATTTTATTTCAGTTCGTTTTCTGTGCATGGATTGCAAGAACGAAGTTTAACCCCGACCTACTTTAGACGCCGTCTAAGTACAAAATAGCATTGCCTCTACAATGCTATTTTGTACTTAGACGGCGTCTAAAGTAGGCCGGGGTTTAAACTACGTCCTTGCAATCCACCCTGTGAGTAGAGAAATAAGCTAGGTTAGTGGTTCCCGACTTGTGGTACATACCTGCATAATTACGGAGTCGCGACATTTTAATTGTAATTTTATATCACTCCACAATATATATATATATATATATATATATATATATATATATATATATATATATATATATATATTGTTGTTTCATTTAGGCGTGGATCGAAACTTAATTAATGAAATCCATGTTCATCAATTAGGGCTATGAATGAAAGTAGGATCGTTTGGACGAGGCACCACAAGGGCGATCTTATCACACAATTTTGATTATTTAAAATTGAAAACAATGAACTTTGACACCAGGACTGAGCTGTCAGTGACCATACTTCTTTACCGCAGATAAAAGTATCTCAGTTTCTAAAAGTCCGGAACACATTATAAGTATGAACCGTTTCTGTGATATATCCGGACATTACCAGCATTGGTATTGAGAGTAAACCAAACACACGAATGTTGATATCTTCCACTCCAATTAGTAGAGTGATATAATAACACATTCAGGGCTTTTTTATTATTATTATTATTTGAAATCAGCGACGAGGATCGTATAACAGTCTTTATCTGCACAGTGGCGTTTATTGATAAATCTGACTTATGTTAGGTTGAAGCTGAAAATGTTGGGCAACAATCTCTTCTCCGAGCACAGACGAAGGAAGCTGTAATCTGTGCTCTAGGGCCACAAAGCATGACTGTGCAAGGCTCCCCCCCTCCCCCCAGGGGGTTTCATCAACAGAGAGCTGGGGTGTACATGAGAGAGAGAGACAGAGAGTGTTGGGTGTTGAGGTAGGGAGGGACAATGTGCAGCGGAACCAAGATATGGAGACCGGTGGAATAGTGGCTAGCATGCTGAACCGTCATTGATGAGGCCGGGGTTCTAGCCCCGACATATTTGGCAGAGGGGAGGATGTATACACATATGTGTACACACACACATATATATATATATATATATATATATATATATATATATATATATATATATATATATATATATATATATATACATATATATATATATATATATTTTGGAGAGAACATATTTTATAATTTCACTCTAATTTCAACTTGATTGAAAAGGGAATTTAATTCATTCCACATATATATGAATATATATATATATATATATATATATATATATATATATATATAAAAATATATATAAAAAAAAATATATATATATATATATATATATATATATATATATATATATATATATATATATAGAGAGAGAGAGAGAGAGAGAGAGAGAGAGGAAGGGAGAAAGAAATGCCTGCGGTGAGATTGAGCAAAGCTCGTGCTACTCGACACCACCGCGCGATCGAGCAGAAACGGGCGGTTGACAGATGTTTGTATTCTACATGTCACTGTTAATTAACACCGACGAGGGGTGGGTTTGGAGCCCGCAGGCCGGGGGGGGGGGGGGGGGGGGGGGGGGGGGGGAGAGGGGGGTTGTGAATGGAGAGATGGAAATAGTGCATTCATCATGTGCATCTGCATCCTCTAAAAGTGCACGTCGCATAGCAACCACGCGATCAACACAGATATGAATTTATTTTTCATTTTCATCCAATTGGATTAACAATATAAATAAATGGAACATTTAAAAGTAAATCATATGAACAATAATATAAATGATAAAATAATATTGAAGATACAAAAAAAAAAATATGAGATGATATAAATGGTGGACGCTATTTTTTATAAATACCTGGCAACCACCAAGTCAAGTACTAAAAGTAGTAATTAAGTATATAATATTCGAGTTAATATTAAAATGAAATTTCGAGATTATAATCAAAAGTTAAAATTCGAAGTTTGAAATTATTGAAAGTTAAAGTTGAAAGTCAATATGGTTAATAGTTTGATGTGACAAGTTATAATTTGAAATGAAGCTATATGTGTGTATAGCTGTGTGGTATCAGGACGAGAATTAGGAGATGAAACACAACTGCGTCTCTCAGAAGCGTGGGAACTTCCAAGTTTCAGCAAGTCATGTGTTCTTCAGTTGGTAGAAATACGACTGCACTTCTTGTATCGAGTTATTTGTGTTTGTCGAGTTCTCTCTCTCTCTCTCTCTCTCTCTCTCTCTCTCTCTCTCTCTATCGCTCTGTTTCTCTAAACACATAATATATATATATATATATATATATATATATATATATATATATATATATATATATATATATATGTATATATATATATATATATATATATAGATATGTGTATATATATAGACGGTATATATATATATATATATATATATATATATATATATATATATATATATATATATATATATATATATATATATATATATATATATATATATATATATATATATATATGTGTATATATATAACCACAGATCCGAGTAAGGGTGGTTTACACAAGGGACGTATCGTCTTCAACAGAAACAGCCGTACGAAGATTTGTCAACGCTCACAGAAGACAGAGAGAGAGAGAGGTAGATAGTGAGAGACAGAGAGAGAGAGAGAGAGAGAGAGGTAGAGTAGCTAGTATTTGCGTCATTAAGCATGGCGATCTATTTTTAAGTAGTTTCTTGTCTTTTAGCCGCCGACAGCCGATCTGAGAACTGCAAGGGAGTTGAGAGACAGATAGAGAGTGATAGAGAGACAGATAGAGATAGAGAGCCAAGGACTGCCTGCTAGCAAGGGAATGAGAGAGAGAGAGAGAGCTAGGGACTGCCTGCTAGCATGAGAGTGAGATAGAGAGAGAGCTAAGAACTGTACGGGAGTGAGAGAGACAGATAGAGAGTGATAGAGAGACAGATAGAGATAGAGAGCCAAGGACTGCCTGCTAGCATGAGAGAGAGAGAGAGAGCTCAGGACTGCCTGCTAGCATGAGAGTGAGATAGAGAGAGAGCTAAGAACTGTACGGGAGTGAGAGAGACAGATAGAGAGTGATAGAGAGACAGATAGAGATAGAGAGCCAAGGACTGCCTGCTAGCATGAGAGAGAGAGAGAGAGCTCAGGACTGCCTGCTAGCCTGAGAGAGAGAGAGAGAGCCAAGGACTGCCTGCTAGGCTGGATGTAAGTGATGAGTTGCTAGCAGGAAGCGACAGTCTTATAACCATTGCTTACTCCACAGATTAATACCAGGAAAACGCTGTAAATGCGTTGTGAGATGATATTACAAGTGGGGGAATCTGGAAATAAAAATATTCTGTCGCTCAATCCACATCTACAGACCTCGGATTACTTCAAAACATTCAAAAACCCTACATGCAACTTGTTGATATTTATATATAGTTGAGGGGTTAACAACTCCTGAAATCCGGTGTACCCTTGACCATGAAATCTCATTGAAATCCCTGGAATCACTTGAAATTCCCTCGAAATCACTTGAAATCTCTTGAAATCTCTGAAATCACCCGAAATCCCTTTGAAATCCGTATGAAATCCGTATGAAATCTCTTGAAATCCCCTGAAATCTCTTGAAATCCCTGAAATCACCTGAAATCCCTTCGAAATCCGTATGAAATCTCTTGAAATCCCCTGTAATCTCTTGAAATCCCTGAAATCACCTGAAATCCCTTTGAAATCCGTATGAAATCTCTTGAAATCCCCTAGAAATCCGTATGAAATCCATATATAGCCTAGTGAAGGGTGTCCCTCAAGTTATAACACTACTTGATTTCATTCTATATTTCACGATTTTTGAAATCAAGAATGGCAAAATGTGGATTGAAAAGATTATTTGATCAATTCTACTTTCATTGTTTAATGATGAACTTCACATCTGCTGTTAAATGGAAAGAAGTGAACATTGTCCAAGTGACTTGGTTCAAAGTGGAAGATGTCAACATTTGTGTGTTTGGTTTACTCTCAATACCAATGCTGGTAATGTCCGGATATATCACAGAAACGGTTCATACTTATAATGTGTTCCGGACTTTCGGAAACTGAAAGACTTTTATCTGCGGTGAAGAAGTATGGTCACAGACAGCTCAGTCCTGGTGTCAAAGTTCATCGCTTTCAATTTAAAATCATAATATAATGGGTTTTTAAGATCGCCCTTGTGATGCCCCGCCCAAACGATCCTACTTTCATCCTTAACCTCAATAGGGGAACAATGATTTTGTATCAAATTTCGATGTTATTATTAATAATAATAAAATATATATCCTCTAGTTCGGTCTCCATGTCCCATGATGTGAGTCTAGCCTCGAATACAAGCCTAGCATTAGTGCCAGCAACAAGTTTAATGCGAGGTGGTTTACGAGTCTGGCAGGCATGCACGTGTTAACGCGTGTCCGTCTCGCCGTGACTACAGCCACGTCATACGTCACGGCTCGACGCCGTGCGGCTAGCCAACTGCCGGGACACGAGACGTCGTTAACGAGAGTTTACTGCGAGTTATTCTGTGTGAATATGTTTTACTTATCATGTGGTTAGGAATAATCTGAACAACATAGTGAACCTGAGGCGTGGAATTATGTTGGATTTCAATTGAGTTGTTTTAATTGAGTTGTCCGTGTGTCATTGAATGATCGAATAATTTCTTTAAAATTCAGAACGCAATTAATTTTTTCTTCCTCAACCTAAAAACCATTTACTGTTTACATTGTACTACAAATATGATGAAGAAATTTTGTGCATTAAATTTTGTATATAATTTTGTGTAAAAAAAACTTCCATTCAACTCAAATATTTTCTTACTGCCCATTATGTATGCATGGGAAAATTGATATAATCTGAAATGGAACTTGAGAATATGGAAAATGTTATTATTATTCCTACAAAATTAAACTCGTCTTTTTCCGGTAAATTTCAAAAATTTCCGTAAATTTCATAAGTTTCACGAAACTCTCAACGAAAGTTTCATCAAACATAAATTTCCGAAATTTGCCCATCACTAGTTGTGGAAATTATGCGATACAAGATCAATAGTTTATATTCGTGTTTTGTCCGTATTAGAATTTTGATAACTGTTCAAAAGTCATCATCAAAAAACCTGGATACTCTGCTAAATCAATTCCCATTGATTTGATGTAAAAAGAGGAACACATTTAAAGGAAATCGCATCCGGAGGCTGGATCTGACTGAATAATGAGGCTCTTTTCCTATTATTTTAGAGGAAATCTTTTTTATCGAGATAGAAACTGGATACAGAATCATTGTTCCCCAGTTGAGGCTGACAATAAAATTAAGATCGTTTGGACGGGGCACCACAAAGGCGATCTTACTAACCCATTTTATTATTATTTTAAATTGAAAGCAATGAACTTTGACACCAGGACTGAGCTGTCTGTGACCATACTTCTTCACCGCAGATAAAAGTATCTCAGTTCCCAAAAGTCCGGAACACATTATAAGTATGAACCGTTTCTGTGATATATCCGGACATCACCAGCATTGGTATTGAGAGTAAACCAATCACACGAATGTTGATATCTTCCACTTTGAACCAAGTCACTTAGACAATGTTCACTTCTTTCCACTAACAGTAGATATATAAAATTCATAAAAATCATATATCATAAAGTATTTGTAAAATCAATCATAGGTAGGGATGAGCAATTGTAGAGAATTCAGAGAAGTATCTTATAAAATACTGTCGATCCATAATGAACATTCACAATATGTTACTTGTTATTTGTATGTAACGGTACGCTGTGAGGTTAAAATCGACGGCAAAAATATCGACAACTGATCTTACGACCTTTGTTATTAGGCCTATAACATTTATATATATATATATATATATATATATATATATATATATATATATATATATATATATTATATATATATATATATATATATATATATATATATATATATATATATATATATATTAATATTATGTTGCACTGTTGAAGTTTCATGACCGTCCATTATCATCTTTAAAATCACCCTGGTGGGAACTCTGTGTCTGACTGGAGACTGGGGACGCCTCAGTTACCCCCATTTGAAATAAATTGCATGGGAATGACTTCGACTCTGATTTGTGCACGAAGAATGAACTGCATTACGTGCACTGCAAGACTTGCATCTCACGGCTATTCGCCCGAACAGACCGGTTATGCGTTGTGTCCAGACGTAATGCGATATCCGCACACAACTACTTGCTGGTGTCAGCTTCCATGACGTCATCAAGTCACGTGATGGACCACGTGACACGTCCACGTGGCTGCTTCGAGACATTCAGAGAACTAACATTCCAAGTGTCGTTGAAGATTTAATTGATTTAAATGATTTAATGATTGATTATTGCTTGGTCAAGGCGGTGCAAGCAAGGTGCTATAAAAAATCAATCTTTTCTATGTTTTCTATGTTATTAATTTGAGAAAATCATGTTATCAATGTTATTAATGTTATTGAGGGCCGGTATTTACGAATCGATAGTTAGTGGATTAAGCAATAGTTAGCGGATTAACTTGTCATCACCCTTGGTTACGTATGATATTTTCGTACCTTTAACAAATAGTTAGTGGATCAGTACTTAACTAAGATTCGTAAAACCAGGCCTGATTTGATGAAAAGTGCACATGTCAAAAAAAAAATATGCCCTTCAATATTAATGTCACATTTTATTCTTGTGGATTCAATCAGTTTTGATATGATACGTCAATGAAGTTAATTACATTCTTTTTATTCATTGACGTATTATCTTGAAACTGGTTGAATTCACTGAAATAAAATGTCATATTAATTAAAAAGCATAAAATTATCTTGGAGATGTGAACTTTTCATTCAATTAAACTGGCTTTAGAATATAGGAAAAATTAATGAAGGTGAATTTCTCTGTTTTATGAGCACCGTGCATGAACCCCCTAACGACCCCACCAACAGCTAGGTTATACGAGGGTACGAGCGAGCAAGTGATTATGAAACTATGAAGTGATGATGAATGAAAGGACGTTTACAGAAACACATTTCCTCTACCGTGCCATGATGCAGGATGGCAGGAAGAATCTGAAGACAGTTTCGCTGAATCAATTAACATTGCTGACTGCAGAAGTATTCGACACATGTTTCGAGTCATGTCACAGCTTCGTGTTGAAACATGTGGTGTCTAACTGCTGTCTTGGCGCAACAAGCAACAAGCTAGCTGTCAGCCAATCATAAGCCAGCTAGCTGTCATCAGCCAATCATACGACAGCTAGCTGTCATCAACCAATCATACGACACTCTCTCCACACCGTGTCACCTCTCTCTCTCTTTCTCTCTCTCTCTCTCTCTCTCTCTCTCTCTCTTCTTTCATAAACACAGCGGACATGACACTACCACCAATATGTATGTTAGTGGTCAAAAGCAACATGGCACTACCACCAATATGTATGTTAGTGGTCAAAAGCAACATGGCACTACCACCAATATGTATGTTAGTGGTCAAAAGCAACATGGCACTACCACCAATATGTATGTTAGTGGTCAAAAGCAACATGGCACTACCACCAATATGTATGTTAGTGGTCAAAAGCAACATGGCACTACCACCAATATGTATGTTAGTGGTCAAGAATAACATGGCACTACCACCAATATGTATGTTGACGGTCATAATAACATGGCACTACCACCAATATTTATGTTGGTGGTCAAGAATAACATGGCACTATCACCAATATAATCGTTGGTGGTCAAGAACAACATGGCACCACCACCAAAATGTCAATTCGCCGTAAAACTGGTCACGACCAAAAGCCAAAAAGAGACCAAAAGGTCTCTAAACCTCAGTGAACTGTACTTGATGTGCGTACAATGTGGAATAAGTGTATCTTTTCCTTATAAAATGTGAATAAAAACCAACAGCAACAACAACAACAACACCAACTAAGAGAGAACTGATAGAACATATTGAACCTAGTGCAGCTGGAGAGAGAGAGGTGTGAGTCCCCCCCCCCCCCCCCCCTTGACAGCACTTGTCGGCGGCGAGTCGATGACGTCACAAACTAACAGAGAAGACCGCAAGTTTTTATCACTCAGCGGTTTCCGTTCTTCTTCTTTATACTCCTGACACGTGGAGGACTACACGTCTCTCTCTCTCGCTCTCTCTCTCTCTCTCTGTTCATCTCTGTCTCTGTTCTCGCTCTCTACCTCTCTCACTCCCTCTTTTCTTTCTCTTTGTATCACTCTCTCTGTCTCTCACTCCCTTTCTCTGTATCTGTATAGACGAGGGGAATATCGGGCCAGGTTCAATCCTCGCCACCGACCATCTTCACAGGAGTTTTTCATGGTCTCCCTCTGTAGTCCAGGCTAATGCTGTGACGGTTCCCACAATAAGTCAGCCATGACCGCTTCCTTCCCATTACCCAAGAAACCTTCATCTCATCATCCCATTAATCATTCACCCGACGCCAATAGATCTTACTCATCATCACGGTGCATGACACCAATATGGCATCTCTCTCTCTCTCTCACCCACAATACGACATCTCTCTCTCACACCCACAATACGACATGTCCTCTCCCTCACTCTTACACACACAATACGACATCTCTCTCTCACACCCACAATACGACATGTCCTCTCCCTCACTCTTACACACACAATACGACATGTCCTCTCTCTCTCTCACCCACAATACGACATGTCCTCTCCCTCTCTCTTACACACACAATATGACATCTCGTCTCTCTCTCTCACCCACAATACGACATCACCTCCGTGTTGCCGATCTACAAGACAGCGTGTCTGTAACACGGTTATAATGAGGTTCACATGCGGCTGTCACCACGTCTGCTGAACGCCCCGAGAGTTATGTTCTCCTGATACGCGAGACGAGGAGGGAGACAAGACGGTAATAACTCGGGCGGAAATAGAACGACGTTAACGCAGAGTGAATTATCTACACAATCGTTCACGCCCACAAACACAACATTTGCTGAAGACGGAGTCGAGACTCTTATGGGGAATATATTACAATTACTACGAATAAAAACTGTTGTATTTTTCATAGTATTTTTCGAGGGGTTAACAACTCCTGAAATCAGGTGTACACTTGGCATGAAATCACAAGAAATCACCTGAAATCACTTGAAATCACCTGAAATCACTTGAAATCCCTGAAATCACCTGAAATCATCTGAAATCACTTGAAATCACTTGAAATCACCTGAAATCACTTGAAATCACCTGAAATCATCTGAAATCACTTGAAATCACTTGAAATCCCTGAAATCACCTGAAATCACTTGAAATCCCTGAAATCACTTGAAATCCCTGAAATCACCTGAAATCATCTGAAATCACTTGAAATCCCTGAAATCACCTGAAATCACTTGAAATCACCTGAAATCATCTGAATTCGATTCGATTTTTTTTAGAATTTTTTTAGAATTTTTTTTTCGCCAATTTCATTCGCTTTCATTCACGGAATTCATTCGAGTATTTGTAAAGCTGGTGGACGATACTGTTATTTCGTGGCCACTATAGTATATAGGCCTACAACACTAGCATTTATTTCACATCCTTCTTCTCTGTCTGTCAACAATGGCAACCTATACTCTCTCTCTCTCTCTCTCTCTCTCCATCTCGTCTCTCCCCCTCTCTCTCTCTCTCTGTCCTATGAGAACGTCTGGAAGAAGGAATGGGAGCGACTCGAGGAGCTGACAGGCGCTGTCAACAAGGAGAGACGCATGACACCGACAACACTATTAATTACCTCGGAGTGAGAGAGAGAGAACATGGCTTGCTTCTGTTGACAGACAGAGATGAAGAGATCACTTATAAATGTGTAACAGTAACACTCGATATTTATACGAACTATTTTTCACCTCGCAGCGTATCGTTATAAATACAAATAACAAGTAACATATTGTGAATGTCTATTATGGATCGACAATATTTTATAAGATACTTCTCTGAATGTTGTGAAGCAGTTTCACTTGAATATGTTCGACTTTCGAACGGAAATATTGTCTTGGGGTGGTAAGATGAGTGATGACCCATTTGGTGCCTCGTCCGAACGGATGTTCTCAATTTGAGAAACGTAGATTCCATACCTATAGTTACGATAGTGAAAATAAGGGGTTAACAACTCCTGAAATCAGGTGTACACTTGCCATGAAATCCTCCTGAAATCACTGAAATCACCTGAAATCCCTGAAATCATTTGAAATCCCTGAAACACTTGAAATCCCTGAAACACTTGAAATCCCTGAAATAACTTGAAATCTCTGAAATCATCTGAAATCCCTGAATTCACTTGAAATCACTTGAAATCCCTGAAATCACTTGAAATCTCCTGAAATCACTTGAAATCCCTGGAGTCACTTGAAATCACTTGAAATCACTTGAAATCACTTGAAATCCCTGAAATAACTTGAAATCTCCTGAAATCACTTGAAATCTCCTGAAATCACTGGAAATCCCTGGAGTCACTTGAAATCACTTGAAATCCCTGAAATCTCATGAAATTTTGAAATCTGAAACCAGGTGTACACCAAATTTTCTAGTTGAACCTAGTTTCTAGTAGTTCTAGTTGGAACCTCGAATGGAACATCTATTGAATTTTGCACTCTTGTAGTATAGCAAGAAGATGATTATTTTGATAATTGTTTGCTTATATGACCCCACCAACAGCTAGGCTATACGGGGTACGACGGAGCATATGATTATAAAACTATATGAAGTGATGATAAGTGAAAAGACTTTTACAAAAACACATGCCTTATGCGGGAACCCAGCCCAACGGTGACTTCAGTTTATGAAGCGGTGCCTCAGCTGACTGAGCTAACAAGGGCGGCTACAAGAAGATGATATTAGAAGACTTATTCCTTCTCATATGTCATCAAATTCGAGGAAAAAAAAGTTCCAACATGAAAATCTTCATTCTAAGCCTTGTTGAAATGTGAGTTAACTTAGTTTTAAACCGTTCTCACGTCTGACGCGATGACATGAAGAGGGCTGTGGAAGTTGTTAATAGTGCCAGTGTATTTATAGCCTGTGAACTGCGGTGTGGGATGAGCGTAACAAGTCACTCCTCCCGCGTGATTAATTACAGAGGTGGCGACAGTGTGGAGGCTAGCGAGGTAGAAAAAACGCAGAAAATTCGAGGAACTAATCTATCTTCGAGAATATTTGTGAGATATTTTTGATGTCCTATCTACAGAGTCACGTTTCAAGTGTCAGCATAACATATAAACGATCGTGGTGACTATATATTGTAGTGAAACTGCTTCACAACATGCGGAGAAGTGTCTTATAAAAGTCCATGGGAGTCGATTTAGCGGAATATCAGGTTTTTGATGATAACTTTCGGACGGTTTGAGATATAAAAATATTCTAAGAACAAGGAAACACAGATATTTTAAATACCTTTAAGATAGTAAGGGTTAAAAATACAGACGCTTGAAAATACACATTTTTTTAGTGTATACGCCTGACGATTATGCGATGTGAGATACATAGTTTTCATACTTACACCATCTTGAAGGTATTAAAAATATCTGTGTTTCCTCGTTCTCGTACTTTCGTTATCTCATACCGTGCGAAAGTTTTCACCAAAAACTTGATACTCCGCTAAATCAACTCCCAGATACTCTTAATAATACACTATCGATCCATAATACACGAGCATAAGCATTCACAATATGTTACTTGTTATTTGTATGTAACGGTACGCTGTGAGGTGAAAATCGACGCTAAAAATATCGACCATGATTACTTTTACATACAACTGATCTTTCTACTTTTGTTGAATTAGGAAATTTTACTCATTTAAGCATTTTCAACAAATTTACTGTCTGCGTCTCATGATGTATTTGTTGATTCTGTATCTTTCATTGTTGAATTTTCATGATTATTTGAATCTGTGATATCAACCTAGTGGAACCGTTATAGGATGAGCGTAACGAGTCACTCCTCCCACTATTCGCCGCGTGATTAATTACAGAGGTGGCGACAGTGTGGAGTCTAGGGAAGGAGTCGGGAGAAGAAACGCAGAAAATAGAGAAGATACAAATTCAAGGAACTAATCTATCTTATATATACTTATGTCTCTACAAGAGAAGATTGAGAATATATGTAATATATTTTACTGTCCTACCAACCCTCAGCGTCACGTTTACAGTGTCAACGTAACATATAAATAATCGTAGTGGCTTTCCGGATGAACATATTGTAGTGAAACTGCTTCACAACATTCAGAGAAGTATCCTGTAAAATACTGTCGATCCATAATGAACATTCACAATATGTTACTTGTTATTTGTATGTAACGGTACGCTGTGAGGTAAGAATCGACGGCAAAAATATCGAATATGTAGATAGTAATGACTAAAGAAGGTAATTATATAGTTATGATTGAAGTTATGGAAAACTATACCACATCCAAGCATTTGGTTCCCAGACTGTGGGTAACCAAGCAAGGACGGATGAAGCAGTAACAACAGCATGTCCCCGGACTGTCACACACCCCCCCCCCCCCCCCCCCCTTGATCTCCAGGGGGATCACGTGATACATATGTGGGCAATCGAACAATTGTCACCATGTGGGCTGGAACAGCACGCTGGGATACCACTTGAAACAGATCACTCCTGATTTCACAATAATGAAGATTTATTATACACATGTTCTCTCTCTCTCTCTCACTCCATCTCTATTCATATATATATATATATATATATATATATATATATATATATATAAATATATAGATATATATATATATATATATATATATATATATATATATATATATTATATATATATATATTATAGATATATATATATATATATAATATATATATATATATATATTATATAGACATATATATATGCCAAGTGGAGTCATGGCCGTCTTCAGTGTACACGGTTCTCTATTATGACAAAGCAGCACCCGAAGGGGTGATTCCACGGACATGAATGATCATAATACATTAACAGTGTTAGACTCGGAATCAACAGAAACACGGAGACAAGTTGTCGGAAATGATGAGTCAGATTTTATGATGACAAAAGTAGAAAGATCAGTTGTATGTAAAAGTAACACTCAATATTTTCACCTCACAGCGTACCGTTACATACAAATAACAAGTTAAATATTGTGAATGTTCATTATGGATCGACAGTATTCTATAAGATACTTATCTGAATGGTGTGCAGCAGTTTCACTACAATATGTTCATCCGGAAAGCCATTGTGATCGTTTATGAAAGGCTGTGGGAAAATCCTCATAAATGTCCCAGTTATTATGATCACACTAACTAGGACATTTAATGGGATTTTAAGTAATGCTACCATTACTCAAACATGCTTCAGACTCGCTCGTATATCCCCTGCTTCTCTCTCCATCTCTCTTGGGTCTCACAACTCACTGTCATCACTCTATCTACCAGAATAGGACGTGGGTTCGAATCCCGCATGGTTATTGTCATAATCTCTCCGCTCATTTCGCACCACCTAAACATCCTGGCTGTTGCCATGACAAATCCGTCGGTCGCTCGATCTCCCTCCAGGACCCCCATGTCTCTCTCTGCTGTACTACCCTTATACTGCTGTCTAACTAATGGATGAGTTATTAGGTACGTGATTATCCAATTGATGCTAAACAACCTTTTATTGTTTCGTTGCTTCACTCTTTTAATATCGTTCATTAGACGACGATGGAAGAATTGGTCGGTCATATATATATATATATAAAATATGTGTGTATATAAATATATATAAATATATATATATATATATATGTTATATATATTATATATATATATATATATATTATATATATATATATATAAGATATAATATATATAATATATAATATTATAATAATAGATATATAATTATATAGGATATATATAACTATATAGTATATATATAGTAAAATAGATATATTATATTATATATATATATATAATATATAATATAAGAAATATATATATATATATATTATATATATATATATATAATATAATATTATATATAAATATAAATTCTAATATATAAAATAATATCATATCAATTATAATATATATATATATATATATATAATATATATATATATATAATTTTATATTATATATATATAGATATATATATAATATTATATATATATAGCTATATAAATATTATAACTTTATATATATATATATAAAAATAATTAATATTTATTATTTAAAATTTCAAGAAAAAACGATTTTAACCTTTAGATAGTAGGGTAAAATACAGACGCTCAAAAATACACATTTTTTTAGTGTATACGCTTGACGATTATGCGATTGAGATAAATAGTTTTCCATACTTACACCATCTTGAAGGTATTAAAATATCTGTGTTTCCTCGTTTCTCGTACTTTCGTATCTCATACCGTGCGAAAGTTTTTCACCAAAACTGATATTCCGCTAAATCGACTCCAAAGGACTCTTTATAAGACACTGTCGATCCAAAATACACGATCATGAACATTCACAATATGTTACTTGTTATTTGTATGTAACGGTACGCTGTGAGGTGAAAATCGACGGCAAAAATATCGAGTGTTACTTTTACATACAACTGATCTTTCAAACTTTGTTGAATTGGGAAATTTTACTCATAAGCATTTTCGACAAATATTGTCTGAATCTCATGGTGTATTTGTTGATTCTGTATCTTTCATTGTTGAATTTTCATGATTATTTGAATCTGTGATATCAACCTAGTGGAACCGCTATAGGATGAGCGTGAGAGTCACTCCTCCCGCTATACGCCGCGTGATTAATTACAGAGGTGGCGACAGTGTGGAGTCTAGGGAAGCAGTCGGGAGAAGAAACGCAGAAAATAGAGAAGATACAAATTCAAGGAACTAATCTATCTTATATATACTTATGTCTCTACAAGAGAAGATTGAAAATATATGTCATATATTTATCTGTCCTACACGTTTCCAGTGTCAACGTAACATATAAATAATCGTAGTGGCTTTCCGGATGAACATATTGTAGTGAAACTTGACAACATTCAGAGAAGTATCTTTTGAAATACTGTCGATCCATAATGAACATTCACAATATGTCACTTGTTATTTGTATGAAATGCTCCACACAATTCCGAGAAGTATCTTTTAGAATAATATTGATCTATAAAAACCAGTACACGTTGTGCGTATATATGTAGCAGCATGCGGTGAGGTAAAAACAATGGCTAATATATCGAGTATTGAGATAGTAATAATTGAAGTTATGGAAAATTAAACCTCATCCAAGCGTTTGGTTATCAGACTGTGGGAAACCACGCAATGACGGATGAAGCAGGAACAACAGCATGTCCCCGGACTGTCACATGACCCCCCCTCACCCCCCTTGATCTCCAGGGGATCACGTGATATATATGTGGGCAAGTCGAGCAATTGTCACCATGTGGGCTGGAACAGCACGCTGGGATACCACTTGAAACAGATCACTCCTGATTTCACAATAATGAAGATTTATTATACACATGTTCTCTCTCTCTCTCACTCCATCTCTATTCATATATATATATATATATATATATATATATATATATATATACATATATATATATAAATATATATAATATATATATATATATATATATATATATATGTATATATATGTATATATATATATATATATATATATATATATATATATATATATATATATATATATAATATAATATTATATATATATATATATATATATATATATATATATATATATATACATAAATATATATGCCAAGTGAAGTCATTGCTGTCTTCAGTGTACACGGTTCTCTATTATGACAAAGCAGCACCCGAAGGGGTGATTCCACGGACATAAATGATCATGATACATTAATTTTGTTAGACATTGAATCAACAGGAACACGGAGACAAGTTGTCGGAAATTATGAGTCAGATTTTATGATGACAAAAGTAGAAAGATCAGTTGTAGGAAACAGTAATAGTCGATATTTTTACCGTCGATTTTTACCTCGCAGCGTACCGTTACATACAAATAACAAGTTACATATTGTGAATGTTCATTACGGATCGACAGTATTCTATAAGATACTTATCTGAATGTTGTGAAGCAGTTTCACTACAATATGTTCATCCGGAAAGCCATTGTGATCGTTTATGAAAGGCTGTGGGAAAACCATCATAAATATCCCAGTTATCATGATCACACTAACTGGGACATTTAATGGGGTTTTAAGTAATGCTACCATTACTCAAACATGCTTCAGACTCGCTCGTATATCCCCTGCTTCTCTCTCCATCTCTCTTGGGATCTCACAACTCACTGTCTCACTCTATCTACCAGAATAGGACGTGGGTTCGAATCCCGCATGGTTTATTGTCATAATCTTCCGCTCATTTCGCACCCCTAAACATCCTGGCTGTTGCCATGACAATCCGTCTGGTCGCTCGATCTCCCTCTAGGACCCCCATGTCTCTCTCTCTCTGCTGTACTACCCTTATACTGCTGTCTCACTAATGGATGAGTTATTAGGTACGTGATTATCCAATTGATGCTAAACAACCTTTTATTGTTTCGTTGCTTCACTCTTTTAATATCGTTCATTAGACGAACGATGGAGAATTGGTCGGTCATATATAGTATATAATATATATATATATATATATCTATATATATATAATATATATTATATATATATTATATATATATATATATATATATATATATAATCATATATATATATATATATATTATATAATATATATTATATATTATATATATATTATATATATATATATATATATTATAATTATATATATATATATATATATATCTATTATATATATATATATATTATATATATATAATATAAAATATATATATATATATTCATATATATAATATATATATATAATATATATATTAATATATATATTATACTATATAAAAAATATATATATATTTATTATATATATATATATATATATATATATAATATTATAATATATATATATATATATATATCATTATATAATAATTATATATATATATAGATATATATAATATATATATATATATATATATAATTATATATATGATATATATATTACAATTTATATATATATATAATATATAATTATATATGATACTATATAAATTCATTATGATTATGATGATAATGCTAAAGAGTTCATGACTATATGGCGTCATGGGTATGATCTATCAGAGAAATAATATGTATTCAATACAATTCCCCATTCAAGATGGGTATAAATAATATATATCTTAGTTCATGCCGTAAATCCATTCATGATATTTCATACATAATTACATATCTAAGTGTATGCACGGGCTCTGGAAAATTCATTTCCATATTTATATTATATTATATATAGACATAGTTTTCAACAAGTGAAAAGTCACATTCCAAGTAATTTCATCGTCTAAATATATGCATTGTTTCTATATGTAATTTAATTTTCGACGATCCACAATCGAATGAAATAGTACATTACCAATAGAATTCAGCTCCGAACTATATGACATTATTACTTATTTGTAAATATTCACAAACCAGTGTAATGAAACAAAGTAATGATCATCAAGTGTTTTTGATGTCGAGCAAATTCATTTGTGAATATAGTTTTAGGATATATCATTAATTAACGAATATACAATGATATGAAGTTCATCTTCCACACGATAATTTGAGGAATAGAATCATCCTTAATAAATAATAATTTATTTAGGAGAGATATCTTTATTATCACGAATATCCGAAATCTGAAAAAATATAAGATAATCAATCGGCATCGACAGACCCACAAGGAGTCCGATAACGGAATAGAATTTATTGTTATCTTTATTAATTCTTATGCCAAACTTCTGATAAAACTATTAGTTATGTCCCCACACAAAATTCGTTTCTTATGCGGCTCTCATTATCATTCCCTTATTTGATTACATTACATTTTTTTAAACATCTTCTTAATTTACTCAGAACAAAAATATTCATTAGGTTATTGTTATCATATTTTGTAATCATCATTGTTAGCATAATTTTTGTATGGAATGTAAAATCGAATTAAATAAGAATAAATGAAAAAAAAATAAAATATGAAAATGGAATGAAGAAATAATGTTGAATCTGAAGGACTTCCTGCATCTCCACCTATTGCTCACTGATCTCTGCTTACCACCCTTATTGCACGTACCTGCCCCCCCCCCCCCCCCCCCCCCCCCTCAGCTGTAAGAACACACAAACACTCGACCACGCTCTCAGCTACAGAAGTCGGTATAATGCCCGTATGACTCACCACGCGTGCACGCTGCGAGGGTGCATAACGCCAGTAGAGCCCTCAGGGCCGCCGTCAGGGGCTGCATCGCGCTCTCTCGCACTCGCTGCCTGCTGGGGGCAGATAATCACAGGCATTAGTATATTGCTATCTCTCTCTCTGACACATCAGCTGGATCTATCGCGCTCTTTCGCACTCACTGGCTAGGGGCAGACAGTGACAGACATTAGGACATTGCCTTCTCTCTCTAACTCAAGCTAGAGGCATACATCTCTCTCTTTCTCACACACACACACACACAAAACAGTGATAGATATTAAAACATTGCACCCTTCCTCTCACTCACACGCACTAGCTCTCTTTCTCTGTCTCTCTCACTCTAACTCTAGCTAGAGGCAGACAATCACTCCCTTTCTCTCTCTTACATATACACAACCTGGGGGCAGAGGTAATATCAGACATTATCACATTGGAGATGGTACACGAGCAAACGTAAATACCACTATTAGCAAAATCAGCATCCAAAACAACAATTTATGATGATTTAATTTGTATATTTAAATTTATAGAATAATGGACCATTCGAAAAAATATTATTCTTCCCATCCGAAAGAAAAATTGGAAATAATATAATATATATTTAAATAATAATTGAATGAAATACATGATGAAATATTCAATATTGTTATGTCAACAAATAGCAGTCACTGCCTTCCCTAGTGAATTATCCTAGTGGCAGTAATGCAAAGCGAATATTCTAGTGCTGCCACTAGAATAATTCACTAGGGAAGGCAGTGACTGCTATTTGTTGACATATTCAACAGGCAAGCTTCAATTTCATTGTTGGCTTTATGGGAATTAAATATGTGATTTAATATACATCGCTAACATATCTATTCGAGCAGTAATTCGATGAGAGCCAAGTCCCACGCAAGCCAGCTACATTATTTCCACATATTTTTCAGATTGGAATTCGAATGTTTTAATGAAAGAAACAAAAATAACATCATTACAATCATCATTTTATAATAATTGATGATAATTATTTGTCTTGAATACTTATTTGACCATTTGATTTCAATTGACTGGACGTTATATGTACGAAGTACCGGACAGGTAGGGTAGGACGGGTAGGACAATTTCAACTCATCATTCAAGTTGAAACCCCAGAGTTAATCCCTCATAGGGCTTTGTGGAAATCATAAGCGAATGTCACACTATGTGTAATAATTGCGTGAAGAGAAATTATTAAATATCATCATAATTCCCGGCCTGAGAGTGTTCATCTTGTCCTCCACAGCAGGCAGTGTGATGGGGTTGCTAATGACTACAGGGCTGTGTTGTACGGACACGTCTGGGGCTGCGACGACAGATTACAGTTAAACTCGATTAGAACTCTTCGGACTCCAGCGTGGGAAACTACAAGCCTGAACCAACCTGACCTACAAGCAGTAGCATCCTTCACGAGGGATAATTAAACAACACGAGCAGAGGGGTGGAGGGGGGATGAGGGAGGGGGGGGTGAAACTATATATATCGGTGGTGGAACGCGAAACATAATTATACATATACATTTATCAATTACTATAATTGATAAATTTGGAATTTAAAAATGAATTTTGGGGTGGTAAGATCGCCCTCGTGGTGCCCCGTTCAAACGATCTAATCTTCCATTCATAGCCTTAATTGGGGAACAATGATTTTGTATCAAGTTTCGATGTTATTAAAAAAAAAAAAAAAAAAAAAAAAAAAAAATATTGTTGAATCTTATTATTAGTTACTAGCTGACTCGGCAAACATTGTTCTGCCATCGAAGTGATTTGTAGTGAATGTTGATTGTTACGCTGTCTAGCGTGTAACAACGCAAATGCTGCCGAGTGCAGCAGACGTTGATTAACTCCGTCAATGTCAGTGAACTACGTCATTACTGGTGTTGTCCTTGAAGTGCCAATTTTTTGGATATTGCTCATAGGAGGAAGCTTGGCGGAAGATGTCATATACTTTAGGACATTCTACCACCCCTATCGAATGTGCGTGAGGAATTTCACGACACTCGGTCGAGCCGTTTCGGAGGAGTTCATCCTCTAACATGTGACACAAGCTTTTTATATACGGTATAAGATTATCAGTTATTCATATGCGGCGTACATATCTTTCATCCATGGCTTTCGTTGGGAACAATGATTTTCTATCAGTGTTTCGATGCTATTCCCAATAGAAGAAAGTTATTCACTCATTGATTTATTCCAATCAATTTTAGTGAATTTACTGTTGGTTTAAGGTTTATTTATTCATCAAACTAGTGCCTGAATTACCAGCATATGGGAGTAGCTCTAAATACATTTGTCCGCCTTTGTCAAAACATCTTCGCGGGCGCACGAGCAATCTGCGCCCGCCAACTGGATTCGCATTGCCGGACTTTACAAATACATTTGTCCGCCTTTGTCAAAACATCTTCGCGGGCGCACGAGCAATCTGCGCCCGCCAACTGGATTCGCATTGCCGGACTTTACAAATACATTTGTCCGCCTTTGTCAAAACATCTTCGCGGGCGCACGAGCAATCTGCGCCCGGCAACTGGATTCGCATTGCCGGACTTTACAAATACATTTGTCCGCCTTTGTCAAAACATCTTCGCGAGCGCACGAGCAATCTGCGCCCGCCAAATGGATTCGACCCGCAACTGGATTCGCATTTGCCCGGACTTTACAATACATTTGTCCGCCTTTGTCAAAACATCTTCGCGGGCGCACGAGCAATCTGCGCGCGCCAACTGGATTCGCATTGCCGGACTTTACAAATACATTTGTCCGCCTTTGTCAAAACATCTTCGCGGGCGCACGAGCAATCTACGCCCGCCAACTGGATTCGCATTGCCGGACTTTACAAATGGCAGTTTGGAGTTGTCATCCCAATAGTTACCCCAGCTATTTGATTAACTAACTCTCAAAATAAGGCTAACTGGACTAGATCCCGATGGTTGATCCCGACTTGATGCTAACTGAACTGGACTTGAACTGGAATCCCGGGCCTTAAAGAAGTAGAATTATGAATAATAAATTTGTTTGTTGAGCGATAATCAGCGGATCAACTTGCTATGACCCTTGGTTACCAATGACAATTGTGTACATTAATTAATAATTACCACATCTCATTTTTCGTACTACTCATTCTTCTTCTCATATAACTGGTATCGAACGACCTACCAAGAGCTGGGATATTTGGGGGTACGAACGAGCAGATGATGAAGTGAAGAAAGTATGTTTCCAGGACCCAGAGAAGATGGTCACTCATGTTCGACGACCCACCAACGGTACGAACGAGCAGATGATGAAAGGATGTTTCCAGGATCCAGAGAAGGTGGCCACACATGTTCGACGACCCACCAACAGCTAGGTTATCTGGGGGTACGAACGAGCAGATGATGAAGTGAAGAAAGGATGTTTCCAGGATCCAGAGAAGATGGTCACTCATGTTCGACGACCCACCAACAGCTAGGTTATCTGGGGGTACGAACGAGCAGATGATGAAAGGATGTTTCCAGGATCCGGAGAAGGTAGTCACACATGTTCGACGACCCACCAACAGCTAGGTTATCTGAGGGTACGAACGAGCAGATGAAGTGAAGAAAGGATGTTTCCAGGATCCAGAGAAGGTAGTCACACATGTTCGACGACCCACCAACAGCTAGGTTATCTGAGGGTACGAACGAGCACATGATGAAAGGATGCTTCCAGGATCCAGAGAAGGTAGTCACACATGTCCGACGACCCACCAACAGCTAGGTTATCTGGGGGTACGAACGAGCAGATGAAGTGAAGAAAGGATGTTTCCAGGATCCGGAGAAGGTAGTTTGATCAACAAGTGGTGACTACTTGCAAGAGGCTTGTAGTGTTAATTCAATAACACCGCCCGACGGGTGCACAGGGGGGGGGGGAGGGGAGAGAGGGGGGGGGAGGGGGGACAGACGATATCGATTGATCGAGTCAAGGGAAGTGATTTCTACAATTAGATTACCACATGAGATCACGTGGTATGATTAGATTTCAATGTGTTATGAGCGTGAGAAAATACTCCTCCTTTTCTCTATCTCTCTGTATTTCTATCTCTCTGTCTATCTCTCTCTCTCTTAATTACTATATCTCTCTCCTTCTCGTTTATGTTTCGCATATAACTATAAACAGTCCTCTGAAGTGCACTATACACAGTCATTACTGGCAATAATTATTATATTTTATTACACCAATTATAGCGGCTGGCAAAACCGCAAATATATATGGCGTAATGGGTAGCGCGTCAGACCGGCAATCTGGAGATCCGGGTTCAAGTCCCGGGGGAGGCCGCGATTTTTGAATAGTTTTAAATCGTATCATTATATATAGGCCTACGGTATATATATATATATATATATATATATATATATGAAAACTTTTAAACTTTCACGACTCATTTTATGATAATAATATATTTAACAGGAAAATTATAGTTAAATATATTATTCATATATATATATATATATATATATATATATATATATATATATATATATATATATATATATATATATATATATATATATATATATATATATATATATATATATATATATATATATATATATATATATTACGGAGAGAAGAGAGAGAGAGAGATTTATCAACGTGTAGTATTTCTACTCGTGTGGGAACTGGAATAGAACCACGTCTGGAAGTGTGAATTGGAGTAAATGTTGTGAAACGAGTGATGAATGCGCGCGACGATTAGCGGCTCCGAGCGACGTCATCAGCTTGAGTGAGTTATTCGGAGTCAGGAGCACAGCTTCCCAGCATTTTCGAGCAGCCAATTAAAACAACACGCTTCTAATAGTTGATTCGTTCGAATTAAACTAGGAGACAGCTGGATACGCGTGGTGAGATGAGCTTAGAAATATGGACATCCAGAATAAAATCCAGAAATAGATCAAAAATCCATCCAGAATATATTCCATCAGCTTACTCTTTATCTACATTCTACAGCCGCTCCGGTCGCTAGCGGTAGTAACTGAAGTCACCGTTGGCCGTGGGTTCGAGTCCCTCACTATCATCTATCATCACTTCATCGTTTCATTATCATCCGCTCATTCGTATCCCCGTATAACCTAGCTGTTGGTGGGGTCGTTAAGCAACATTGAAAACAAAATCTTCAGACCTTGGATTGATTGAGAAATATTCCCAAATATGTAGTTTCATGCGAGATGAAATTTGTATTTTCAGAATCAGGGACGCCAAAATCATCCATTAATGAGCATGTGATAAAGGGTAAAACAAAAAATATGATATTGCACAAATATCCTAGCCTGAATAATAATGAATAGGAGGAGGTATAGCTTCTCAAAGAGAAGATTTGAATGGAGAAACAAAAAATCTCGAAATCAGGACAATAGGGTAATAATGAATAGTAGGAAAACTCTACCTGCTACTTGTTGTTACTGTTGCTAAGTGTTCTACTTGTTGATACAACCTGTTGGTCTTTCGAACCTATTATACTATTCAATTCATGCTATAACTGCGTATTTTTCACTATGTAATATGAGATTATTGTGAAAATCACTGAAAATATGTATATCCAGTAAAATTTTTAGAGCGTTTTAGAGAATTATATTTTTCCTCCTGGTTATTTTTACAAGGAATAACCAATGTATCCAATTCATTCCGAAATAACCGTCAAATCGATTTTGCTAGAAGAAAAATAAACTATTGTGCACATCAATCAAAACATCAATGTTCGGAAAAAGTTTCAAATCGACTGGTTGCGTTTCCTGACCTACATGCCGCGTACGACTAAATGGAAAATAAAACGATGTCCGATTTTTTTGGAAGTCTCCGTTACGCTCATTCATACATCGCTTCATGCTAGTTGATGAAGTGGGTAGTAATTACCTACTAGACCAGGCATGTCGAGTAGGCTAGACCGATTGTCTGGGCCTAGACATGAAATGACATGTAGGCCCTATTTAGTTTGTCTCGTCTAATCACATGTATTATAAATCTGCAGCTCCGCCTGCTAGTTCCTAGTGATGACGCCTGAGGCCACAGCCCCCTCGACACATGCTCAGCAGCCCCGCAGGCACGGCGACCTGGAGGCTGTTTTACCAACTTAGTTTCAAATACAGTACAATACAAGTTCATTTCTCAGAAATATCATCTTTTGAATAGTTTTTTTCTTCTAATAACATCGAAACTTGATACAAAATCATTGTTCCCCAATTAAGGCTAACGATGACCGTCGTAGGATCGTTTGGAAGGGACACCACAAGGGCGATCTTACCACCCTATTTTATTATGATTTTAAATTAGAAGTGCTCAATGAACTTTGACACCAGGACTGAGCTGTCAGTGACCATACTTCTTCACCGCAGATAAAAATCTTCAGTTACCAAAAGTCCGGAACACATCATAAGTATGAACCGTTTCTGTGATATATCCGGACATTACCAGCATTGGTATTGAGAGTAAACCAAACACACGAATGTTGATATTTTCCACTTTGAACCAAGTCTTTCGGGCAATGTTCACTTCTTTCCACTAACAGCAGATGCAAAGTTCATCATTATATACAAGGATATATTCAAGGATATATTTTGGAATATATTCTTCTTTTCATACATTGTTGTTTGATCTCAGCCATCTTGGCACCAATCTTGCCCAAGGTGCTTATATCGTACTGGACAGTACTCGATGCGCACGCATGCAACTCAAGACACCGGTAGCTAGGAGTTCGCTACGCCCTGCCATTGAATGAGAGGAATGAATGGCAACAGGTTAGATGACAGGTCGCACAGTAGTTTCTCTCTCTCTCTCTCTCTCTGTCACCAGACTTTAGACTCGGTGATAAACACCTCCCCTCCCCCTCCCTCCCCTTGAAGTGTCCTAGTAGCTGTCTTTGTCTTCTTCCTTGTCTGAATGTACATTGATGGAGTGTGGAATGTAGTGATGGACGTACGATCGTTGCTGGTGAGAGATACGGAGAGACGGACGTTCGATGGTATAGCTAGATATAAGAGTTGTACTGAAATATGAAGGAGCGAAACGTCCGTGCGTTAGTGATGTAGAGTAGGAGGGACGGTCGATCGGGACCTTGTATTGTATGATGAAGCTCTGGAGATAAAGTAGTTTTGTTTGTATAGGCCTAGAGAGGCTAACAACTCGAATATTGCATGCTGCTTCACCTGATTTCAGAGTTCAAGATTTTAGGTGATTTCTTGATATTACAGTGATTTCAGGAATTTCAGTTATTTGAAGAAATTTCAAGAGATTCTAAGTGATTTCAAGTGATTTCAGGAATTTCTGTTATTGAAAGAGACTTCAAGAGATTCTAAGTGATTTCAAGTGATTTCAAGAGATTTCAAGTGATTTCAAGAGATTCTAAGTGACTTCAAGTGATTTCAAGAGATTTCAAGTGATTTCAAGAGATTCCAAGTGATTTCAGGAATTTCAGTTATTTGAAGAGGTTTCAAGGGATACCAAGTTATTTCAGTTATTCCACGTGATTTTAGAAATTTCAGTTATTTGAAGGGATTTCAAGGGATTTCAAGTGATCTTAGGAATTTCACAGATGTAAGTGGTCATGGGCCTACAAATTCAACAATGAAAGATACAAAATTAATAAATTTAGAGCACAAGATGCACACAATGTTTGTCCAAAATGCTGATGTGCTAACAACATATTTTATGTACGGTATCCAATTATTAATATATTATGTGATTAACAATGACACAAATAATGGTGTTCAAGTATATTTCAGTCTTACATCAACAGAGTGGTAATTTCACTGTCATAGAAACTTGTCCTCTCAAAATTCAAGCATTTAAAAATATTATAAAATGTCCAATAGACATTAGTAACCTGTCTACACTAGAACCGGTATCTAATTTGAACATTCCTATAATTGTTAAATATGGATGTTTTGTATTTATATCGTGTTTATCGACCCACTGTGATGATAACTAAGATCTATTGGCGTCGTATGGATAATGGATTACCCAATGGACGTGAGGAGATGATGGGCCAGTTAGGAAAAGGTGGAAATATCTTCAAATAGCTTGAATTGGATAACAATGATCTTTCAGGTATCAGGATTGAGGTACGGTATGTATATATTGTTAATAATGGTGAAATGAATGCAATACCTTGGAGAAAAATTCATTTCACTTAGGGTTAATTAGATGAGCGTATCGAAGACTTACATTTCACTTGCCAAAAAACAAAATCGGGCTTCGTTCTTTGTTTTTATTGTAAGTGTCATACTGATCAGGCAAATTAACCAATCGATTTGAAACTTTTTCATTGATGTCATACCAGAATAGGTTGGGGTTGATTTCGAGCAAAATCGGTTCTACGGTTATTTCGGCCAAAAATTGTTTAAAACAACGTGAACGTGAACCCAAGACCTAAAAACGATAAGATAAGATATTTCTCGAGAACTTCGTCATCATTCCCAATCCACTGGAATCTATTTCGGAATAACTAATTTAATGATTCGCCACATTTCTTCTTGACAAGGCAATAACACGAATACAGACAGAAAATGCCCGGCCTATCCAACCAAGACAACACATTTCAAACCTGTATTCTGTCAAAGTAAACCTGAGCGACCTAATAGCTCAACGCCCTGCCCTAGGCCTACGCCTAAACCCACAACCTGTCCAACCAAGGTTATAACCAAAATATAATCAAACGTCAAAATTACATAATGAATTGTAAATCCGAAACGTGTACCAATTTATTAAAGATCTAAAATTAAACCCAGAACCAAACAAAAACCAGGTCTAGGCCTAAACAAACCAACCCACAACCAAGGTTATTGTACCTAATCAAAATAATACGAGAATGAAACGTCAAAATAACAATTTAACGTTGGCCGAACCCAAACGTGTACCAATATTCACGACCTAAAAATTAACCAAGAATCAAACAAAAACCAGGCCTAAACATAACTATATATAATATATATATATAAGAATCCATTACCTTGTTAAAAATGGTTAAATTACTCCTTTATTCCTGTTAGCAGCGCCTATTCCAGTGGAGGATAACCATGGCGATATGATCACACGCAAACCGCACTGCTTTTAAACTATGTTTATACGTTAATCAATGATGTGTTTTAAAGTGTTAATACGTTAAACCGTGAACAGATGTTGGCGTAAAGATGCTGTGAAAGGATCTGTTGAGAGAGATATGATCAAGAGTGTGCCGAACGGTGTACTGTGTGTTATGGTTGCTTGGGGAGGAGCCCGATGATGAAGTCACGTGATGCCGGGCGAGTCCATTCGATACGGGGAGTGGCTGCGGCGAGATATTGACTGGGGGAAATGGTTAGTTGGATGAGTTGGTGGGTGAGTTGGTTAGGGAGGTTTGTTTGAGGAAAGAAAGTGGTACTCAATTTTTTTTTTAATGTTGCTTAACGACCCCACCAACAGCTAGGTTATACGGGGGTACGATTGAGCGGGTGATAATGTAACGATGAAGTGATGATAGGTGAAAGGACGTTTACAAAAACCCATGCCTTATGCGGGACTCGAACCCACGCCCAACGGTGACTTCAGTTACTACCGCTAGCGATAATTGACCTGGCCACCGGGGCGGCTATGGTACTGAATTATTGTGTATTGTTTACAATTATGTGTAAGATATTAATTGATGTTTGAAAGTCAATAGCAAATTCAAGTTGCGCTGAATAGAAATAGTGTTGTCTTCTTTCAAATATATTTTTAATTTTCATTAAGTTTATATTATTTTATACTATCCTCAAGTTATATATCTATTATGATCAATCTCCAATTTTATTTTATTACAAGATCAACTGTTTCTGTTATAATGTGCAAGTTAAGGTAAGGCGGAAGACTGAACCTCGCCCTTCCGGTTGTTAACTATGCAATGACGATTGAAAAACATATCAATCTCGAAAATGAAGGAATAAAATAGTTGATGTATTTCAGTGAAAAAGATTGAATAGATTAATTGATATATAAGATATGTACACGTATTAGAGGTTCATTTTTGAAGTTTCAATTGAGAGAATATACTTGAATACTTTAAAAAAATTCCAAGATAAAAAATCTCATACGATTGATCTTTACGATCACGCACAATCAAAACTATTTATGTCCTGCAAATTATTACTCAGTTTGACGTCCATCTTGATTTTCCATTAGTATTCCATATTGTCGCTAGTAGCCGCCACCGTCGAGGTTTCTCAGCCCTGGAGATGATCGTCAGCTGGGAGAAGTCCAACTTGGGTAACCATCGTAGATAGCAATAACCCTAGATAAATCCTACCAGGTGAAATAAACAACAAATTCACGTATTTAATATGCGTGGTTGAAAATAACTTTATTTGGCATTATTGCTGAATTAAAGTTAATGGTAGAACAATTAAAACATGAAAAAAAAAAATCGAAAAAAAAAAAATATACAATAATAATTTTCTTATCTCTAAATATTATAATATATATATTTACAACTCACAAAGCATTTTTTCATTATTAAATAATATTTATATTGATAAGCTAGTCCAGCTTTTATTATATAAATGGTGTCACCCCATACAAGCAAAAGTCTTAATCGTACTGATCAAGCCTCGTCTACGATTGAAGTAAGCGACGCGTTATCCGAGTTCCCGTTAACTAACTGCGCGTTAGTCACAACTGAAATAGTGTTTCACGATTGACGTTAAGTGCCGAATCGACTCCGTTTCTTGCTAGCTGCGTTACGTGTGTGACGAGGGACCAATGAGATAGGCCCTCATAACGAGTCAGAAAAACACCACAATGTGACGTTTTAGTAAAGTTAGGTACTTCGTCACATGTAACATTACCGGCAATTCAATGTTTTTGGTTCACGTAAGAGTAGTGTGCCCACTTTCAATATATACATACATATATATATATATATATATATATATATATATATATATATATATATATATATATATATATATATATATATGTATATATATATACACATACTCAATCACGTCCTCAAATGGAATGAGGATTCTTATCAATCATTACGACTAAACACTAAACACTATTTCAGCTGTCTTATTTCAATCTTAGACAAGACATCAATCGAAAATACGTTGTAACGATAATTTTAATCCTATTTATTGTAATAATAATTATACTAGGATCGACCATGTTACAGGCTGTTCAGAAGCGGTGCATTTAATCAACACTAGTTCAAATGATCAATTGTATCATTGTTAAGAGAATAGACATGATGATGAAGACATTTCCAACCGAGTACATGAATACGCGTGTTCGGTGTCGACGGAAAACACTTGTACGAGTTTTCCCGAGACATTTCCAATTGAGTACAAATATATATATATATATATATATATATATATGTATATACATACATATATATGTATAATGGTATGATCTAAAACTATTCAAAAATCGCGGCCTCCTCCGGGACTTGGAACCCAGATCTCCAGCTTGCCGGTCTGACGCGCTACCAATTACGCCAGAGAGGAAGGTCTTCTTGAAATTTTTCATATCTTTTGTACCCTCCTCTCTGGCGTAATTGGTAGCGCGTCAGACCGGCAATCTGGAGATCCGGGTTTGAGTCCCGGGGGAGGTCGCGATTTTTGAAGAGTTTCAGATCGTACCATTATAATAGCCTACTGGTGGTTAATCAGAAAGTTGTTGAAATAATATATATATATGTATATATATATATATATATATATATATATACATATACGTGTGTTCGATGTCAACGGAAAGCACTTGTACAAGACATTTCAGTCGAAGTGATAAGAATTAAAAATGCTCCGCGATTTTTGTTCGAGATCGGCGAGTATTACTTGAATCACATTGTGTAATGGCAGCCATTTTATATAATAGTTATTACAAACAAAAATTTTGAATTGGAATAATATTAAACGAATAAAAATACACACAAACAAATTAATCATCATTGAGGAAAGGTAATGAAATTTACGAGATGGACTTTTCAATTATTTCACGATTTTAAAGTTCAAATTAGTCACATTATTACGTCCTTAAATAAATAAATTCAGTATCAGTTATTTTTTTTTGTTCAATATCATTCAACTCTGAAATAATGCGTGTAATAAACATTATAAACTGACTAATGGTGTCCAATTCGATTCTTACAAATATCGCGCAGACAAATAAATGGCAGACACGTTTCACATCGCTCTATACATGAGTAGGTAAAAGGCAAACTCATCTTATTCATCATCGTATATTTATAAAATATATCGTTTGGTAAGAACTGAACTGGCCGTATGACATAGAATCGAGATATTTGATAGAAAGTGGATTGAATATCTCAAAGAGTCAAGCGAAGTTAATAAGTCTCGAATATGTTGAAATATTCTTCGTTACGGCGAGCCAACGGAATAATGAAATTCAGTCCGAAATAAACGTAACAAAAATGTATATCGATGATGAAAAGGTAAAATGTTCGTAAGCAACTTTTCTTTTATTCTGTGATATACAATTTAGAAGGTTTTCGTTATCGATGTGCAAAGTGTCGTAACGACATGTCAATACATTAGGCGCGGTCACCAATATCATTGTGTCGTAAGCGACAAGGATTCTGTACATTTTGTCGTTAGCGCCAACACAATGTGTTGTAAGCGCCAAATATGCTGTGTAATTTACCAATTAAAATACAACACAATTGTTGTTAGCGCCAAGTATGCTGTGCTATTTACCAATTAAAATACAACACATTTTGTCGAAAGCGACAATTATATGCTATTTGCTAATTAGAATACAAGTTTGTGAAAACTTGATGAATTTCCATGAAAATTTGTGACAATCTGTAAACGTAAGCACCAATATCACACAAAATTTTTGGGAATTACCGTATTCAAGTTTGAATTTTTAAACTCTTTTGAACTTCTCGTGAAAAATATTCAAAATGGCGCTTACGACATTCTGCCCTTCCACCATCGATATATATAAATATATATATTTATTCCAAATATATACAATATATTAAATAATTTATATAAATATCATGTTGTTAGTAGAAGTAGCGATGCCTTACCGTACAGTTATTGAGGAACTTGTGTAAAGCGGTAAAAAAGAAGCGACCAATCTTTTCAAAATATCAATAATGTCATTTATTTCCGACGTCCCGCTAGCGTACAGCCGTCCGAACGTCGCTCTACAGCGGTCTGTTGCTACTTCTACCGTCGAACCACCGCTACAGCGTGACCCTCATGTAACCAGCAAGTACTTCTAGAGTCAGTCAGACTACGTCTTACGTTCATCCAATACAGCAAAAAGCCATTTACAACCAGCTCTGACGCGAGGGAAAACGGAAGCATGTTCTTAGAGAATGCGTTTTTACGTTTGTCCAATAGTAGAGAAAGCCTATATGTAATCAGCTAGTTCTTTGAGAGTCAGTTAAACTTCTTCGTACGTTCATCCAATAGTACAGCAAATAGCCTACATGAAACTAGCAAGTTCTTCAACAGTCAGTTAGACTGCCTCTTACGTTCATCCAATACATTCAACAGATGACATGTGATCAACTTGTTGTTTTCTGATCTAATAGTTTCCTATGGGCCCTGATATCGACTCAAATTCACTCTGTCATGTTTCTAACATAACGGCCCCATTGGCAAGGAGCCGTTATGTATTTTACTTGTAGGAACTTCCAAACATTTACTATAGTGTGCTCTTACCATCGTCCTTACGTCCTCATCGTCATTTCCCTTAAATAGTTTTATTTAGGCTCTAACATTGACCTGAAGTCAGTTCTGTCCCCTTCATATCGAGTAGTTACATGGGGACAATTTATGAAGTTTCAACTTTTATTTTCCCAGAGTGTTTTTATATTCTTCAAGTAGCTAACATTCACATTGTACTAATTGTTGTTTCCATAGTTTCACCTAACGTAACAAGGTCATTAGATTGTTCCGTTTAGTGACGTTACATGAGGGCTGGCCTGTACGGGGTTCTTTCCGTCCACTCGTCCGAAGCGCAACGTGAACGTAGAGTTTTTATTATTTTCGCTAGCATTATTGGCGGGCGCCGCGTGACGTCAAGATTCCGAGCGGTCGTGAGAAGCAAGTCACGCCGCGATTATGGCACTCGAAACAATGAGTTTAGTCTTATAGAAGCAAAAGCGGAACATCGGTCAGTTTTGTTTTGTTATACTCTGGTTTTAACGTACGTTTTAGTTTCGTGGTAGACAAGTATTCAACATTTCACTATTTAGCATTCTTGGGAATTTTTCAGCGTTTCTTATAGTTTTGCGTTGTTTTAACTAGAGATCAAGTTTTACAGTGACCTTCTAGGTCTTTAAAATGATATCTAGAGACAACGATATGATGAACAAATGATATCTACGTCACAAAATGAGTGACGAAATGACCACGCTGTCAGTGATGAAAAAACAAGAAGCCAATTCATCTTTTGTTTTCTAACTTCCAGTTCCAATCGTAGTACAAAAGCTTTGAGAAATCGTTTTTTTTCTGGTTTCCAAATAACCGTTTACCCCAAGAATACTTTACAAAATATCGTTTTGAAAACGCACGAAAAACCGCGGTAACATCTCGAAATATCCGACGGACTGACAACATCGAAAAAAACTGACCGACATTCGAATACAATCAAGTCATGATATAATAGTAAAACAGATTCGGAATGGACCAATCCATCTCCAGCGTTACTTATTCTTGTTCTCTTTGACCTCCCTCGACAAAATACTCATTACTAATTACGCTACGGTACTGTACCTGCCTCGTTTACAATATAATGCAGATACCTCCTTTGCCGTCTCACTTTACACGCACACACACACACACACACACACACACATTTTTATTTATCACAATTAATTCAAATGTACAATATGTGGTAGTCCTATACAATTCGTAATATAATAACTCGATTCATTTCGAGCCCCACGTTGGGAGCCAAATTGTGACGAGCCCCACATTGGGTGCCAAATTGTGACGACACGCTACGATTCTTCCTTTAAACCTATACACGTATTTCTAAAATTAAATTAGAAATATTTCTTCTTGTCTCTATTTTTATTAACAATTACGTCGTCTTACCCACCATTGTTCGTTCTGAGATTCTTTCCGTCGCACCTCTCGTTATTATAACCGAAGAGGCCACGGAAAAGGTGAACCTCGAGTAATATATATGTATGTAGGCCTAACATCCCGACAACTGGGCAGCCCCTTATAATATAATTAAGACAAATAATTTAGATTAATTCTAGTTATACTACAGAAAAACTCTGAAGGTCTAGTATTGTTATATATATAGCAAAAACGAAGGGGAAAAAAAAACGTGAACAAGATAATTTTTTCTAATATAATTATATATATAAAAAGCAAAAAACACAAATATAGTCTGGATGTTAGGAGCAATATGACTAGTTATGTTATTGAACAAATGAGCAAAAATCAACGATGATTTAAGTAACATTTGATTATTATACGCGATGTTTGTATAGACGATGTACGAATACGTTTGGTAATCTTAACCTCACTTTGTAAGATTTCAGGAAACCAAAGACAGAATTCATCCTCTTACGATACCGATATTCTAGCTCAGTTTCCGTCGAGCGTTACACGATCAAACGTTTTACAAACCATATCGCAACGAACGTATCCGAAACACGATTTCCATCGTCTGCAAAACTCGCGTATAAAATCACAGGTTTTCGACTATCCGAGTAAGTCTCTCTGACGACACGAGATGGTCGATCAGGGCTGCCATTCGACGCGTGCATAGAAAATATTATGACTTAGAATTAGTTCCACTCCGTAACATCAACTTGACGTTACGTCTACGAAACGTTCAGTATCTTCGTCTGCGAATTATACGACCACGAAATAGAGCTTGCCGTGAAATTAGGAGTATCAATGGCCAGCGGACTTGTTTACGAAACCGGATACACGAGACGGCAAATATCTCCGCGGTCTCGAAATTACGAGGGTCAACTAACTGTTTGTCGAAGCGCCGTCTCGAGGAGAGGAAAGTGATGACTTTCCTGCTGATTACAAATCGAAGACACAACTTCGAAACGTGAAATACCAGTTATTCACTGAAATTATTAGATACTGAACTTGGATTTATGCGTTTACCGATCGGTAAATTACAAATAAGCAACATATGAATTGTGTAACGTGAGTTAATACGGAAAGAAAACAGCTTTCCGGTTATTTCGTTTGATAACTGTAAACAAATCAGATTGGTTTTATAACGATGGTGATTTAGAAGCGACTGGTAACAACGTACCAAACTTCAATAACCAAAAGTCGTTACGTTGAACCTTAACCTCACTTTTCTAGCTGCGTTCGTTCGCACCGATCAAGCCGAGTATTGTATAAACATATCGCCTTATAAAATACATAATCAAAACGTCGACATTAAGCGAGCACAAAGTCGATAATAATATTTGGCAACCCAAACAACAATAATAATAATAATAATAAACGTTTTTCAACAAGAAATGTCGCTAGATAAAAAGAGGAGATCTTGTAGTAACTCAGATTACTACATGGTATTATAAAATGGTAATAGTACGAGAGCGTTCAATGTCGCCGCGACAACCGAACATAAATACTTTGTTCGGAAAACTTGGTAAATTTTCACGGTTATGTTCTTCTTCGAAACGAATCTCATCACGATAGAAATACAGAAGACGAATCGTCAACTTTCGAAATGTGATCCAAAATTCTCAAAACTAAATCACTCTTTCGTTTTCGTAACGAGACGTCATCGAAATCACGACTGCTAACATCGATGGCCCACCGTTTGTACCAACTCAATATCAGTATATATGGCATTTAACCGCGCGGAAAGTTTTCACGGTCTCACTCGCTAAAAAAAATCACATTTCAAAAATGAAAAAAAATCGATAAAAAAAATATAACAATCAGATAGAGCTATATCGGTGTCATTCAACGTCGTCCCGCTGGTAGCTCGACAACACTCGACGTATGTTCGGTTGCCATGACGATACGTCAACGCTCGTTCGTACGCCGTAAGGTAAATATCAACTAGAGCGTGCTGCGTAGCGACGTGTAGTAGGCGCAGGCGTTCAGGCGTCGCGACTCGCGCCGTCGGTCGACACGGGATGGAAGCGGCGCACCCTGCGGGGAAACAGAACGACGTTCAGACGAGACGTTACGAGGGGAGAAATGAGAAGCTCGAGATCACACCTGAATTGTTTTTTCGAATCAATACTTCAATATGAGTTTGTCTACTACTTGATTCAATAAAATAAATTTCAATTATATTATTAATTATGTACGTATAATGCGAATTAATTATCGAGATGATTGATTGAATTAGATGATTAACTGCGATCAAATGATCACAGTTACGATTGAAATAATCCTTGAAAAATTGAAATTAAATAATCGAAAAGAATAGGCCTAGTTGAAAAAGTATTGATAATGGCAATACAAAGTAGGACTACGTATGTATTGATCTGTCAATATTGGTATTAGTTATTACTTATGGTTGGAGTGACTTATAACGTAGAATCCTACTACAGACTACTCTACATCCTCTGTCTCTGTCTGATCCGGTTACTTCTCTCCTGGACGCAAGCGTATGAAGATGATTCATCAACAAGTAGATAACAAACAGTGGAAATAAATATCTGCAACTACACAGGCTCAAAAGATTTCATACAATTCCAGTGCACGTCCAACAGATGTCCAACAGGTGTCCAACAGGTGTCCAATAGACGTCCAGCAAACGTCCACGAACGTCCAATGAACATCCATTAAACGTCCTATAGACATCTGATAGACGTCCAATAGACGTCCAATTGACATCCAATAGACATCCAATAGACGTACTATTGACGTCTGATAGACATTCAAAAGATATACAAAAGACGTCCAGTAGACATCTGATAGACGTCCAGTAGACATCTAATAGGAATCTAGCAGACGTCTATATGACATACAATAAACATCAAATAGACGTCTGACAGACGTACTATGGACTTCCAATAGACGTTCAATAGACGTACAATTGACATACAATAGACGTCCAATAGACGTACTATTGACGTCTGATGGATGTTCATTGGACATTTGCAGGATATCTATTGGACATCTGTTGGACGTGCACTGGAATTGTATGAAATCTTTTGAGCCTGTGTAGTTGCAGACATTCAAAAGACATCCAATAGACGTTCAATATACATCCGGTAGACGTCCAGTAGGTATCCAATACTAATGTACTACAGACGAACTACGATATGAAACAAAATACCATCAAGGGAAGGTGATTATCAACAGAAATAATAGGGACTGTGATCCTACAATGAACAAGTGCAACAAGTGAAGCATGGAACAAAAAACAAACAAACAACTGAAGGCACATCCACTAATTGATGAGACAGGACGGATCCGGGACTACGGATCTGGGACTACGGATCCGGGACTATTACAGGCAAACAAGGCAGGAATTGAAGCAATCCGGGTACAAATCTGATTTAGTTGCTAATCTGCGTAAAGTCAGTTATCTCAAATCTTTGTCGGTTTAAAGTTGTTGATCATCTTGGGCACGAGAGTTACTCAAATTGTGACGAGTGAAAATAATAACATCGGTATATCCAAGCTGATGAAAACTTTCAATTGATTTAATTGATCTGATATATGAATTGTGTGGAAGGTAAAGAGAGAACGGCAGCTTACCGAGGTTCACAAGTAGATAGGCCTACTCGTGGTGGAGAGCCGTTGACAGAACACAGAGATGAAAAACACACGAGGTTTCTGCTGTTGCCTTGGTCACAGCTTAGAGTATAGATCCCTCTACTGTCACCAAAACAACAGCCGAAATGTCTAGAATCTCGTGTGTCTAAATCACCTCTGTGTTCTGTCAACGGCTCTCCACCACGAGTAGGCCTATCTACTTGTGAACCTCGGTAAGCTGCTGTTCTCTCTTTACCTTTACACAATTCATAAGAATAAAAATGAATGGTATATATATTCCCACACTCTACACATGCCTACTGACCACAAACCAATACAAACATCTCATGCGGTTCCTCAGTGAAGTGGTTACTACCAAAGCCATGCGCGCCACGAGTGGGAGGAGTCGGGGAATAGGAGGCGGGCCTACCTTGCACTGTTCTCCTGGAAGGCGGGGCCCGACGGGGGCGGGGTGGAGGGGGGGTGGGGGCGGTACGCCGGCCCCGAGCTGTCACTGTCCGCCTCGCTGGACTCTCCGGGGCACGTCACCAGGTGGCTGGGCACGCCGCGCGGCTGCGTCGTCGCCATGGCAACGGCTCTGCGTGACAACAAACATTCCGTCACGGCATGCAAGACGCGGGGTTGGGGAAATGTCGGACGGGTCGTATCGGATATTGTTTATGGGATGTTGAAAAACGATTGATGAATTCATATTTGAAGATGAAATCTTTGAAATGTTGGGGTGATTTCGTGGATAAGTTCACAGATCAACACAGATTCTTATGAGGGTTTGTTGAGTTATCACGAACTCGTACATTAGTGAGGAAATAACATAGAATTTTGGTGTTTACGACAATATTTTATATTTTAATTGGGAAATTGCATAGCATATTTGGCGCTCAGGCCTATATATATATATATATCCATTCACGGGACGAGATTCAATTTGGAAAAGAAAAAGTCAGAAATGTAATAAAACTGATAAGTGATTGAAGGATATAATAAATAAAGTGGAACGATGCAACGAGTGCTTTTGTGAAACGAATGTAACAAAATTTAAAAATGACGAAATTGACAATGAAAATGAACTAACCCAACGTATTGATCTGAATCAATTAAAAAGTACAGATCTATCAATTGAGAACATTTGAATCAGTTCATTACATTCAGATTTCAAGAATTTTTTTTTTGAGGCCACAGGTTGGGTGCCAAATTGTGAGGTATTTGAAATACATCCCAACACTGAAACTAGATTTAAATGAATATATTTTTTTTCACACAATTTTAGAATGAATTAGAAATCAACAACCAAATTTCATATAATTATAATTGATTGTTTTGTCCTCCAGATCACCTCAAGTCATGAAATCAAGAATCAAGAATAATCAAGAAGGATCGAGAAATGTCTATGGCACGATATATTTCACATATTCCTATTATTTTGAATTTTTTATTCAAATGATTAAATTCTGATCTGGTCTTAGGACTACTTTTAGTGGCATTAAAAAGTCAACCAGATTCTTACATTTACACATTTAATAGAACAAAAAATGGGGAACAATAAATTACTCCCCCGTAACGTGAACATCGTCAGAAAGTTATATTAGTTTTGTATTTGGTTCGATTGCCGTTCCAAGGATTCTCACGCCCCTAAGATGGATATTAATAACATTTCACGAGCGAACATTTCCAGAACTCGAGTCAGAAGGTTCCGGAGCATTCTGTTAATCGTTCTCAGATTCTCTAGAGAAAGAGAGAGAGACAACGAGAGAGGGAGAAAGCCATTGCACATGTAAGACACATTTCTTTTATAACAATCACACAGATATTGCTGTTTAAGGATTGTGATGCTGGTGACGTAGTTACCCGGCCTACCGGCTGACGTAGTGACGACCAGAGTCGTCACATAATACTCTGGATATAACAAGGATTCTTTAATAAAATATCTGGGACATTAAAACATCATCGGCCTGATGTTAGACCTAGGCCTAGGCCTAGGCTAGGTCCACACACACTACCACCATCTAGGCCTGAGCCTATTTGACCATTACTCAATATTCCTGAATGCCATTTCTACCTTCTACTCTTTCATTATAACTGAGGCCTATCATCATCCTCATCTTCCTCCTCCAAATCATTACAATTGCTCTCTAAAAGTACATATTATTGATGTTATTAAAGCCTAACTTCAATTTCTAGGCAGCCATTTTGCACCAGAAAGTTTGTTCAAAAAATGTCATGAAAACAGTATTATTCACATTTGTCAACGAGGCTATGGATGACAGAAACAGCTGTTTTTAGATAGCTTGACATGTGCACCATCTAGTAGTAAATTATGAACTATGTAAACTCACAATTGTAATGGAAATGGAGGGATATTTAAATGACTGTTTTATCACGCCTCTAGGTCGTTGTTGTACCTCGAAGGGTTAACCTGATTACGAACGAGATATACCAGGAGTGCATGTCGAGTACGTACCGTGCGCGTGCCGCTTGCTGCGTCAGCGCCTGATTGGCCTCCTGGCGCTGACGGTGGCGCGCGAACCTCAGGTGCAGCTGCGCCTGGTCCGTGATGTACTTCTGCTCGCGGCGCCGTCTCAGCGCGGGCGTGCAGCCGGTCAGCTGGAGCTCGTCGTCGGTCGAGGAGCCGCGGGCGTCGGGCAGCGTCACGCAGCGCCGCAGGGGCAGCCCTTCGAGCGCTCTGGCGGGAACAAGAAGAAGCGATAGTTGAGATGATGTGTTATTGTTGTTGGTTCTCCACAGGTCAAACGGCTACAACTATCAACTTGAAACTCTTTTTCAATATGGTTCCTCATCTAACTTAGATCTTATAGTTTTGTGGCATTATTGGGTGGTAACTTTTTTTTTTATGAATTTTAGAAATTTCAAAAATACCCATTAGAATAACCCAGCGGAAAAAAAGAGAATATTTTCATTTTCCAAAAAAATGAAATTTTGCGTGTTGTTGAATTACATTTTGATACACAATTCTGGAAATTCTCAGCTTGATCGGGTCAGCCATTTTGAAGAAAAAACATAAAATGTGCTGAATTGGTACGGTACCACTCGAAGCAGTTTTCACCCATTTTTACCCATACTATTACTATCCGCTCGTCTAACAACGCATATATGGTTTTCCTAGTCATCATCACTTGAACTTTGTCAAGGTCGACTGCATTCGGTACACAAAGCATAGAACAGCTGAGCGTGCTTCCACTCATTTTTACGCGTCAAATAAAAAGGATGGAAATTGGGAAAACAGTGATAACTTCACGGAATTCACTCGGATTATTTCAAATTATTCAATCCGAAATCAGTGTTGAAGCTATTGAAGGGACGAAATATTAGTTCGAATTACGGTTTAACCGAAATTCGGATTAACCATATTAATTAACATTGAGATGCCTATACTTTCCGCCGGGGACCGCTGGCAAGTTCGAAATATGTCAAATTTCGGATTAACCGAGTTTGGATTAACGAGGGTTTACTGTATCACTAGACCCACCTGTTTGAGTCGCACTCTATGAAGCTGGTGCGCGGGCTCTTGACCGGCACGGGTATCTTGCTCTTATTGCCACCAGGCAGCGCTGACGGAGACGACGCCCGCTTCGTGCGCTCCTCCGACTCGATCACCGGCGACAGGCACGACAGCGACTGGCGGCGACTCACCTCCTGCCAACGCGACAACAAGAATTTGCTGATGACATCGAGTATAACGTCGTGTATTACTCGTGGTTACGACGCATAACGACGCACTGTTATGATAGCGCAGATCTAATGGCGTCGGATGGATGATAATTGAGATGATGGGATGATGAGATGAAGGTTCTTGGGTAATGGGAAGGAAGCGGTCATGGCCGACTTATTGTAGGAACCATCCTGGCATTAGCCTAGACTACAGAGGAAAACCACGATACACCCCTGTGAAGATGGTCGGCGGCAGGGATCGAACCGGGTTCAAAATTCCCCTCGCCTCCCGGATCACATGAAGCGAGCGCGTTAACGAGACTTTTCCCAATTTAGGGACTTGGAAAATTTCTGACAATTTACATTTTTCCCAAGCACGGATTTTAACCGGCATCTGTTGCTTCAACTCCCGCCAAGCGAATCTCAAGATCGCCTCACTCTGACTTTTTCCCAAATTGAAATGGACTGAAATTAGTAAGACTCAATTGGTACAAAGAAGTTAGGAAGGGAAGATTGCGTTGGCTATCATAACAGTGCGTCGTTACTACAACTAACTGGTACAGTACACTAACAAGTAACTAACAGTACACTAACAAGTAACTAACAGTAACTAATTCTGCTCTTTAAGAAACGTCAATAAATAAATGACAAAATAAATAAATTCCTAAATCTATATAACGTAAAACAACTTGTTTCCTACCTTCTCATTGTCGTCTTCGACCTGACAACAATTAACGTAGAGATTCTCCTCCGTCGCGTCGAAATAAACCGACGGGTCTTCCAGGCCGACACCCGGACTGGTCGGACTGTTCCCCCCTCCCCCTCCGTTCCTCCCCACGTCCAGCTTGACGCTCCGACTCTGCGCCATCTTAAAACTACCGCTCCCCTCGTCGCAGCACTCCCCGCCGCCGTTCGTCACCCTAACCTCACTTTCGCACTCAACGTCGCCGTTACGCAACGGTTTAGAGTCTTTCTTGGCGGCGTTTTCGTTGGCGCGCGCCGCGTTGTTGTTGATCGTTTCGACGACGGCTGAGCCTTCGCCGCGATCGAGGACGCGGATCTCGAGACGCCCGGCGACGGGCTCCATGGAGACTTCGTCGGGATCGTCCTCGGGGGTGAGGTTCGGTGGCTTGAACGGCTCGGTGACGGGCTTCGAGGTCGGGGCGACGGGCTCGGGCTTGAGCACGGAGGGGTACGAGGCGAGGGACATCGACTGGAAACATACGACGGCGCGGTTAGACGCGGAATGTTTGGGACAAAATTTGAAGTAGGTCTACTGGAAATTGACTTCGATTATCTCTCTGATATTTACTGGGAACTAATTTTGATTATTCCATCAATTTTTACTGCAAATTGTCTGTACTATTTTTCCAATTTTAACTGAGAATATGTTGAATTATTTGTCCGATTTTTACGGAAATATATTCCTAATTATTCTTTAGTTTTCAGGCCTAGTGATCGTTTTTCAATTATTCCTCTAATAACTCGTAAATTTGGTGTACACCTGATTTCAGAGATTTCAAGGGATTTCAAGAGATTTCATACGGATTTCAAGTGATTTCAGGGATTTCATGGCAAGTGTACACCTGATTTCAGGAGTTGCTAACCCCTCGCTCTAATGTTTACTGGAAACTTAATTCAATTATTTCTCCGATCCTCTTCACATCGTACGAACTTGAATTTCGTACGAACCTCGAATTTTTGCTGGCATGCTGAGGTATTAAATACTGAAAATTTCAATTCTAATACAGAATAATTCACAATTCTCTCTCTCTCTCCCACTCACCGGCAGGCTTGGTCTCCTCTCTCTCTCCCTCTCTTCGTCTTGCGCCCGCCTCACCGCCACGTTCCGCATCACGTCCACCTCGAACACCAGGTCGTCAAAAGCAGCCTGTTGCAGCAGCGGCGGCTCCAGGCAGCTCCTGCAACAACAACAACAACAACGGTCAGAGCCTCGTACGCAATCACTTGGAGGAATCCTGGGGCTGAACTGTCGATACAGGGAACCTGTTCAGTACGTATTTCAGGGGACCAGACTCTGAAAACTAGGGTTGCCCTTTGATATGAATTTCATGATCGATAATCATTGGCTTCATATCGATAATCAATTAGAAAGATAGACTTATCCACTAGAAACTAGAAACTAATCAACTAGAAATCAACTGGTAGATTTTCAGGGGACCTAACTAGAAAAACTTCCTGAAGTGAAAAACTAACTGAAGAATTATTTCAATTTGATTTAATTAGATGAGCGTAGCGAAGATTTCCACTCAACTCTTACGGAGCTTTGTCTGTGTTTTGTTTGTTTGTTTGTAAGCACTGCACAGGTCGCAGGGTTTGACCAATCGACATGTAACTTTCTCTGTACACGCAAACTTATCCAACTTAGAACTGTATATTTTTGGGTCATATCTGTTGGACCAATTTTTTTGGAACATCATCTCAAAGTTTCTAAAAACCCCATGAGATTAGGCTGGGCGGAAAAAAATTGAAAAATAAAATCTGTCTGATATAATTCAAATTTCCCTCAGATGTAAACACAAAAATTGTACACATTATTAAACATGTGTATCCTATTTGGACCAAACCGTTTCGAAGAAAATAATGTAATAAATGTTTTTTATTCATCGAATACATAGAAATAATATCAGAAAAATGTCACAGTGCTAGATCCACGGCTCCCTAGATTCACTATCGTGTCGTACCGTATGTGCGGCGCTAGCTGGGGTAGACTCCACGCGCGCGGAAGTCTGCCCTGTAGCTCGACGAAGCTCTCTATCCCGGCGATGTTCAGGCAATGCCGCCTCTGTTGTTGTTGTTGTTGTTGATGTTGTTTTGATTTTACGTTTTCCGTGCTTGCGTTGTCAGCGGGCAAGGTCACGTCGTGTGCCTAACACAAACACAAACAAGGTTAGTTCCGTGCCACAAACGAGGTTTGTTCGTGAGAAGCGGAAATAGAACATTTTTTGTATTACTACTGGATGAGGATTCAAGCTCACCATTCTTAGTCACAGATTATTTCCATGAATACATCTTAAATTACAGTATTGAATTTATAAATGATTTAATGTAATTATTTTTATGAATATATAGGGCCTATGGAATTTCATTATTCAATTTAATTATTTTCATGAATATATATTTTGAATTTCATTACTGAACGTATTAATTAATTAATTTCATGGATATATCTCAAATTAAATTACTTGATTCATCAATTATTGAATTTCATTAATTTCATGAATCTTAAATTTCATTATTTCATTTATTAATTATTGAATTTCTTTATTTTCATGAAAATATTATTGAATTTCATCATTTAATTTATTATATATCGAATTTCATCGTTTTCAAGAATAATTATGATATTCACTCCCCTCATTTCAGAGGAAGCTGGAAATCACCGTCTCAAATTCATACATGATAATAAATTCTCTTTCTTGTCCCCAGATCATTTGTCATGACGTAGGCATCACCAACTCTGTTTACAAAACATAAACAAAATCGAGTGATGTCTACGTCATGAATGTCAACGTCCAAAAAAATTCTCCATTTCTGAAATTGTGATGACGATTTCTCGTTTACTCCAAACTTCAGAAAATGAATATTATCATCACTCCTTGAAGTCTAATTCTAGCGTCGTGTTGTCTTCAATTAATCGCCGACAACCCAACAAGTCCGACAGTTTGTTAATACGTAGCGATTATTCTGTGAGTATCGTTAACTGCGTGAGAGTGTAAGCGGTTGTACGGAAAGCGAGTAACGACAAGCTTCGTACCGTCGAGTCGCGCCATACTGTGTGTCACGCGGTATGACCCGAGTGACCTCCCAGCTGGAAACAACGTGGTCACTGTGTTACATGTATAACCCCGTGTTACAAGTGTTCTGTTCTCACTTTCGTCACATTTCCACAATTCCAGATTTGGGAAATTTATCAGATCTGAAGAGACCAAGGGAGTCGATTTAGCGGAATATCAGGTTTTTCGTGATAACTTTTGAACGGTAGGAGATATCGAAATTCTGAATTCATTCACAGATATTTTCAATACAGTGAAACCGCTATGCAACGTTCCCGGATCCATCGTTTTCCTGCTTGTATCAATCATTTCTTATCACCCCACTTCCATATAATCAATGTTGAATTTTCCTGCATGGATGGTTTTATTTTCCTGGTCCCTTGGAAAACGATGGATAGAGGTTTCACTGTATGTAAAAAGTTGATAACAATAGAACGTTTGACGGTAACATACCTGCGGCGAGTGCTGGTGCCCTGATCCTCCCTCGCTGATCCTGGATAGTTCGGGCGGGACGGCGTTGGTTGCCGCCGCCAGAGGTAAGCTGGGGGTCGGCAGCGTAACGCCCTTGTCGGCCGGCTGAAGGGCGACGTTAGCAGCCAGGCTAGCGTCAGACGGGAACACGGGCTGCGTGACAAACCGGCGGTTAGTACGAGGTAGTCGGGGGAGACGGTTGCGGGTAGTCGTGTATATTTTCATGAAAATCTTCCCAAGAGTTTGGAAATTGATTTCTCGAAAAACAATTTCCGATTGTAAGGCCTATCATTGATATTTGGCCTATTGATATTTGGTGAGAATTTGAATTTTTTCTGGAAGGACATTTTTTGTACGAAAATTCTTCTCTGGCTTATTATTATGGGGAATTTGGAAACTGGAAAATTAGTTTTCTCAGAAGTGGTGCAACCGATCGCGCATGAAAAACAATGGGATTCAAATCAGATGATGACACTTGGGCATGCCAAGTTTCAATTGAATTTGAATTTTCGTTTGACCTGTAGAGCGCAAACAAAAAGACAAAAAAAAATTTTTTTTTTTTCTGAGTCAAGTGAAATTGAGTCTTCGCTTCGCTCATCCAAAAACAGATATTCCGCTAAATGGACTCCCGTGGACTCTAAGTAACGAGTGAATAGTGTTTGTACTAACGTGTGAGTTTGGGTCTCTCTTGTTGTGCTCGGGACTCTGTAGGTTCTCGCCCTTCCACTCGTTGTCGGTTTCCTCCGAGTCGTCGAACTGAGACTTCCACTGCGACGCCAGCGTCAGACCTGCGACAGACGAGACATGTGACGCTGTTTGAAAAATCGCTTGCATAACAACATGTTGCAAAACAATTTCCCCCACGCTTTTGGTGATTTCAATCTCTCCTACTTTATAATTGTATAACTTGCAAGGTTATAGTTTTCTTGTTTGAATTCCAATTTGATCTCTACAATACTCCTGGTATTAGGCCAATTATTTGAATTATTCGGAGTCTTTAATCAGTGGAAAAAGTATGTCAATTATGAATTTGCAAAAATGTGGATGTTCAATTTTGTGCCATGCCAACATTTTTGGAAACATTCAATTTTGAACATTCATGCGGATTTTGAGCAAGAAGAAATATATTGATCAGTTTTTTTTTCATCAATCAAAATTTGATGAATTTCAAAATTTCAATTTTTTCATCGAGTCTTAGTATGATCTTGATTTTGTCCCAAATTTTGTAGTGAATTTTTACCACATCATCGAAGAAACTCATTTCAGTGTACATTAATCAGTTATCAAGATTCATATCACCAGAATCACGTCCCACTTCCGTCAACAACCCGACAGTATCATCAACGCGTCGACGCGTACTCACCTCCGCCGCCCCGCGTCACCTGCTGCATGGCCGACACGTTATCGTCGTCGATCAACGCGTACTGCGTGATTGAGTTGTCTCGGTTGCCGTTGAGCTTGCAGCTGATTGGTCGGCTGGAGGACCCGCCCCCGGACGAGTGGAAGCGTCGTACGCGGTGCTCCTTGGCCCGTTCTCGCAGCGGCTCTCGCTGGTCCGTCACGGGCGACGTGCCCAGCACACCTGCGGGCAAGACGGGCACGGTCACGATTCCAACGCTTCTCCAGGCTCTCAAATCTATCGCTTCTATCGCACCGTCGTCACCACATTCACTAAATTTCTCAAGCTACCTTCAATCTTTTTTTTTTTTTTTTATGCTGCTTAACCCTTTCACGGTTTCGCGCGCATGCCTGCCGTTTTTCAATGTCGCCCGCCACAGGTTACGCACGGAAGAGATACGTTCTCAAATGAGCTAAATTCAGGCATTTTTACCGACCGAGTAATGGGTTACAATGCTCCCACAATGTATCATAATCTATCATCCATCTCTCATATCCTCAATCACATGAAATATATTCTTCACATCGGGTCCTACATTCCAATAAAATCTAGTTGGGATCTTATTCGTTTGAGAAAACGAACGAAAGAAGTCCGTGAGTAGTAGGAAGAGCAAGTAGGTGAGCCGGCCTCACCTTTCGTGGCCTCGTTGGAATAGTATGATCCGTCAGCCTCGCCGGTCGAGTCTCTTATCCTCGGGCTCGGCAGGTCGCCGACTTGTAGGCCGGAGTCGTTGGCCTTGTCTTCGTCGACGGCTCCTGCACGCAACAAACACATCACGTTATCGTTCGAACCGGTGACACGGTGCGTTCCCAGCGGCCACATCGCAACCATGTCATCCACGTATCTATTCCTGTTAACAACCTTAATGCTACTGGAACCATGACATCTACATATATATTCCTGTTAACAACCTTGGAACACTACTGCAACCATGTCATCCACGTATCTATTCCTGTTAACAACCTTGGAACACTACTGCAACCATGTCATCCACGTATCTATTCCTGTTAACAACCTTGGAACACTACTGCAACCATGTCATCCACATATCTATTCCTGTTAACAACCTTGGAACACTACTGCAACCATGTCATCCACATATCTATTCCAAATATACACACTGATGCTACTGCAACTATGGTATCCACACATCTATTCCCATTAACCACCTTGTCATCATGTCATCTATATATCTATTCCAAATATTCACATTGATTCCACTGCAACTATGGAATCCACAAATCTGGATGCATTGTAATCCCTTCATTTCTACAAAGTACTGATAACAATCCTACTAGCTAAACTGCAACTGCGTCATCCATATATCCGTTCCAAATTATCACACTTGCAACAGTGCAACAATATCATCCACACATCTAGAAGCATTTCAATTAATTAATTCCTTAATATTAACAATTGATCCTAGTAGCCACACTGCAAGAATATCATCCACATATCCGAACCGTCCAACATCGCAACGACCTCATCCACATATCCGAACCGTCGCACTCACCTCTCAGTTCTTGCAGGCAGGTGGCGGGCGCGGTCACGACCCTGAGCCGGCCGAACGTCGCCTGGTCCTTCCTGTCCGCGTTCCGATTGGCCGCCTTCTTGACGGCGTGATCGGAGCTGCTTCGGGCCGACGCCATGAGCGCGTCGCCCTCGTAGTCCACCGCCGGCTGGGCGGGGTGGGGGGGCGTGGCGGGGGGAGGGGGCGTGTCGCACGAAGTCATCGACACGGCCCGACGCTGCGGGGTCTGCTGCGTCTTCTTCGGGGAACCTGCGGGGGAGGGAAGACGACACGAGACGTCAGAAAATGTGAGTGTGATATTTTTTCTTGGTTGATAAGTGGTCGAGTGGGCAAGAGGAAGGAAGAGTTGGAATATTTTTCAGTCGGTATAATTACATAGAATCCATTACACTTGAGATAGTTAGTGTTTGGGTTTAAACGCGCGCTGACAGCGAGGTCTTTTTTCGCCTCTCCGTGTACTTTGCCATAGTTGTCAATGTTTGTGAATGTTTCAAGCATATGGAGGGAGCGGGATAGAGAGAGCTAGAAAAGTAAGATAAGATAATGTATAATGAAATAAGTTAAAAGAAGACGATAGATGAGAAGAAAAGTGACAAGAAACGAGATAAAATGAAAAGACAAATACAGGGTATAGTACTCCCTCCATATACTCAGGTCACCAGAAGGCTTCCACTCAACCGAGACGGTCCGAACTTGGTCACTACACTTACATAGTCTAGTCACTTACACGCATAGTCTCTAAAAGGGATTGTGTCGTTTCAATGAACTAACTAAGACACACCACAAAAATGTCATCCGTATATTTGTACTGTCCCACATTGCAACAACGTCATCCACATATCCAAACCGTCCCACATCGCAACAACGTCATCCACATATCCAAACCGTCCCACATTGCAACAACGTCATCCACATATCCAAACTGTCCCACATTGCAACAACGTCATCCACATATCCAAACCGTCCCACATTGCAACAACGTCATCCACATATCCAAACTGTCCCACATTGCAATAACGTCATCCACATATCTGGATGCACTCCACTTGCACTTCTGGATGCACTTTTACAGCTTGGAATTCACGTGATTCTAGTAGTCGAACGTACCTTGTACTTGTGTGTTGATGTCCGTGGCGTTGTTGACGGGATTGGCGGGCAGCGTGGCGTTGCAGTTGTTGTCCATGACGAGCTGCTTGACGTCCCGGTTGGTCTCGGTAACCAAGGGCGACGTGTTGGTCTCCTGGTGGAGGTGTCTTCTCCGTCGGTCGTAGTCCAGCTGGGCCTAGAAAAAGTCACACGATGACGTTGAAAATTGGGGAAAGTATGATTATTTCAGTGGATGCACTCGAGGGGTTAACAACTGGACATTTTGGTGTACACCTGATTTTTTTTCATGATTTTTCTGATTTGATGGAATTTTTTTTGCGTGATTTGAAAAAAAAAAATGGGAATTTTTTCAATTTGTTTCGTTATTTTCATTTTTTTATTTTTTTCATCCTTCGGGATTTTTTTTTATTCCTTGTGATATTCACAGAAAAAATTATTTCAAAATTTTCTTCGATTTTTTTATTTTCCGTGATTTGTTTTCATTTCTTTCAAAGTGTACACCTGATTTCTTTAGTCGTTAACCCCTCGGATGCACTAAAACTTCACTGTTCTTGTGATATATCCGGACCTATCCGAACTAACCCGAACCAACTAACAAACCCAAACAAACATCATAAGAGCCGACTGTATCAACCAATGATTAAATATTTATTAGTTAATCATTACTTGAGGTACAAAAAATGCACACGTATCCAAGGGTAATAACAACTTAATTTGCTAATTTTCACTTGATTCACTAATCACAACTTGGTACAACCAGCTCCAAACAAATTAAATCTGAACTGATCTGCGGGCGATGCCCAGACGTCCACTACGAACCACAAGCCGCTCACCTCCAGTTCCCTCCGGTTATCCGGCTCGATGTTCTCCTGATTGTTGAGCAGACTGGTCACCAGGTTGTCCAGGTTGTCCGTGATGCGCGTCGCCCCCTGTCCTCCGCTGGGCCGCGTCAGTATCGCGGGCGACGTGGACACGCTCGAGGGCGGTACCGTGTTGTCCGTCGTGATCACCTTCTCCCAGTCGTACGGGTCCGTATCCTTGACGCCGCGCCGCTTCATGCAGCGCTCGAACAGGCCGAACAGCATCTGTGACGGGTTTAACGACGCACTGTTATGATAGCGCGGATATAATGGCGTCGGATGGATGATTAATGAGATGAAGGTTCTTGGGTAATGGGAAGGAAGCGGTCATGGCCGACTTATTGTAGGAACCATCCCGTTATTAGGCTAGACTACAGAGGGAAACCATGAAAAACCCCTGTAAAGATGGTCGGCGGCGGGGATCGAACTGGGTTCGTAATTCCCTCGCCTGCCGGATCACATGAAGGGAGCGTTAACCACTGCGCTGCATGTCCCAGTGAGACATTTTTGAAACTTTTCTTTTATGAATTTTAGACATTTCAAAAATACCCATTAGAATAACATAGCAGAAACAAAAAAAATATTTCTATTTTCCAAAAGGATGAAATTTTGCGTCAAGTTGAATTACATTTTGATACACATTTCTAAAAATTTCAATTCGATTGGGTCAGCCATTTTGAAGAAAAAACATAAAATGTGCTAAATTGGTACCACTCGAAGCAGTTTTCACCCATTTTTACCTATACTATTACTATTCGCTCGTCTAACAACGCATATATGGCGTTTTCCTAGTATATCGACATGTTACTCACGCTGTAGTCCGGCTTGTCCGTGTACTCCAGCGACTGTACGTGTTCGAGGAACTGTCTCAAGTCCGAGGGGAGGTGCTTTAACAGCAGCCGGTGGTCGTACTTCTCTTTCATCAGGCCAACCTGACAACAAAAAAACATTCATTATATGTGTAAGGGAAAGAGAGAACGGCAGCTTACCGAGGTTCACAAGTAGACAGGCCTACTTATGGTGGTGTTGCAGCCGTTAATAGAACGCAGAGATGATTTAGACACGCGAGGTTTAGACGTTTCGGCCGTTGCCTTGTTCACAGTGACTACCTACTCTACTGTGACCAAGGCAACGGCCGAAACGTCTAAACCTCGAGTGTCTAAATCACCTCTGTGTTCTGTCAACGGCTCTCCACCACGAGTAGGCCTATCTACTTGTGAACCTCGGTAAGCTGCTGTTCTCTCTTTACCTTTACACAATTCATATATATACCAGTGGCAGGCTATTTTCCTAGACACGCTAGGAATTAGAGTACTTATGAGCTCATATATGGATTGTGTAAAAGGTGAAGAGAGAACTGCTTACCGAGGTTCACAAGTAGATAGGCCTACTCGTGGTGGAGAGCCGTCGAAATGAAAACAGAGATGATTATATGAATTATATCACGGAATGCCCGTGCTGTCCGGGAAGTAGTGTCCTACCTGCTCCTTGTCCTTGATCTTCCTCCAGGGCAGCTGGCCATTGACAAACTCCACCAGCATGTAGAACAGAGACCAGAGGTCGTCGTGGCGACCCATCTCCTGCGGACAACCAACACAGACATCAGCGCATACACTCACAACGGACGCCGAGGGTCGCTTGGCAACGGACACCTGCGGTGCCCAGTGACGAGCACACTGACGAACACAATTGATAGATGACTATATTTTATATTGTCTCAGGTTTTATGTGTATCTTATGATTCAATATTATTCTCGTTATTCGTTATTCAACGGACGCTAAGCGAGGCCTGTAAACTAAACGTACGAGCGGCGGGTTGCGTTCTGACCTTGTTCTTGTGCGCGTTGATGGATGCGTATCGGACCGTGCCCCTGAATCCCGCCGCAGCCCGCGGCGCACGCACCTCGCCCGTAGCCGTCGTGTACTGCCGGGCCAGCCCGAAGTCCAGCATGTAGACCCGGCGGGCGTTGTGAGGCAGGCGGCCTACGCTGAAGTTGGACTGGAACACAACGTTCATGAATGAAAATTGATTTCATAAAATTGATTTGAACGAAAATTATTTTCATGAAAATTATTTTCGTGAAAATTTTCAACAAAAATAATTTTCATGAAAATTTTCAACGAAAATAATTTTCATGAAAATTTTCAACGAAAATAATTTTCATGAAAATTTTCAACGAAAATAATTTTCATGAAAATTTTCAACGAAAATGATTTTCATGAAAATTTTCAACGAAAATAATTTTCATGAAAATTTTCAACGAAAATAATTTTCATGAAAATTTTCAACGAGAATAATTTTCATGAAAATTTTCAACGAAAATAATTTTCATGAAAATTTCCAACGAAAATAATTTTGATGAAAATTTTCAACGAAAATAATTTTCATGAAAATTTTCAACGAGAATAATTTTCATGAAAATTTTCAACGAAAATAATTTTCATGAAAATTTTCAACGAAAATAATTTTCATGAAAATTTTTGACGAAAATAATTTTCATGAAAATTTTTGACGAAAATGATTTTCGTGCAAATTTTCAACGAAAATAATTTTCATGAAAATTTTCAACGAAAATAATTTTCATGAAAATTTTCAACGAAAATAATTTTCATGAAAATTTTCAACGAAAATTATTTTCATGAAAATTTTCAACGAAAATAATTTTCATGAAAATTTTCAACGAAAATAATTTTTATGAAAATTTTCAACGAAAATAATTTTCATGAAAATTTTCAACAAAAATAATTTTCATGAAACTTTTCAACAAAAATGATTTTCATGAAAAATTTCCAACGAAAATAATTTTCATGAAAATTCTCAACGAAAATAATTTTCATAAAAATTTTCAACGAAAATAATTTTCATGAAAATGTACATCAGTAGTCTCGATTGTCTACTCACCGGCTTGATGTCCCTGTGCAGGAACCCGACCGTGTGAATGCTCTCGATAGCCCTGAGTATCTGCAGGCCGAGCCTGAGCGTGGTGGACAGGCTGAACGCGCCTCGGGGCTGAGCTCGCCGCAGCTCGGCCAGGTTCTTGCCCTGCAGCTGCATCACCACGTAGTTGAATCGGTCGTTGCGGCCGCAGCCGATGAAGCGGCACACGTGCTCCTTGCCTGCACACACGCGGTCATGCGTTAAGATGTTTTATAGTTCCTGGCTAGAGGGTAGTCAGCGTCTGCGCATTGAATTCTCTTAAGGGTGTATTACAAATACACTCAATTTTTTTTTCCATATTTTTCTTTAAATTTGTACACATGCCGTATCAACATTATTTTTTTCAAATAATATGTTCATAATTTTTTTTTAAATAGGCCTATATTTTCAAATAATTTTTTTTGAATATACTTTTGAATACGATTTTAGAAAATATTTCTTCAAATATATTTTTGAATAGTCCTAAATTTCTCCAAATGTATTTTGGAATATATTTTTTCAAATATATTTTTAAATATACCTATATTTAGGCCCATTTGAATATATTAGAATAAAATATATATATATTTTCTGATATATGCATATTTTTTTAATATATTTTCAAATATATTTCAACGAATAAATTTCTCCAATTATTAAGAAATAATAAAATTCAATCGAATAAAAGTTGAACAGTTTTCAATCGCACCGTCTCAAACATATTAAAAACATCCGTTCCATCGTCGTCACAATATCCCGCGCGCGCGTACCTTGTAGTTTCTTAAGCACCGCCACCTCCATCTTGAGCACCTGCTTCGGCTGTCGAGCCGACTCGACCTTCAGAGCCACCTGTTCCTTCGTGACAAGGTCGAGGCCCTCGTAGATCTCCCCGAACCCACCGCCACCTATCTTCCGCACCTGGAACACACAGCCTTGCTTGTACTAGCGGCAAGTCGGACGAGACAGAAATCAGTCGAGTGAGCATAAGTTAAATTGAACCCTTGTGAAAGAAAACTCTGACAATAACCCTTTTTGGAATGGAAGCGCCATCTAGCGGCGTTGTTTGAACTAAAGCGGGATGTTGGTACGCGCGGTTGAAAGTCCTATGCTGCCAAGGCTATTTAGCACGGAATATGTATATTATTGTGTGTTACAGTGACTGTTGACTGTTCGCGTGCCGCGTAGAGCGTGAGTGAGGTTATGTTAGCTGTTTTGTACGCCGCGTAGAGCGTGAGTGAGGTTATGTTGGCTGTTTTGTACGCACCACTTTCCATCTCTCCTTGACGACGTGTCCGGGCTGCAACAGGTCCTCGCTGGTCATCGTGATGTTGTTGTTGTTGTTGTCAGTTGACTCGTCACCAGCTACATGACGCAACTTGTTCGCCTTGGTCCTGAAACAACGGCACGACGCATTTACTGGGGACCGTTCGAAAAACAAAACGCTCGAAAGTAACTGTTCGAATAGGCTAATGATTAGCAATTATTATTACTACCGGCTAATTTATAATTATGTTTATTTATTACCATATGTTTTATTAATTATTATTATTATCATTAACTCTTACAGTTGCGCATAAATGCACGGTGGCAAGTTCCCTATCCTTGATCACGACGGTTTGCCTGCCTCCCTAACCTTCTGCCGGAATTGTTTTTTTCTTATTTCATCTCCCTCAAAAACACTTCTACCAAGTTCATTCCAGTCCCCACCTGTCCTATTGAAAGAGAATTCACCCACATCTAATCTAGCCCCCTTAACAACCACCGCTCTGTCATGTCTTCTCCTGCCCCCATACCCTAGCTCATTCCTTTCAATCAACCTATTCAATTCTCCCCAGCCTCCTTGTCCTTCCATCGCCCTGAAGAAATCACACAACCGATCCACTTTTCTACGCTTTTCCAATTCCTGCCACCCCAATTCGCGCATCATCTCAGATGGACTCTCCAATATTCTTATCTTTCCTACTGAGTAATTATTATTCCCCGGAGACGGTTTTTGAACCGCTCAGTCCTCAATTTGCATAACCTCTAAATATCTATATCATAATAACGATGCCACATTTCCAGTCCAATGCGCAGGTTATTTGAAACAACCAAATACGTTGCCGAATATCTCAACGTTGATATTTGAATCATAATTCAATTATGTTATCATTAAAGCGGTGCAAGCACGGTGCTTATAAAAATAGAGAAATTCATCTTTACTATTTTTTTTCTTCATCACAAACAAGTGTACAACAATGTACAACATGTGCAACAATGTAAAAACAACAACAATGTTCAGCAACACTCAACGGAAACCATCATTTGTTGATGTCGTCAAGTTTTGTGATGGTCGAAACCGTCAAGGTCAACTTTTTTCGACGTTAAAAGAAAATTAAGTGTTATCAATAAATCAACATTTAACAGAAATACGCCCTGTTTGTAGGCCTGGGAAAATTGAGATTTTTCGAAAAAGTAGGCCTAACAACAGAATGCATTCCTAAAAGCAATATGGCCGGTGATATGAGGTTAAAAACTAACAACAATCACAAATCCGTAGTTAATGTCATTGTTGTAGATTGTGTGCTCGCTTGTTTTCTACTAGGCCTACTTATTTCAAGATCCTCAGTTTACCGCTAGGCGCGCAACGCCAGCTTCTACTGTCGAATACCAACATTGTAAAATTTAAAATTGACAGATATTGTAGTTAGACAACCCCATCAACAGTCGAATAATTGGGGTCATTCATAATTTGAAAGTTCAAACTGAAGCACTGTTGACATCTTTTTCACCTGTTATATTTCTCTAATCACTAATCAAGGATCAATCACTTTTAATCAAGTTTTAAATAATCATAAAACAGAACCCGGTTTAATAATTAATTCCACTAAAATTTCCACGGAATCATTTAATTACAAGTGAGCATGTCCCATGCAAATTACAGGCCGACCAATGAACTGATCCGACCTTGTGACATCACTTTCCCATCCGCCTAATTGGATGATTCACTCGACTCGAACGGCCAAAACCAATAGAAACACACCAACTACCCATCACTCAACTGGACAACAGACACAAACATAATTTATACGTCAAATAATAAACGTCTACATTAATAATAACCTATATTTCCACACTAGAATTAAATAAAATCTACTAAGAGCTCAAGATATTTAAATTGTAGGTTATAGTGAAGTAATTAAATAATTAACATACCTTTTTTTCAGAAGATATGTAGTTATTTTTAATTGTTCAACTGCATTTAATTCACTAGTCTAAAAGCTGTCTGTACAATGAGGTTCAGTAAGGCCATATTGATTAGTTTATACATGGCTGAAGACTTCAAACCTTAGTCACAAAGACTAGCCAAGTGCAAATGTCACCTATCACATAACATGGTAGTAATTGTTAAAATAATGACAGAAAAATAATCAGATGATGATTTCATTATACTAAAAGGTACAATTTCAAGGTGAAATAGTAAAAAGATGACACCACACCCTAGCCAATGGGAAGCAAGAAAACTCAGTCGGTAGCTAGTTGGGGGCGACTGGTCGATAATTCTGTCCCTTGCTGTCTGCTGATACTACCCCGCCAGCCGCAGACGTGAGGGGGGAGGTATGACATTCAGGGGTAGTAGTCAAGGTTCGGGAAAAACCTGCATTTTCTATTGCCAAAATGAAACTGATTAGAATGGGAATGATGCGTATATGAGATAGGACACCTAGTTAGATGTTTATAATGGCACGGAATTAACCTGAAAGATCGTCGTCTATTTATAAACTAGTATTATATTTGTGTATGTCTAATGTCAGTTGCCAAAAATCAACCAGGTCGTCGGTAGTGATTTCTCATTGGGATTTCACTGTGTTAAAATCGATATCAATCTACGAAAATTTGAGAGATGTTCCGTATAGCATTGATGAATTGATTGAATTAGCACGTAACTTACTTGGATAGTTAGAAATATATAATAATCGTGTTTTTCTCACCGCTTGCACACTTGTACGCTGGTAGAGCGGCCATCTTCTTTTGCTCACTACTGCATGAACAGAGTTCACGGCCTTCTAGTAACCGTGTCATTTTATTCTTACTATTTCATTCAAAACTCTATAAAAACAACTCTAAGATTCATTGTATCTATATAAATATTCAATTGATTCATTTTCTTCAGATATTTCATATGAGAACACTTTCTAAAATTATTCTGCCTTCTTTAATTATTGTTTGTATATTGAGATGTTTTCAGAATGGTGAACAGTACGTTTTTGCTTGCTAGAGTTTAAGTGGCGCGATCTATAACCGTAGGTAGAAACTAAATATAATTGATCATGGCTCTGCCAAATGTGATCGCATCAAATAATTCATTTAATTCATTATTTATTAGAATTTAATTGGATTGTATTTATGTCAATATTTAACAACTCGTATATTACATTATTTCAAATTACACTTTCATATTCCCGCGATCCTTGATTTGAAAATCTATTTGAACATCATGCCTAGGCCTACTCTAAATTTAAGCTAATTAGCTTTGATCCAAACTTCTAGCTATATCATATTCCATATTATGTTTTTTTTTGTATGGTACATTTTAGGTATTTATCACAATACAAGTAATGGCTCACAACACGTATTTATTATTACATGTTATAATAATTACATATTAAATCTTTTGACTACAAACAATATTATAACAATGTAAATCAACAGATTGGAAATGGCACATGAATATAATGAGTTCTTTTTCGATAAATATGTATATATTAATAAATACATATTAAATAGGGTGGGATTTCAAACTTTTCAAACATAGATTATATATTTGATCATAAAAAAAGACAATACATAAATATATATATATATATATATATATATATTTTTTTTGCTGGAGGCTTCTTTCTTGGTCAAAATGTAGATAATTGATGATAATTTAGGAAATGAACCAAGTATTGTGTGGTGATAAAATATAAAATCTTTAATCGCCTAATATAGATTTTATATTTTATCACCACACAATACTTGGTTCATTTCCTAAATTATCATGTATTATATATATATATATATATATATATATATATATATATATATATATATATATATATATATATATATATATATATATATATATATGAAAATAAAGACATCTTTTGGGTTTAATTTCATGGATATTATTATTTAAATAATGGATGGACATAATGATGGAATAATGGACATGGATATATATATATATATATATATATATATATATATATTAGTTTTTTGTAGTGAGATTTGCTCCAATGAAGTGAGATTACAGCCAAGTGAGATTTGCTTCAAGTGAGATTACAGCCAAGTGTTGATCGTGTTATTCCGCGTCTCGAGACCTTGGAGAGATTCACGAACACAGAAACAACATGTAATAAAGTGGTCTCGAAGTTAAATGTGGTCTCGAAATAAAGCCACACAGAAATAGATGAACTTCAACAAGGATTATACAAGTTTATTAACTGTGATCAAATTAATGTATCTTGTCTTCGGTCTTCGAAATGATTCGGATTTTAATTTCCCAGATAAATCAGTAAACCTAATTCAATCCATTTAATATAGTCCCTATTTAATTTTTGACTAACTAACTAACTAACTTCAACTCTAACTAACTGACTGATTAGTTTTGTAAGGCCAGGTAATACCAAGTCCAGTTAGTCTTTATCTGAGAGTTGGTCAAACCAAATAGCGAGATAACTTGCTATCACCTTCAGTTACCTTAGAGCCCATATCACCAACAATAAAGAAGTGTTAATTAAGCTAATTAATCAATTGCAGTACAAAAATACCATTGGTAACCAAGGGTAATAACAAGCTAATCCACTAATTATCGCTTAATCAACAAATTTACTATTCGAGAAACGGGCTCTTAGTTCCGGTTTCACCAACTCATAGTGGATTAATCTTAGTTAGCGGATTTATTTGTCATCATCCTTAGGCCCGGTTTTACGAATCTTAGTTAAGTGCTAATCCACTAACTATTTGTTAAAGGTACGAAAATATCATATGTAACCAATGGTGATAACAAGTTAATCCGCTAACTATTGCTTAATCCACTAACTATCGATTCGTAATACCGGCCCTAAGTTACATATTATGTTATTTTCTTACTTTATCTTATAGTTAGAAGATAACCACTAACTCATATTCGTAAAACCGGCTCTTATTGCTACTTTCTTACCTTAAGTAATAGTTAGCTAATTAATTATAACTGAACAATTAGTCCGTACAACCCTTAATAATACTCTATTATAAGATAACTCGAATGTGGGTAGACAGTTGAACTGGCTTTCAAGAAGAAAGTTAACGACCCGCCACGCCGTTACGCGTCGCGTTAAACAATAACACGTTTAACGACCCTTGTGACGCCGCCAACGTAGAGTATTATTAACCTAGAATTCACAGAATTACTACATTTGTTGGCGTTTCCATGGTAACCGTTCACAATAAGACACTGTGTGGCAGTGATTATGTTGATTGGTTTAAGAAATGGAATAAATCCATTTGAATCAGATTATTTCTTTATAACCTTTATGATAAGCCAATTTAACCAATCAGATGATGTTATACTACTGAAGTCAAGTCACTACCCTTTATGTACCTTTATAGGCAGTATTCTTTGAGAGTCAAATCAGACACTCTCAAGAAAGAAAGGTAAAAATGTTGGATTTTGACATTTAGATTTTGACAATCAGATAATGCTACAACTGTAGACAAGTACTACCCTTAATGAACTACCCTTAATTTATTTCGGGTATTTCATTTTTCTATGGGAGTCAAATCAGACACTCTCAAGACGAAAAGGTCAAAATGACTTTTGACAAATTGTTACGAGGCCTTCCATATTATTATAATAAAAATAGCCCACCATAGAATATAATATAGAAGGCATTGGTTGTTTCCACTGCCACTGAGACTCAAACCTTTCAAGACGAAATAATGATTCATAGTGGCGGTGAACCGGATCTTCCGGTGAATTATTGACAGTTGAAATAAGAGGCTATTGTGGACCACCTATGTCACCATAACACTCTAGAATAACTACTATGTCGTAACGGCTAATCATATTTCAATTTGTGAGCCAGGTTTTATATATCGGGCAGTAGGCCTAGGCCTCAACAAAACAGGCCTACAGTTCGAGCATCATGCCACGAGGCAGCGTGTCCGTCCACCATAACCACGTTGTCCTATGTAGTGATACCAACAGACTTTATCAGATAAAGAAGGTGTACCTGAACGCGAGTGAAGGTATCTCCGGGTTCAGATTCTGAAAGCGTGGTCCTATTAACTATGCACAACTATCGCTTCTAAATCGAAATTTATGAAACAACAATGCTATACAATACTCAGTAGAATTATTAATTTAGAGGCGGCATTTGTTTACACGAAAAATGTTGAGTGTTAGGCCCTACTACGGACACCATGCTTGGAGAAACTAGACTAAGCACCTTCTCTACTTGTAGTTTTATTTTGTTTATTATATTTATCAAACTTTTTTTTCAATGTTCATTCCATATGGTTAGGTGGAAGAACGGCTGAACCTATTCATTTTTAATTGTATTCTGTACATTATAAGATAAACACATTCTATCCCGGAATGAGTGATTTTGTAGTTCAACAATGTCACCGGTAACGTAGCCACTCTTATCTACATCTAGCTCACAAGAGAATCTGCTAAATCATGACAAGCAAATGGGAATTTTGGCTCTGATTTGACCGCAAGAAACCACAAATGCCTGCCATGTTATTAGCATGGGAGTCGGGTCACTTTCTGTTTTTTTTAATGCTGCTTAACGACCCCACCAACATCTAGGTTATACGAGGGTACGAATGAGCGGGTGATAATGAAACTATGATAGAACGATAATTAACGATGAACGATGGTGGGAGGGGTGATGATAGGTGGAAGGACGTTTACTAAAACCCATGCCTTATGCAGGACTCGAACCCACGCCCAACGGTGACTTCAGTTACTACCGCTAGCGATAATTGAATTAGCCACCGGGGCGACTCACCTTCTGTATATTATGATGCAGTCAGTTGGTATCACTACATCATGTTATAACTAAAGGTCAGATTCATGAACAGCTGTCTTCATAGTTAATTAGCTTGAATACGAACGTCATTTAAATCCACTAATCCTAAGTTTGTTAATCCTAACATTAACAAGTTGGTTTATCTGACTTATTTATTGATAATATTTCTTTATATAATTGTTACGTGTCGGAGTTAAGTCTCCTGTAATTCCTAGGTTCCTGATAGCTGTTGGGAAACTTTTGGCATGTATAGCATGACTGGCTGACTGACATTCTCGTCTCAAGTATTTCCTCATTGGCGTTGGAAGAAGTTATCAAGAATATAACGAAGATTGGTGATTTAAGAAGAGAGCTAAGAAAAAAATGAAGTATAATTATATCGAGTATGTTTCATTGCAATTTCATTAGGTATAGTAACCATTACTACCTGTTTTATGAACAATCTGTAATGAATTAATAAAATATGTAAATATGTAAAATATGTCTGGAATGACCAGTTCATACGGGGTATTGACAAGCCAATCTTACACACAATGAAGTCTGCAGATATGACTTCAGGCAAACTCAATACATGCGTTGTGTGATGAGCGAGATAACAATGGAGTTAAATCTACAACCCTACACACCTTGATCATGTAAAATAAACTTCATTCGATATCAACGAATCTAGGGAGCTGTGGATCTATCACTGCAATATTTTCATGCTATTATTTCTATCTATGAGATGAATAAAGAACATGTATTACATTATTTTCTTCGAAACGGCTGGTCTGAATTGGATACAAATTTTTAATTATGTGTATCACTTCCGTTTTTTCATTTTTCAGATTTTCATTTTTCAATTTTTGCCGCTCAGCCCAATCTTACGGGGTTTTTAGAAACTTTGAGATGATGTATCTCAAAAAAGTTCAACCGATTTGACCCCAAAACTATACAGTTCCAAGTTGGATAAGTTTGCGTTTACAGAAAAAGTTTCATGTCGATCAGTCAAACCCTGCGACCTGTGCAGTGCCCACAAACAAACAAAAAAACACACAGACAAAGCTCCGTAAATGTTGCATGGAAATCTTCGCTAACGCTCATCTAACAACATAACTGAGACACATTCCTAGAAGTCTTCACTGTCGCTCATCCCACCAGCTGTCAACAGATTGTTTGAGTAACAGTGGCGCGTGAATGAGGAACAAGGAAGAAGAATGTAAACGCCGCTGGCAGATGTCCAACGCTTCCTCTCGGCCTTTATTTACGAGGCATTAAAAAGGTTAAAGCAGAGCCGGCAAAACAGTCTGCTTGGACAGATTACTACTTTATCGACATCGTAGATGTGTCGAATATAATCTAGTCGTAATTTATGGGGGTTGTATTTTATTTTTATTAGATCAGAGTTAGCGAAGATTTCCATCCTACTTTTACACAGCTTTGTTTGTTTGTTTGTTTGTTTGTGGGCACTGCACAGTTCGCAGGGTTTGACCGATCGACATGAAACTTTTTCCACAAACTTATCCAACTTAGAACTGTATGGTTTTTGGGTCAAATCGGTTGGACCATTTTTTAGAAACATCATCTCTAAGTTTCTAAAAACCCCATCAGATTTGGCTGGGCGTAAAAAATTGAAAAATAAAATCTCTCCAATATGATTCAAATTTTCCTCAAATGTTAACACAGAAATGATACACGTTATAACAAATTTGTATCCAATTCAAACCTGCCGTTTCGAAGAAAATAATGTATTGAATGTTTTTTATTTTCGAATAAATAGAAATAATAGCAGAATAATGTTGCAGTGATAGATGCACGCCTCTGTAGATTCGTTGGTATCGAATGAGGTTCATTTTATATGATCAAGGTTTGTAGAGTTTTAGATTATACTTCATATAGACATCTCGCTCATCGTACAACGCACATCCTGCGTTTGCCTAGTTACCGACTGACCTAAAAACCAACTGTACTATTTGGTGTATCCTATTTATGTGATGTATACTATATTGGTGATGAATTATGTAAGATATTATGTTTGGTGGAATGGTGTAATTGGCCTTGTGGTACCTCGGAAGAACGATCCTACCTTGGCATTAGTAGCTAGCTAGACGTCATTGTAGAACTACGACTCGGTGGCCAGATGTTGAGAGTTGAAAATAATCATTTCCAAGAGTTGAAAAGACGTAAATAAAAGTTGGAAGTAAAAAACAATTTGTCACCAAATGAACAACAATGAACCAGGATAAACAATGGCGTACTTCATTCTTATCCACGTCACACATCCATCTTCCAGTGACGTCATTGTTCAGTAGCGACTCTCTCTCTCTCTCTCTCTCTCTCTCTCTCTCTCTCTCTCTCCCTCTCTCTCTCTCTCTCTCTCTCTCTCTCTCTCCCCCTCTCTTCTCTCTCTCCACATCTCTAACTCTCTTTCTCTCTTCCCTTTACCCCCCATACCCTTCTTTATTTCTCTCTCCCTCCCCTCTCTCTCTCCCCCCCTCTCTCTCTCTCTCTCTCTCTCCCCCCCCCTCTCTCTCTCTCTCTCTCTCCTCTCTCTCCTCTCTCCCCCTTCCCTCTCTCTCTCTCACACCCTCTTTCTCTCTCTCTCTCTCTCTCTCTCTCTCTCTCTCTCTCACTCTCTCGCTTTATCCAACCTTCTCACTCTCCCTCTCACTCTGTCCTCTCTCTCTCTCTCTCTCTCTCTCCCTCTCTCTCCCTCTCTCTCTCTCTCTCTCTCTCTCTCTCTCTCTCTCTCTCTCTCTCTCTGTCTAGTTTCCAGCAGCCCGGTTATTTGAGGATTGCACAGTAAACAAACTGTTGAACATTTCAAGGAAGAAGAGTTTTTAGTTTCTTTCTTAGAACCATTAATAGTTAAGTAAACATTTGATGACGTCATCCATGGCCTTTACCTGTTGCCTGTTATCAGGGAGGCTAAATGCGGATGTCTGGCTTGACTGTTGGGGATACTAGCAGCACGCCGGGCAGTTACAGGCTTTTCTGTTCTGTTATCATCCCTATATCGCTCATCCAACAGTGCACATGTTGCGTTTTCCTAGTGCTTACAATATATTCACTAGGAAAATCCCATATATGCGTTGTTAGACGAGCGGATAGTGATAGTATGGGTGAAAATGGGTAAAAACTGCTTCGAGTGGTACCAATTTAGCACTTTTTATGTTTTTTCTTAAAAATGGCTGACCCGATCGAGCTGAAAATTTTCAGAAATGTGTATCGAAATGTTATTCAACTTCACGCAGAATTTCATTTTTTGGAAAATATATATATATATTTTTTTCCGCTGTGTTATTCTAATGTGTATTTTTGAAATTTCTAAAATTCATTAAAAAAAAAGTTATCACCCGATAATGCCACGAAACTATACAGATCTAAGTTAGATGAGGAACCATATTGAAAAAAAGTTTGATGTTGATAGCTGTAGCCGTTTGACCTGTGGAGAACCGACAAAAAAAAACATAAAAACGAACACCAATTTTTTCCAGTATGTAAAATTGATCCTCGCTAAAGCTTGTCTAATAATAATTTCATATAAATATGCCTATATCGCTCATCCAACAATGCAGATGTTGCGTTTTCCTAGTGCTTACAATATATTTACAATATTACAATATAGGATAGGCATGCACTAAAAACTATTTTGCTCTACTTTGTATAATGAGATGATGAACTTTGGTAAGAAGTGAACATTGCCCAAGTGACTTGGTTCAAAGTAGAAGATATCAACATTCGTGTGTTTGGTCTACTCTCAATACCAATGCTGGTAATGTCCGGATATATCACAGAAACGGTTCATACTTATAATGTGTTCCGGACTTTCAGAAACTGAAAGACTTTTATCTGCGGTGAAGAAGTGTGGTCACTGACAGCTCAGTCCTGGTGTCAAAGTTCATTGATTTCAAATTGAAATAGTATATAGATAATTGTTCATGTTTGTTGACGACACCGCCTCGAAGTGTTGAAACTCTCTGACGTGTCTTGTATCGGTTACTAGACCACATGGCTTTACGTGCACCTATTATTAGCATTGTGTGATCTATTTGCCAGTACTACCAACGTGGGCGTTATTCACTCTCTCTCTCTCTCTCTCTCTCTCTCTCTCTCTCTCTCTCTCTCTCTCTCTCTCTCTGTCTCTCTTTCTACATCTCTCTCTCTCTCTCTCTCTCTCTCTCTCTCTCTCTCTCTCTCTCCACACCTCTTCAGAGAAATTTTAAAATTAACAAAAATTAGAAATTTGAATAAAATCTATAAGAAATCAGTTTCATTAGAAGATGTTATATTTATATATGTAATAGGGCTATGTTATATTAGGTTATAGATGTTATATTTTCTAGAATATTTTATATGTTCGGAAATTCCCCGCGGTCGTTTATATGTCAAGTTGACACTGAAATAATTAAATTATGAGTAGATATGTTCCCTTTATTCAAGTTATATATTATGTTATATGCTATATTATATGGATGTTCTAGAATATGTTATATGTTTGGTAATTCCTCGCGGTCGTTTATATGTCAAATTGACACTGAAATAATTAAATTATGGGTTTATATATTCCCTTTATCCAAGCTATATATTATGTTATATGCTATATATTATAGAGGTTCTAGAATATGTTATATGTTCGGTAATTCCCCGCGGTCGTTTATATGTCAAATTGACACTGAAAATGTAAAATTATGGGTATATATATATTCCCTTTAATTTACCGATTTGAGTAAATCTGTTATTTTATCACGCTGTATTTGCAATAACAAACCATGTGACATAAAATAACAAACGACCTGAAATAACAAACAATTTCAATATCAATCTTTGGAACAATCCCAACTAAACATTGTTCTAACTCGTTACATAACCTGCATGCTCGAACGATCGTCCGTTCCCCCATCTGTCAACACTTGACGGTCAGGGGTGTCGGTCCGTCAACACCGATTGTATATGTGTCTAACGAATCTAGGTCGATCTAGGGCGGGTCTAGGTCGCTACGAATCTAGAGTAACAGATGTAGCCGTTAAGCTCTAATTACAGATTAAATGTAGCAACTAAGATGTATTAAGGCTGGGTTTAATTATTTGTTTCTGGCTTTTTGTTGGGATATTTTTAGATTTGTTTTTGTATTCGAGTGAGATGGGTTGACTATGAGTTAGAGAGAGATGGAAGATCTACAATTGCCAATGAACATTACTGGGAAAACGCAGAATGTGCGTTGTGAGATGAGCGTAGAAGTACGGAAATCTGAGATTAAAAAATATTCTGTCAGCTTAATCTACATCTACAGACCTTGGATTACTTCAAACGCTGAAAAACCTTACCTGCAACTTGTTGCTATTTATAGAGCAACCTGTCGCATATACACTTTGCATTACATGTATTGATCCTGATATTCGATGAATGTATACTTTTATTGCGTTTTCTTCGTTATGTCTCATTCGATTGTTGAACGAATTATTGGTAATGTGTATGATAGTTGTTTTCATATTCTGTATGAATTTGAAAGCTTTTGAAAAATTTAGTTTACAAGGATTTTCCAAACTTTCCAAAAATTTTCCGGAAAAACCGGTCAACCGATTTTTCTGAAAAACGATCCCAACCTATTCTGGTGTGAAATAGATATTCAAAAAAGGTTTGCAGTCGATTGTTCAATTTTCCTGACCTGTATGCCGCGTACAAAAAATTACACACAGAAAAAAAAAAAAAAAAATCGGTATATGGAATGAGAATCTTTGCTACGCTCATCCAACTAACAATATCGACATCAGTTCTCAATTCAACAAAAATCTTTTTATTAATATCAAAATCTTGATAAGCAATCATTGTTTCCCAATCAAGGCTGAGGATGAATTAGTAAGACTGTTTAGAAGCGGCACCTCTTGGTTGTTTCAACACTTCGAGGCGGTCTTGTTAATAAATATATGAATAATTATTATCTATCGACTATTTCAAATCAGAAACAATGAACTTCAACACTAGGACTGAGCTGTCTGTGACCATAGTGCCTCGCTGCTTACTGATTCTGAAGATAAAAAAGGGCCTTTTTAAAGACCGAAACATTTGTCTCAAATGAGGTGAATAATAGAAAAAAGACTGATCTTCGTTTGTTTTTGAGTTGATATGCAGACTCGGTATTATTTCTGGAACGGATTACCTCTCGACCCGGACCTACTCAAAGCGGAAACTCATCACTCTACTTGACATCTCGTCTCAGATCTGTCCTTCACGGCTTCCTAGATCCGATAGTGACCGAATTAACTACATTTTATCTGATAGCCATATATATATATATATATATATATATATATATATATATATACCGGTATATATATATATATATATATATATATATATATATATATATATATATATATATATATGTATATATATATATATATATGTATATATATACACCCCAGCCCCCGCATCATAAAGCACATAAACACGTCTATATTTACACCACTTCAAAGAGACTCATTTACCTCTCTTAAAGACATCTGTCCTTTTCTAACACCGCTTCTACCCCATCTTCTTTCCTCCTCCAATCCGTGACCTTGGACCAATTTCTCGATGTGCACCGCTAGATCCAGGTTAATGCATTTTACAACCCACTGCAGTCTCGGGACTTCCCGACGTTTGTTATTAATAGATAGACGGAACACCTGTTCGGTCCGTCAGGTGGAATCGGGTTGAATTTGAGTGTGCAGATTTTAAATGTTCAGGAACTTTTGATCGTTTTGGTTGAGAGATACGTTGAGACACCAGTTCGTTCATTCGGATTCGAGATTCATGAATGTAATGATGAAAGGTTAAAATTCAGATTTATTTAAGTTTGTTCGAATAACTTTGTATTCAATAAATATATATATATATATATATATATATATATATATATATATATATATATATATATATATATATATATATATATATATATTGACATATATAGACATTCACATTGCATGTTAATCAAACTTCAAATGCATTATTTCATATTCTTTCAATATAATAAATTTTCATTCAAAGCATCCCACGAAATTCTTCAAATTTATGTAGAAAGGTGTATTAGAAGATGTCTGAACAATACTAATAGATAGAGAATTTGCAAAAACAATTCAATGTTTGATTCTGAGGGGGATTCGACCAAATTTTCGTATGTCCAAAAAAAAACTCGACCTATTCTGTTATGTCGCCAATGTTCAATAGAATTTCCAATTGTCAGTTAATCTGGCCGCATACAAAAAAATACGATTGTTTCCGTTATATCGGAAATTTTCTCTAAACGCTCATCTAATCATGATCTCATGAATTGTCACCAAAAAGCTGACATATCGCTGAATCTACTTCGAGGCGTCAAGACGGGAACAATGTGGACAATTAGAGCAGTTCGGAACCCCCGCATGTAATGTTAAAAGGTGGGTTAAGACGGACGATCGTTGATCTAGGTTAGTTAATTGTGCCAGGACATTCAGGCTCGAAACATCTTGTCGGCCAAGGTAATTAGACATTCTCAGAAGCAATTAAATTATTTATATTCTGATAATTATCAACAGAGTCGATTAATCAACTCTCAAGTTTATTAAATGGGAATGGATGAAAATGTGATATATTGAAAATCTCTGTATATTTCAAGATGATTCAAAATAGTCTCTATTTACTATAATTATTCATATATCAACATTCGTGTGTTTGGTTTACTCTCAATACCAATGCTGGTAATGTCCGGATATATCACAGAAACGGTTCATACTTATAATGTGTTCCGGACTTTTAGAAACTGAAAGACTTTTATCTGCGATGAAGAAGTATGGTCACTGACAGCTCAGTCCTGGTGTCAAAGTTCATTGTTTCCAAATTAAGAGTCGTATATAGATGTCATTCATATTTGTTGACAAGACCGCCTCGAAGTGTTGAAACAACCAACAGGTGCCGCTTCTAAACGGTCTCACTAATTCATCCTCAGCCTTGATTGGGAAACAATGATTGTATTCCTTATTTTCTGATTTCATTTCAGAATTTCGAGATCTCTTACCGTTCAAAAGTTATCACCAAAAAATAATATTCCTGTAAATCGACTTCCATGTACTCTTCGAGTGAAACCGAAAGTCTACGAAAATCAAGAAAACATCGAATCGCAGCTCCAATACAAATTTTGACTTTCTGCCAAAAAAGCTGTCATTAAAAGAACTCATTATCCAGGTGAGAGACTCTGCCAGTGTGTGCTGCTACGAGCGACCGTCCCCCCTATTCCACAACATGAACTGTAAGGGGTTTCGAGCCGTCTCCATATCGAAACAGAAGTAGGCTGGCTAAGAATACACAGGGATGTAGTTCAGTAGGTTAAGTAGCTCACCTGCATTACCGACATGGGTTTTACTGGTGGTGCATTCGTTTTATTATAAGATGTTTGGGACTTGTCACAATTGAGACGAAGGATGAAAGGTAGGATCGTTTGGATGGGATGTCACAAGGGCGATCTTACAACCCAATCAATAATTAATATCTACCTAATAATTTCATCATCCACTTTGAGGGGGGGGGAAGGGGGTATATGGTATAAAATAATATACTATATTTCATTTTGAAGAAAAAATATTTTCAGTCAAAGTCAGTCATTTTGAAGAAAAAACATAAAATGTGGTAAATTGGTACCACTCGAAGCAGTTTTTACACATTTTTACCCATACCATTACTATTCGCTCGTCTAATAACGCATATATGGCGTTTTCCTAGTTATTAATAACTCCACTCCTTGAAATAAACTAGGAACTATAACAAATTACGAAACTGCGTCTAAAAGTCAAAGAAGCTAAAAGTTATTATCCTATTAAAACATTCAACAAGTAATAACTTCTGACGATTACTAAGCTCTTTGCACTCACTACTAAACGTTACAACAATATTAGAATAGAAATAATATACTTTACATGTATACGAGTGGTACCAACTGCATACACAAATAAACGATAGGATCACGTGGTATACTTGTTTCCACGTGAGAATGAGGTCGTATGCCAACATAACAACCTCAAATATCACTATTATATTGTATATTTGTATTATATTTGGTCCAGCTCACTGAACCTAAGTTCGTTGGACGAAATGTCCGGATATATCACAGAAACGGTTCATACTTATAATGTGTTCCGGAGTTTATATGATTTGTTTTCAATATAATGAGAGGGTAAAGCAAGTTTGACTGTAATCGAAATGTCTCTCTACCTTATTCACATTGAATTATAACTGCCGACCTCGGTAGCTCAGTCAGCTGAGGCATCGCTTCAGAAACTAAGTCACCGTTGGGCGTGGGTCATCTAGCTTTTTGTGAACCTTTGACTCGTTATCAATTCATAGTTTCATAATCACCCGCTCATTCGTACCCCCGTATAATCTAGTTGTTGGTGGGGTCGTTAAGCAAACAATAATAATCAAGAACTCTAGCTGCAACATGTGTGTATAATTCATCTGCTGTCTTCACGTAGTAAACTTTGACCACGTGTTAGACTAAAGAACTTATTGCACAAACAAACATCTTACGTCCAACTTCACCGCCTTCCTGGTTCCCGCTTTCAACAGTCGTTCCTCTGGTTTCACTCCTCTGTCATGTTGGTACTGAGATCATACAGTTTATTTGTCTACTGAGGTTGGTATCAAGGACCAGCAACTTGGACATCATAATGAAATCCATTTTCAAATTAAATTCACTTAAAAAAAAAAAAATATCTATATACTATTTTAAATTGAAAACAAAGAACTTTTACACCAGGACTGAGCTGTCTATGACCATACTTCTTCACCGCAGATAAAAGTATCTCAGTTTCCAAAAGTCCGGAACACATTATAAGTATGAACCGTTTCTGTGATATATCCGGACATTACCAGCATTGGTATTGAGAGTAAACCAAACACACGAATGTTGATATCTTCCACTTTAAACCAAGTCTCTTAGGCAATGTTCACTTCTTTCCATTAACAGCAGATGTATTCATTTTATTTTATATTGGATTTAACAGGGTTTTCGAGGCGGTATTGTCAACAGTATGAACAATTAATCACAGTCTATCCATCTTTGGTTGATTTCATTGTGCCATTTCACCATTTTATGTTATGTTATTTTACATTAGGATATTTTCATGTTATTTTGTGAATGTCATTGAACCATTTTCTGATTGAAGTTGAGACCTGAAGCTACCCTTCGGAACTCACTGCCTCAATTATCCATGGACTATTTTCAATGGAACCATCTTGAAACAAAAGTTAAACCGCAATGGGAAACCTGATGCAAGTCTATTAATCTTTAGTTAATTTCATTGAGCCATTTCACCATTTTATGTTATGTTATTTTACATTATGATAATTTCATGTTATTTTGTGATTGTCATTGAACCATTTTCTGATTGAAGTTGAGACCTGAAGCTACCCTTCGGAACTCACTGCCTCAATTATCCATGGACTATTTTCAATGGAACCATCTTGAAACAAAAGTTAAACCGCAATGGGAAACCTGATGCAAGTCTATTAATCTTTAGTTAATTTCATTGAGCCATTTCACCATTTTATGTTATGTTATTTTACATTATGATATTTTCATGTTATTTTGTGATTGTCATTGAACCATTTTCTGATTGAAGTTGAGACCTGAAGCTACCCTTCGGAACTCACTGCCTCAATTATCCATGGACTATTTTCAATGGAACCATCTTGAAACGAAAGTTAAACCGCAATGGGAAACCTAATGCAAGTCTATTAATCTTTAGTTAATTTCATTGAGCCATTTCACCATTTATTGTTATGTTATTTTACATTTTGATATTTTTATGCTATTTTTTTTCATGTTATTTTGTTATATTCAGGTTGAGACCTGAAGTTAACCTCAACACTTCACTGTGAACCACCTCACTGAATCTTGATGCAACAGCCGACCTCTCATTGGCTGTTATTTCATCACGCAATATTACACAACCTCGCCAGCTTCTCGGCCAATCAGATAACAGATATTCCTGTAGGAATAAATCTCCCGTCTGTTCCCGAGATCACAGGACAACGTCAGCCGTTGTTTATCGCTTGGCTGAAAACCAGCGGCCATAGCTCAACACAATTGTCTGAGCTTATTATTCTTGGTGCTCTTCAATTCCGTCATGGTGCTCGCGAAATGGCGGCAATACGACTCGAGAGATCGAGATGTATATTATGTATATCTATATGTATACATATATATATATATATATATATATATATATATATATATATATATATATATATATATATATATATATATATATATATATATATATATATATATATATATATATATATATATATAAGAATATATATATAATTGTATATGTACCTAAGGGTCACTCAGACTCAAATATACCACTGTTCATGACAATGGTTCATGTTGTTCAGTTGTTTATTTGTGGAGCACGGCTTGTGATTGGTCCAGGTGATAACGTTGGCCAACAATCGAAAGTTCTGGCAAGACATTAGGGAAGAGACGTATACGTGAAAATATACGAGAGATGAATGTTAAATATATATATATATATATATATATATATATATATATATATATATATATATATATATATATATATATATATGTATATGTATATATATATGAATGATGTATTTATATTTGAATATGTATCTACATACATATATATATATGTATATGTATATATATATGAATGATGTATTTATATTTGAATATGTATCTACATACATATATATATATATATATATATATATATATATATATATATATATATATTATGATATGTAATCTCTATGAATGATTGTATTTATGATTTGAATATGTATCTACATCAATATATATATATATATATATTAAAATTATTAATATATATCTATATATATATATATATATATATATATATATATATATATATATATATACACTGGGAAAATGAATGACAGGCCTACTATAGTATAACCAGGTCTATCAGCCTATTATTGTCACAAATAATCATATCATATTAATACTATCAACACATATTTATGCGTGTATCAATGTAGGTTCACACGAATATACTATCAACAGTAACATGCTATACGTCATACGAGGTAATTTTGTCACGAAGGGAGCAGGTAAAACCTGTAACCGGTCAGGTTTTTTGAACGGAGCCAAACTACGGACAACTGTTAGTTTTTGGCACGATTCGGGCCGGCTGACTCAAGGAAACCCTACAGTTGTCCTCGCGGTTCAAACGAGCAACAGTTGACACTCTCACTCTCTGTTTATTCATTTGTTTGTTTGTTTGTTTGTTTGTTGGTTAGCGAGATGGTATATTATTGTTATGCGCATATATATATATTAAAATAATATTATATAATATATAAAATAAATTATAATATATATATATTATTAATTTTTTGTGTAACTGGGTTCATTTTTATATACTAGGGGGAAAGTTTCGAGCAAATTACATCGCTCAAATTTCCCAAAAAATGGATAAATTTAAAAAGTCCAGAAAGACAAATATTGACCCCAACTTTTTAAAAAAATAAAATTTTAAAGAAAAAACGAAAAAAATTTATATATATATAGATATATATATCATATTTGATAATATTATTAAAAATTACTTTTTCCAACAAAAAATTTTTTTCCGGGACCTCTGTATTGATTTTATATACTCAAGAACCCTGGTAAATTGTGATGGGCCCAACTATATGAAATAAAAAAAAATCACTTTATCATCATTAACCCCACCCTCCAACAATCTGACGTCAGCTTCTAACGCAGTGACTCTACCCAATGAGCCACGGGTGAGTTTTGTTCCTCTCCCAACACACAAGCATGTCTTCCAAATCCAATGAAATAAATCTTTCCCCCGGGGAACCAAAAATCCCAAATTTAAATCGGGTTGTCGGTTTTTAAACGCCGGGGGGCCGGGGGATTAACAATAAGGGGCGGAGGGGGCCTTGGGTTTTTCAAATTTTTGGCCCAAACAAGAAAATTTTAAAATGATCCCGGGAAAAGGGTTTTTTTTAAAATTGAGGTTGGGAAGTTTTTTTTTATTTTTTTTTTTTAAAAACCCTTGTTTTTTTTCTAATTCGAAATTTTAACCCCTATTTTTTCATTGTTTTTTTATTTGTGTGAAAAAATTTTATAAAAATTTAAAATTTTAAAAATTTATTTTTATAACTTTTGAAAAACAGGTTTTAATTTTTCGTTGGGCGATTTCCAAATTATTTTTTTTTAAAAAAATTAAAAGAATTTTATTTAATTAAAAAATATATATTAAAAATATTTTCCTTTTTTAAAGTTTTAAAAAAACACCCTTTAAAATTTTTATTTTCAAACAACTTTCCCCGGGGGAGGTTCGCCGGGAAAAATTTCCGGAAAAAATTCCAAATATATAAAATTTTATATATATATAAAATATTGTATATATAAATATATTAAAAATTTTTTATATAATATATAATATATATATATATAATTTTATTCAAAATATATAAAATATATATAAAATTTTTTAATATATATATATATATTAAATATAAATTAAATTTTTTAAAAAAAAAAAAATTTTAATTTTTTTTGAAAATGTGAAGCTGCAATAAAGATCTAAACAACGGTACCTAGAGCAGAAGCTCTGATATAATCTTCTAGCGGCATTCCCATCCTCACCTGTCCCACCTCAGTCATAACTCATCCTTCAACAGAGCTAAATATACAGTTTTCACAGTAAACAAGGCGCTAAATCAAAAGCAGACTTTCTCTGTCAGGTCACGATCGACCGTTTCCCCTATCCTGTATGACGAGCGCACGGGTGTCTCGAGCCGTCTCGCAGTGACTGGGGTATTATTATAGTGATAATTGGCACTGAGTAAGTTCTTGACTTGCAAACAGAGTCGGAAAATACGAGAAAACTAAAATCACCCATTATTATCTACATGGAAAGTCAAATCATCACATAGTCAATGGACAGTTATATATATATATATATATATATATATATGATGACGATAACTTTGGTGGACTTGATATGAGTTGTCGATAGATTTCACGGTTTTTCCACATACTTATATGCTCTACTCTCGCGACGTTTCGGGAAGATTTACGAGTCGGTGAGTCGCTGTGATCGGTTGGAGGACCTGATGGCGGGAAGCATAATCTTCCCGAAACGTCGCGAGAGTAGAGCATATCAATTGGGTGGAAAAACCGTAGAACCTATCGATAACATATCAAGTCCACCAAAGTTATCGTTATCATATATATATATATATATATATATATATATATATATATATATATATATATATATATATATATTTCAGGCTTGGTAACAGAATCGAGTGAACTCACCACTTCATAGTCGGTCTCTCTCTTCACTCATCCGCCCGATCCACAGGTGTCCCCGACAAGTAGTCGACTCGATCCCACCTGGAGCCTGACGTGGTAGGGGTACGAGGACACTCTTCTCCTCTCCACTCAGTTCGATTGTTGTTCCCACGCACTCTTGGTTGATATGGGGATAGCTTGGCGTATCTGTCTCTATACTTGATCACATCAACAGTTTGATAATGTGGGGTACGATGACACTACCTGAATTGACTTCACTTTTTTTATTAGTTCAGTCAACAGGTTTTATTGTTTTTCCCGATAACACTTGGACAATATTGGGATATATTCAACTTATACCGTTTTCAAGGTATTGAAAATGTATATTTGTTTCCCGCGTATCAAAATTATGATATCTCATACCATTTGAAAGTTCTCATACCATCCGAAAGTTCTAATACCATTCGAAACTCTGCTAAATCGACTCCCGTGGATTCTTGAGATCGAGTTCTTCTCATGAGCTATGAACAAATTTCAAAAAAATAGAAATACTGTTTTTTTCTTAATCACGAACAAGTGTATTTGAATAAAAAGTATATCAAACCCAAGATAATTTCAAACTCTTCAATTAATATGACATTTTATTTCTGTGAATTCAATCAGTTTCAAGATCATATGTCAATAAATTTTATCCCGTTCTTGATATTTATTGACGTATTATCTTAAAACTGGTTGAATTAACAAAAATAGAATGTCATACTAATTAAAGAGTATGGAATTATTCAGATTTGACATACTTTTTATTCAAATACACTCGTTTGTGATAAAGAAAAAAAAATTAAAGAATTATTTATCTATTTTTATAATCACCCCCTCAACTAGTTTTGCAATCATTCTTCATAAAAAAAATAGAAACATCAAAATAATAACAGTTCCCTGAATATTTGAAAACTATAAGAATGTCCATAACAATACCACAATAACACTATTCGACGTTATTTCCCAGCCTGTTGAGTTCTGTCACTGTTAATATATCACTAGCGTCGCGACGTCTCGAGAGCTCGGAGCGTCGCCTGGCTCAACGTCTTGTCTGTGTGGCGCGTACGAGTGTACTGACGCAGGCGGGCGTCGGTGGCGTCGGCTTGGAGGTGCACTGGCAGCAGTACAGGTGGGAGGATGCGTTGAGGATAAGTGCCATTAGTGTGGTGGTTGATGCATGTAGTGGATCGCGTTACGAGATATGGAGGAGGGTTAGAATATTCATTAAAGAACTTTTTATATTTATATTTTTTATATTTCATATTTATATATATATATATATATATATAGATTTTTTTCCGCCCAGCCTAATGTTATGGGGTTTTTAGAAACTTTGAGATGTTTCTTAAAAATGGTTCAACCGATTTGATCCAAAAACTATACAGTTCCAAATTGGATAAGTTTCCGTATAAAAAAAAGTTTCATGTCGATCGGTCAAACCCTGCGACCTGTGCAGTGTTTACAAACAAACAAACAAAAAAAAAATCAATTTCCAAAATACATCTATTTATTTATTTTATTCATTTATTAGATGAGCGTCAGCGAAGAGTTTCCATGCAACTCTTACGGAGCTTTGTCTGTCTGTTCTTTGTTTGTTTGTTCGTTTGTTTGTTTGTAAGCACTGCACAGGTCGCAGGGTTTGACCGATCGACATGAAACTTTTTAATATACGCAAACTTATCCAACTTAGAACTGTATAGTTTTTGGGTCAAATCGGTTGAACCATTTTTGAGAAACATCATTTCAAAGTTTCTAAAAACCCCATAGGATTAGGCTGGGCGGAAAAAATTGAAAAATAAAATTGACGGAAGAAGATTTCGAAGGAGCAGGTATTTTTACTCGAGCTTTCTTCCTGCCCTAAATAAACAACTAATTACCTGGCTAACTAGGTGAGAGAGAGAGAGAGAGAGAGAGAGAGAGAGAGAGAGAGAGAGAGAGAGGGAGAGAGAGGAAGATAGAGACATATCATCACTGTCAGAACAAGTATTTTTATATGCAATTATAAAATAAGTGAAAATACGCGGGTGTTAAATAGAGCGTACACAACCCTGTCAACAAATTAGGAACCCCCCTCCCATTACCCCTCCTTTACCCCTCCCTCACGCAGCTGAGAACCTGGCGTCAGGTCGGGACCCAATTGCCTGCTGGCTGTCCCTGGGCTCCTGTCACAAACCACTCTCTTCTTTCAATTCAATTCAATTCCATTTTCAATTCAATTCAATTCCATTTTCAATTCAATTCAATTTCATTTTCATTTTTTAATCATTTTATTTACATGTCTCTTAGAATCACACACATTTAATAGACAATAATAGCACACATATTGAGAATATTAAATGAAATAAACTTGTGAAAATGTACCTTAGTCTCTGTGAACTGAATATTCAGGCACGGACCAGTTGGGGGTCGACCCCGGGCCTTTTAACCCTTCCGGGCCCCTATCGAACGTATGATATAATTATATAGACAATATATATATATAAATATTCATTACACTAGGCAAACGCGGAATGTGCGTTGTAAGATGAGCGAAACTCTACACACCTTGATCATATAAAATGAACTTTATCCGATGCCAATGGATCTAGGAAGTCGTGAATATAACAATGCAATATTTTTCCATTAATATTTATATCTTTTCTATAGATAAAAATCATGTATTGAATTATTTCCTTCGAAACGGCTGGTCCAAATATCACGTCAATTTTTATTAATGTGTATTATTTCTGTGTTAACATTTGAGGAAAATTTGGATTATATTGGAGAGATTTTATTTTTCAATTTTTCATGTCCAGCCCAATCTTATGGAGTTTTTAGAAACTTTGAAATGATGTTTCTCAAAAATGGTTCAACCGATTTCACCCAAAATGGAAGTTTCAATTATCTCAACTACATGTATATAATCAGTCAATTGGCCTCTGACCCGCTCCAACCAGTCCTAGTAACGCAGTCATAACTCATGGCTACAATGTACAAAGCACGTAGGCGATTAGCCCTGGATCAGAGCCATTAGATGCGACGACACCAGACTTGTGGACGAGAGAGAAGGGACTAGATTAGAGCGAGAGAGAGAATGGAGAGGAGCCAATGTAGCTTGAACTACAAGTCCGTATTGTGTTTGTCTGATATGTGGTACATCCTATGCAATGGTACAAGGTCGGCTGGTTTAGACTGGTGGGAAAAGAACTTTCACTTTCCGTTCAATTCTAACCGTACCCACGTACACCAATATAGTGCCATATATATATATATATATATATATATATATATATATACATATATATACATATATATACATATATATATATATATATATATATATATATATATATATATATATATCTATATATATATATATCTATATAATATATATATATATATATATATATATATATATATATATATATATATATATGAGGCACTGGATGAGCTGAAGAGAATGAGTGAAGCACTGGAGAGGACAGCAGAAGGCAACTCCAGCCACTCACGGCAGGGCCTCGGACGTACAAGAGAGTGCGTGAGTTCCAATATCTGGGTACAATCGTCACAGCAGACGCGTCGTGCGAAATGGAAATCAACTCGCGGATACAGGCGGCCAACCGCAGCTACTTCAGTCTAAGTCACCTGCTCAGATCAAGAAGCCTGTCCCGCCAATTCAAAATCAGGCTCTACAAATCACTGATCCAACCGGTTGTATTGTATGGATGTGAGTGCTGAATTGTTCGGAAGCAGGACCTCATCTTTGAGAGGAAAATCCTGGAGAGAATCTTCGGTCCGGTGCAAGACGACATGACGGGGATGTGGTGAATCCGATGCAACCAGGAGCTGGGGAACTGTACGGAGAGCCAGATATCGTGAGCCTGATGAGAAGCAGGCGCCTGGAGTGGGCTGGGCACGTCGTGAGAATGGACGCCCATCGTTTACCAGCGACGGTTCTGGACTTGGTCCCACGAGGGAGGAGACCCGTGGGGAGACCGAAGACGAGGTGGCGCGACGGAATCAGAGAGGACCTGCTCGTACTAGGTTTAGGATGGGACACGCGGCGGAACCGAGCGAGAGACAGGTCTCAGTGGAGGAGCACACATGTAGCAGCGCGCGGTCCTTTGGGCCTGAATGCGTGAAGGTAAAAGTAAGTATATATATATATATATATATATATATATATATATATATATATATATATATATATATATTTTTTTTTTTTTTTATATGACATTCACAGGAATGTTCGATTATATTTTGTTTCATTGCAGTATAGAATAAATGGTTGAAAACTTGACCTTGAGAACCAAACACACGAATGTTGATATCTTCCACTTTGAACCAAGTCACTTGGACAATGTTCACTTCTTTCAATTAACAGCAGCATCGAAGTTCATTATGTCATAAAAAAAATAAAAAGATAGTGATAGGCATAGCATAAATTAGCATAAGTGGACCTATCATTTAACTTATTGAAGGTCCTGTCCAATTATTGGTACTTCATCCGAACAATTGATAAGCAGACTGAGGAAAACCAAGAAAAATCATATCAGGATAAAACGAGAGTTTTTTGGTCATGAATCATGGATTAAACATTTCCCCACAATTCACACTTCTTCACTCCTCTTCTCTCCTTGAAATGTTTGAATTCTTGAACTACTCAAACATAAAATATTTCCTTCAGAAAGCAAATATTCCACTTCAGTAGTTGTATCCAAGCTCGCATATCGTATTCTTGTCAACAATGGATTCAACTATCTGCTTTGTACAGCTGTTCTATCCAATGACGTATCATCATAAGCCCTGTTGATGGTAACACTCTCCTCTGCTTGAACAGATGTTTCATCCATTGACGTATCATCATGAGCCCTGTTGATGGTAACACTCTCCTCTGCTTGAACAGATGTTTCATCCATTGACGTATCATCATAAGCCCTGTTGATGGTAAACTCTCCTCTCCTTGAACAGAGTTCACCAAGAGTATCATCATAAGCCCTGTTGATGGTAACACTCTCCTCTCTTGAACAGCTGTTTCCATCCAATGACGTATCATCATAACCTAGTGATGGAACACTCTCCTCTGTGAACAGCTGTTCATCCAATGGACGTTCATCATAAGCCGTTTGATGGTAACACTCTCCTCTGGTGAACAGCAGAATCTCAATGAGGATCACCATAGCCCTGGGATTGTTAACACTCTCTCTGCTGAAAAGTGTTCATCCAATGACGTATCATCATAAGCCCTGTTGATGGTAACACTATCCTCTGCTGAAAAGTGTTTTCATCAATGAGTATCATCATAAACTTGTGATGGTAAACTCTCTCTGCTTGAACAGCTGTTCCATCCATTGACGTCATCAGAAGACCTGGTTGAAAAACTCTCTCTGCTTTGACAAACTGTTTCATCCAATGACGTATCATCATAAGCCCTGTTGATGGTAACCTCATCTCTCTCTGCTGTGGAACAGAGTATTCATCTATGACGTACCATCATGAGCCTCTGTTGATGGTAACACTCTCCTCTGCATTTGAGCATGCTGTTTCCATCCAAATGACGTATCATCATAAGCCCTGTTGATGGTAACACTCTCCTCTGCTTGAACAGATGTTTCATCTAATGACGTACCATCATAAGCCTTGTTGATGGTAACACTCTCCTCTGCTTGAACAGATGTTTCATCTAATGACGTACCATCATGAGCCCTGTTGATGGTAACACTCTCCTCTGCTTGAGCAGCTGTTTCATCCAATGACGTATCATCATAAGCCCTGTTGATGGTAACACTCTCCTCTGCTTGAACAGCTGTTTCATCTAATGACGTACCATCATGAGCCCTGTTGATGGTAACATTCTCCTCTGCTTGAACAGCTGTTTCATCCAATGACGTATCATCATAAGCCCTGTTGATGGTAACACTCTCCTCTGCTTGAACAGATGTTTCATCTAATGACGTACCATCATGAGCCCTGTTGATGGTAACACTCTCCTCTGCTTGAACAGCTGTTTCATCCAATGACGTATCATCATAAGCCCTGTTGATGATAACACTCTCCTCTGCTCGAACAGATGTTTCATCCAATGACGTATCATCATAAGCCCTGTTGATGGTAACATTCTCCACTACTTGAACAGCTGTTTCATCCAATGACGTATCATCATAAGCCCTGTTGATGATAACATTCTCCTCTGCTTGAACAGATGTTTCATCCGATGACGTATCATCATAAGCCCTGTTGATGGTGACATTCTCCTCTGCTTGAACAGATGTTTCATCCGATGACGTATCATCATAAGCCCTGTTGATGATAACACTCTCCTCTGCTTGAACAGCTGTTCCATCCAATGACGTATCATCATGAGCCCTGTTGATGGTAACACTCTCCTCTGCTTGAGCAGCTGTTTCATCCAATGACGTATCATCATGAGCCCTGTTGATGATAACATTCTCCTCTACTTGAACAACAGGGATATTCTTTCTAGCCCTCGCCGCAGCGGCTGCATTGTTCCTAGCTACACGAGCCTTGACTTCAGCCCTCTTCCTAGCAACAATCGCAGCAACATTGTCCGCTTTCAATGGGGTGCTTGTTGGTTTGACTTTCGTACCGGTAACCTTTCTGAACCATCCCATCCAATACCCTCTTGTTTTCTCCTCAAATAACACGAAGAACAATGCCAACATGGAGACATGGAAAGTTGCAGTGACTAAGAACAAATAGTCAAACATGGTTTGATTTTTGATAACTTCGGTTTCCGATAGAATGTTGAACAGCCAGGAAAATCCAAACAGAAAGAATACGAAAATACATGTACCTAAATTTCGTAATTGGGCTTTTCGTTCACTCAGGCCAAATCTCTGTATTTGTTCACCTTGTCCAACACATTTGTAGATATTATTCAGAATATACAGGAAACAGAGAAGATTCAGTATAAGTACAAGAATAGCTGGTGCTTCCACTGTGACAATCAGAGCAATGCCATCGGGATAACAGTAACCTCTGTCGACTGTGCGTGTCATGTAGAAACGTTTATAGTCCCAAGCAAGGAGTGTGGTTATTGGTATCAGTGGTAAACCCCAAGCAAATAGAGAAACTTTCCGTAGGAGATGTGTGGTTGTGGTTGCCCCGGCAACAGTAGTTAACCGTCTGTATTGTAAGTAAGAGAGCGCAAGCATCCACAGAAACATCGCGAGGAATGAATAGTGGCGTAAAGCACCGATAACCACGCATGGAATGGTCATTATACCAAGACGAAGTAAACTACAAGAGAAACCCAGAACAAGATTAATCAGAAGAGCAGCTGTCATTTGTAACATGATTTGGTGACCGAGGTCATTTCGCCACTCGCGAAATAAAATGGCAGTTAGAAAAATACTCAGAACTCCAAAAAAACTCAATACAACTTCAACAGCTAAAATTACCGTCAAAGTTGTACCCAATGACAATATATCGCTATTATACGCGAAAGAATTATACATGATGTAATATCCATGTACCATGTTCTCCTTGGCCGATAAGTGTTTACATCTGTACACGATATTGTTGTGGAATGTGGTTTTCTGAAGCTTACAGTTATCAGTGTTCCAAGAATTCCTCTCGAAATCCCAAGAGGCGAACAATTCAGAATAATTATCAGGTAGATCGTAAACACTGAATATAAAGTCAACGTAATGACTCGTATCATCCGCATAAATGAATGATCCATTTCCGTTTTTGATCAGAGTTATTGCATACAATTGTATAATTTTATTATGATTATTAAAATTGTCGTCATTAAAGACAGCATACTCTCCAATCACTTGATTGGAACTCAAATTATAATTCAAAACTCCCATCATATCAAATCTTTTCAATAAATTATCAGAAATCGAGAAAGAACTAAATACAGTGGACATACCATTCTTGGAATCATCACCAGATCTAATCAATTGAAATTTATCATTGACATTCTTTTTATAAACACCTGTCACTGGATGATCACTTTTAAGATTTGTAAATAAAAATAAATTATCTTTCCAGTCCCCACTTTTCAAATCGACAAAATTCCCAACCGGCTCATATTTTGTCAATAAAGTCTCTATCTTTTTATATATACCATTCGTGAATAAAAATCTCCACACACTATTCAATTTAGTCCTAGCTTCCAGACTTACTAGATCAAAAACAAATTGAGCATCATCATCATATGCATTTTCATACTTGAAAGTAGGTAATTCCTCTATAATAAATTCCAAAGCTTCCTTTGTGGTTGGTTTATCCAAATAGGTTTGTAGTTTCTTCGCGTAAGTGATCAGTTTGACATGGATCGGCATGTCGTGATCATGCTCGTTGCAGGGCCACCAGGATGTCTTGTAGTGAAGCGGCTGTGCCTGCCACAAGGCCTGGTGAGAGCTTCTGTTGTGGACACATTCCATCACAGTGACGTCATCAGTGAGGGGATCGTATGACACGTATTTCAGTCCTCGGAAAAGATCTGGAATTGGTGAATAATGAATGATTTCCATTTGATTAATTGGATTGATTTGATTCATTAGGGGACGTCCATGAATTACGTCACAGCTTAGGGGGGGGAGGAGGGTTGTTAAGATTTGTGACAAGGTGTTACAAGGGGGGAGGCAACTGTGTGATGTGCCTTTTTTTGTTCTGAGTATTTGGTGCCATTCTTATAGATTCTTATATTCATACCCACCCTAGAAACAGCAGATGCATATCAAATAATTATCAAGTTTGACTACTCAAAAAGCAAACATGAACAAATGAATATATTGATTGTATTACTTTATTGTACCTTTGCCACCTGAAAATTCAATTTTTTTGTTAAAGGGGGTATGAGAATTTGTGACATATTTAAAGGGGGGAGGGTAATAGGTTTTGTGACCAACTGTGACATGAGAGGGAGGGGGAGTTCAAAGTGGCCTGAAAAAGTGTGACATAATTTATGGACGTCCCCTTATGTACAGTTAATGAAGAGAGAAATGAATAGTGGGAGAGAGTAGGCATAGAGAAATGGTGGGGAAACAGAGAAAGGTGGAAGGAATTGGTGGAGTGGCAATTGGAGGAAGAAGAGAGCGATGGAGATGGAGAAGCAGACGACGGGGAGAAAGACGGAATGGCTCACTGGCTTCGATATCTGAAGCAGAACTAGAAACGACGGTGGAGTCACCTCCAACCCCCAAACCTGACATCGTTGGATGGGGAGATCGAAAAAAAATATATACTTTCAACATTTGTCCGCCTTTCCCAAGTCACCTTCGCGGGCGCACGAGCAATCTGCACGCGCCAGATCTGGAAGAGATCTGGAAGAGATCTGGAAGAGATCTGGAAGTGATCTGGGATCAGGAAAACTGATTTATAGTTCCACTCTGAGACTGGTATGTAAATGCAATTCGATATAACAGAATTGCTTTGCTTGCCATTGGTATGCAAACTCGGGAGCTTGGAAGAAAGCAATCGGATCCGAGGATGCCAAATAAGCATCGCTCGTACGAGGTACCACAAATACATGGTTTTCATGACTTTAATCTGGACGAAGAAATCTTTTTTTTTCAAGTCTCCACTTCACTTGGTGATAGCAAATAGCCGATGGTGTTAAGCAAATAGCCAATGGTGATAGCAAATAGCCAATGGTGATAGCAAATAGCCAATGCACCAAAAGGTCCCTTATCTCAGACTGCTTCGCATATAGATAGGTAAAACTAGGAAAACGCAGAATGTGCGTTGTGAGATGTGCGTAGAAGTATGGAAATCTGGAATTGAAAGATACTCTGTCAGCTCAATCTACATCTACAGACCTTGGACTACTTCAAATGCTGAAAAACCTCACCTGCAACTTGTTGCTATTGATAGAGCAACCTGTCGCATATACACTTTGCATTACATGTTTTGATCCTGATATTTGATGAAATATATACTTTTATTGCGTTTTCTTTCTCATGTCTCATTCGATTGTTGTACAAATTATTGAAAATGTGTATGATAGTTGTTTTCATATTCTGTATGAATTTGAAAGCTTTTGAACAAATTTCGTTTTGAGGTATTCTCCCCCTGGGTTATTCTCATGGGGATTTTCCAAACTTTCCAACTTTCCAAATATTTTCCGGAAAAACCGTTCGACCGATTTTTCTGAAAAACAATCCCTACATAATCTGGTGTGAGGCCAATATTCTAAAAAAAATTGCAGTCGATTGGTCAATTTTTCTGACCTGTATGCCGCGTACAAAACTAAAAAAAAAAAGAGGCCAATTTTTTCGGTATGTGAAATGGAAGTCTCCACTACGCTCATCGAAAAACATAATCGTAATATTTCCCTCGTTGTGACGCGTTCGACTCACTTGAGTGGTAGGTCTCGATGACGGGAGGGTTCCCGAACAGGTCCCCAGAGGTCGCGCATGTCGCGAGGTCGGTTACCACGGTTATGGACTGGAAGCTGGGAAGTGTGAATGGAGTAGCGCCGACAACGAACCTGGAATAAGAGAAGAAAATTCACGCCTTACGAAGGTATTTCAGAGTTGTTGGATGAGCGAAGCGAAGACTCAATTTCACTCGACTCAAAAAAAAGTTTTTTTTTTTTTTGATTTTTTTTTTTTTTTTTTTGGTAAAAAAAATTTAATTTTTTTTTGGTAATTTTTTTTTTTTTTTTTGTAATGTCAGATTTGAAAAGAAAGAAACATTATAAGATTTTGAAAGGTTCATAATCAGTGATGTTTACTGATGTTGTGATGTTGTGAGATGAGCTTAGAAGTATGGAAATGTAGAATTAAGAACATTTTGTCAGCTCAATGTACATATACAGGCCATGGATCACTTCAAAGGTTTAAGAACCGCGGCTGTCTGTTGGTATATAAACCTTGGTTTCCAAACATTATACCAGTGCCTTCTTGATATCCATCACAGATTTAATCGTTTGAATTTATTGGTGACACTTGTTGCTCACATGGTTGATAGTTCCTTAATTGCTTTCTAATTGCTTTTATTGATGTGTAAAAAGTCATTAAAAATGATTTTCTTCGTTTTTCACATCCGATTGTTCCATAAATCGCTTAAAATATGTATGATAGTCTTTCCACATTCAGTATGAATTTGAGAGCTTTTGAAAAATTTGTTTCCAAGTATTTCTCCCGCCTATTCTATGGGAATTTCATCTTTTTCCAAATTTTTTCCGGAAAAACCGTTCGACCGATTTTCTGAAAACAATCCAACCTATTTTGGTATAACACCAATTGAAAAAAAGTTTCGAGTTGATTGAAACTTTTTCCTGCCCTATTCCGCGTACAAAATTACACAAAAAAAAAAAAAAAAAAAACATGCCCAATTTTTTCGGTATAGGAATAAAATCTCGCTACGCTCATCTAATCAGTTATGTCAGACTTCTCATACCTACCGCACAAACGGTCAAAATTCTGATATCATCTGATCACTCATGTCTGTTATAATTAAAAATTAATTGTATTCTTCATTAATTACTTTCTTAATTTTCTTATATATAAGTATTCATTCATCGATTATGTTGTCTTCCTAAATGGTACTCATTATATGTTCTGACATCTTATCGATTTAATACCTGAGGCTGACGTCAATTTAGACGAGGGTTAACCAATCGGTTTATTTGATTTTCTTTTAAAAAAACATCCTTTGCTCCATAATCGCCCTTTATTATGGTTACCGGGAAACCTTTCAAACCCACTTTTTCAGTTAAATTGAAATTTGGGTGCCGAAACCTTGTCTTCCAAGTATTTTCCCTGAAATTGAATTTTGAAATCTTGTTAATTTTCGGAATTGGTTTATTAATTTTTTTTTTTTTTTATTTCCTTTTTAAATTTTAAATTCTACTTTCTAATTTTACAATTTAAATTGAATTTATTAAAGTTATTAGATTTATGCCGCCCTCCCCAAAATGAGCTGTCAACTGAGCGATCCTACCGTCTGTAATCTTGCCATATTCATCTCCCCGAAACCATCCCTATTGATCCTGGACGATCTCCACTCCAAGGTGTATACATACTGACTGGTCCCATGGAGCTCTGACACTTCTTCCTTGATCCTCTTCGCCATCACACCGGTCTCGCTGATGACGTCATAATCACCTGGAGGCATGACGTCATAGCTATATATATATATATATATATATATATATATATATATATATATATATATATATATATATATATATATATATATATACATATATATATATTATGATAACTGTTATGATAGCACAGGTCTAATGGCGTCGGATGGATGATTAATGAGATGAAGGTTCTTGGGTAATGAGAAGGAAGCGGTCATGGCCGACTCATTGTAGGAACCATCCCGGCATTAGCCTAGACTACAGAGGGAAACCATGAAAAACCCCTGTAAAGATGGTCGGCGGCGGGGATCGAACTGGGTTCGGAATTCCTCTCGCCTCCCGGATCACATGAAGCGAGCGCGTGAACCACTGCGCTGCATGTGCCGGTACGTCATAGCTTTAGACTAACTTAGATCTGTATAGTTTTGTGGCATTATCGGGTCGTAACTTTTTTTTTTATGAATTTTAGAAATTTCAAAAATACCCATTAGAATAACATGGCGGAAAAAAGAAAATATTTTCATTTTCCAAAAAAATGAAATTTTGCGTGAAGTTGAATTACATTTTGATACACATTTCTGGGAATTTTCAGCTTGATCGGGTCAGCCATTTTGAAGAAAAAACATAAAATGTGCTAAATTGGTACCACTCGAAGCAGTTTTCACCCATTACTACCCATACTATTACTGTCCTCTCGTCTAACAACGCATATGGCGTTTTCCTAGATAGTCTATGCATAATTGGTCTACAGTCTATAGGTCCATAGGTCTATAGATTTTACGAATTAGTCTATAGGTTTCACGAATTAGTCTATAGGTTTTACGAATTAGTTCATAGGTTTCACGAATTAGACTATAGGTTTCACGAATTAGTCTATGGGTTTTACGAATTAGTCTATAGGTTTTACGAATTAGTTCATAGGTTTCACGAATTAGACTATAGGTTTCACGAATTAGTCTATAGGTTTCACGAATTAGTTCATAGGTTTCACGAATTAGTCTATAGGTTTTACGAATCAGTCTATATGTTTCACGAATTAGTCTATAGGTTTTACGAATTAGTCTATAGGTTTCAAGAATTAGTCCATAGGTTTTACGAATTAGTCTATAGGTTTCACGAATTAGTCTATAGGTTTCACGAATCAGTCTATAGGTTTCACGAATTCGTCTATCGGTTTCACAAATTAGTCTATAGGTTTCACGAATTAGTCTATAGGTTTTGTAAGTCCATACCTGGAGATAACAGTTGTTTGGTGACGACCCGAAGCTCCACGAAATGCAGCAGCACGTAGTTCGGAGACAGAGGGTCGCCCATGATGAAGTAGTTATTGAACTTGTAAGTCCTCGTCCTCTGACAGATACTACAGTTGTACTCGTAGATGAACGGCTGGTCCATCCTCAACGACCCCGACGAGAGGTTGAAGTAGCCGAAGGAACCGAAGCCGCCATCTTGAACTGTTCTACTCGCATTGTCTGCCTTCATGGCTCTCCATTCCGATTCGGTCACCTCCTGAATGTGGCATGGGATAAAGATTATTAGACGAGCTTTAGCGAGGATTCAATTTGACGTACTGAAAAAAATTTGACTTTTTTTTTCATGTTTTTTGTCGGTTCTCACAGGTCAAACGGCTACAGCTATAAACTACACATTTTTTTCAATATGGTTCCTCATCTAACTTAGATCTGTATAGTTTTGTGGCATTATCGGGTGGTAACTTTTTTCTTTTATGAATTTTAGAAATTTCAAAAATACCTATTAGAATAAGTAAGTTTAAGTAAGTTTTAAATAAGTTTATTTAAAGTACAGACGGTTTCAGTGCAGTTTGTTTTTAGGACGATTTGTTTTTAGTTCAGTTTCTCTCCGGGACAGTCGTTCTTAAGGACAGTTTGTTTTCAATACAGTCGGGTTTCAGGAAAGTTGGTTTTTGGTACAGTGAGGTTTCACTACAGTTTATTCATGGTACAGTTCGTTTTTGGTGCAGTTTGTTTTTAGTACAGTTTTTCTTTTGTATAGTTCCTCTTCAGGACAGTCGTCCTTGAGGACAGTTTGTTTTCAGTACAGTCGAATTTCGAGAAAGTTGGTTTATAGTACAGTCATGTTTTCACTCCAGTTTGTTTTCAGTCCAGTTGTAGGAACCCAACTGCCGTGACCGACCTCTATCAGTATGTTGTCCAGGCCGCACCAGTAGATGTCTCTGATGCTGAAGGGCACCTCCACGGCCCCGCAGAGCTCAAGGTCATGGGCCGTGAAGCCGCTGTACCGTGACAACAGGCCGTGTCCAGGGTGCTTGACGGCGCACAAGTCCTGCATGAAGGACCATTCACGTTCGTAGTCCGTGTGGACCTGCTGGCAGAGATACCAGGGACGTCGTTAGGATTGGTGTATTGGGGGGGTAACGCACTGGACGTGCGCTAGAATGGGAACTGGAGCCCCACAGTGAATTTTTTGTACCATTTTTGAAGTGATTGTGGCGATCTACAAGCAGTTTTGGAGGGTAATAGTTGAACCATTGTGGACATTTCCGAAGTTATTTTCGTAAAATCATCTCCCAGCAAAATATTTCACTGTGTGTTATTCGTAGGTCAACACGAGTCAACGTGCATAGGCCTACATATATTTTTTTGTAGAAGGATGAATTATTGGTGGGGCGCAAATGACGATTGTTGGGGGGCGCGCCCCACCTTGGACCCCCTAACAACGTCCCTGGAGATACTCGGGTCAAACCAGGACGAACTAACTGAGGCAGATTCTGGATTGTATTTTGGTTGAAAAAGTTATAGAAAGACCTAGTAAGATGATTGAGGAAATGGGATGGGAAAATTTGGCGAAACGGAAACAAATAGAAAGAATGTGTAATTTTGTTTGAGTCAAGAATGAATATACAGGATGGGATGAATTAAGCAATAGAATCGGAAAGGGATTACAAAGAAGTACAAGGGAAGGGGTAAGAATAGAAGTGGAGAAAGTGGATAGAGAAGTAGGTAAATATGGATTTATACAAAGAACGATGTGGGAATGGAATGAATTGGAAGAAGATATCAAGAACATAACGAAGATTGGTGATTTAAGAAAAGAGCTAAGAAAAAAAAATGAAGTATAATTTTATCGAGTATGTTTGACTGTAATTTCATTAGGTATAGTAACCATTACCACCTGTTTTATGAACAATCTGTAATGAATAAATAAAATTAGACGGGCTTCAGCGAGGATTTAATTTGAGGTACCAAAAAAAAATTGTGTTCGTTTTTGTGTTTTTGTTTGTCGGTTCTCCACAGGTCAAACGGCTACAGCTGTCAACTTCAAACTTTTTTTCGTTTGGTTCCTCATCTAACTCAGATCTGAATAATTTTGTGGCATTATTGGGTCGTAACTTGTTTTTTTATGATTTTCAGAAATTTAAAAAATATCCATCAAAATAACACAGTGGATTTTTTTTTTTATTTTCTAAAAAAATGAAATTCTGCGTGAAGTTGAATTACATTTTTATACACATTTCTAAAAAAATTCAGCTTGATCATGTCAGCCATTTTGAAGAAATAACGTGCTAAATTGGTACCACTCGAAGCAGTTATTACCCCTACTATTACTATCCGCTCGTCCAACAACACATATATGGCGTTTTCCTATTTATCCTATTGGTTGTTTCTCGACTCACCGCCTCAAGTGAATTGTCCACAGGGTCGAAATAGTTGACACACTGATCGTTGGAGTCGTAACAGCCAATCAGCAGCAGCCTCACTGCAACAAGCAACACGTGGTCAGTTAGTGTCAGGGTTAGCAGTGGTGTATTCGTAAAAACTAATACCCAATACCCTTTTTTCTGGATCCTCACTCCATACCTTTTCGTCAGAACCCTCATGACATCAATAAACTAATTAGACGAGCTTTAGCGAGGATTCAATTTGACATACTGAAAAAAATTGGTGTTCGTTTTTATGTTTTTTGTCGGTTCTCCACAGGTCAAACGGCTACAGCTATCAACTTCAAACTTGTTTTCAATATGGTTCCTCATCTAACTTAGATCTGTATAGTTTTGTGGCATTATCGGGGGGTAACTTTTTTTTTATGAATTTTAGACATTTCAAAAATACCCATTAGAATAACATGGCGAAATAAAAAATTATTTTCAAAAAAATGAAATTTTGCGTGAAGTTGAATTACATTTTGATACACATTTCTAAAAATTTTCAGCTTGATCGGGTCAGCCATTTTGAATAAAAAAAATAAAATGTGCTAAATTGGTACCAATCGAAGCAGTTCTTAACCATTACTACCCATACTATCACTATCCGCTCGTCTAACAACGCATATGGCGTTTTCCTAGTTTTACTTATTTATTACATCTGTAATGAATAGACTTACTGGATATGATGACAGCAGTAATCAGTAGAATCTTCATGGCTGACGCGTTGTACTGCCACTGAGCATGTAAGCAACAGGTTAAACACTTGCTACGGAAGTCGATAGCGCGTCGTTTGTTCGATTGTTGATGACAGGTTTTTATAGTGTGATAATATAATGTATTCGAAATGCTCCCCTCTGGTCTCAAGGGGATGATTATTAAAGAGCATAAAATTATCTTAAGGTTTGATATACTTTTTATTCAAATATACTTGTTCGTGATGAAGAAAAAAAATAGTAAAGATGAATTTCTCTATTTTTATAAACACCATTCATGCACCTCTATAAATACTAAAACTTTACAAGTTCTCGGCGGTCGAACTTTTGGGTGTTGATTCTCCACACACTGATGCGCGGTGTCCTCTACGCTGACAAGTGGAATACAATACTCAAGTAGCTGTGACGTCACCTGGCGGTCGAACTTTTGGGTGTTGATTCTCCACACACTGATGCGCGGTGTCCTCTACGCTGACAAGTGGAATACAATACTCAAGTAGCTGTGACGTCACCTGGCGATCGAACTGGTTGATTCTCCACACACTGATGCGCGGTGTCCTCTACGCTCACAAGTGGAACACAATACTCAAGTAGCTGTGACGTCACCTGGCGTCGACTATTGGCTGTTGATTCTCACACACTGATGCTGGGTGTCCTCTACGCTCACAAGTGGAACACAATACTCAAGTAGCTGTGACGTCACCTGGCGGTCGAACTTTTGGGTGTTGATTCTCCACACACTGATGCGCGGTGTCCTCTACGCTGACAAGTGGAACACAATACTCAAGTAGCTGTGACGTCACCTGGCGATAGCGTATCGAGCGGTAATCAATGTTGACCAGAAGGGTGCATTTATTAACTCAATATCGGTGAATATTAATAGTGATTGGAAGTTGATTTAGTAAAACATCAGGTTTTGTGTGATAACTTTTGGACAGTATAATAATAACTAGGTAAACCCCATATATGCGTTGTTAGACGAGCGAATAGTAATAGTATGGGTAAAAACTGCTTCGAGTGGTACCAATTTAGCACATTTTATGTTTTTTCTTCAAAATGGCAGACCCGATCAAGCTGAAAATTTCCAGAAATGTGTATCAAAATGTAATTAAACTTTATGCGAAATTTCATTTTTTTGGAAAATAAAAATATTTACATTTTTTCCGCCGTGTTATTCTGATGGGTATTTATGAAATTTCTGAAATTCATTTGAAAAAAAGTTAACCCGATAATGCCACAAATTTATACAGAATTAATTTAGATGAGGAACCATATCGAAAAAAGTTTGAAGTTGATAGCTGTGGCCGTTTGACCTGTGGAGAACCGACAAAAAAACATAAAAACGAACACCAATTTTTTTCAGTATGTCGAATAGAATCCTCGCTAAAGCGCGTCTAATTAGTTGCAATTACAATTTATTTCTTATTCCTCCACACCACTCGGGCGCAAATGGATCAGAACCGCTGATAACACTCTTAAGATAATTTGTTATATGAATAAGACATTAAATAAATAAATGCATATTCATCATGTTGATAATGGTATCTATAGTTTATGCATATGACGTATTCGCCGCTGTAAACTGAAAAGGTTCAAATAATAATTCACCAATATCCGAACAAAGGTTTTTTATTGTTTAAAAAAATACATGTTTCATTTTCTAGGCTACATATAAGTGGCGTGCCAGAATCAAGCGCTTTGCTAGCGCTAGTTTGGCCCAGCATACGTCACGGCTAGATCAGCTAGCTTGCAATTCTGGAACGACCACGAGCATCTTTTGCAACTAGCTGTCAAAGTCATGGCGGAAGATCAAATCGTATTGGGAGCTGCAGCATTTGTATTGAATACAGGCATTTCTTCTGATTCCTCCTCCAGTGGATCAGAAGAGGATTACGAAGTTTTCTCTCTTTGCCAATAGAATTGAATATTTTCATTAACTATTTGGTCATCTCCTATAACCACAACGTCGAATTTGTTCCTACAATTATTTACTCATTATATTCAAATATTCAAACTCCCCATTATTCAATTGTTCTGCAGTACTTTCTCCACAGTTATTGTCATTATTTCATTATCATACTCAATCTGCAGCTCGACCATATCAAGCGACCCCATGATCTTTGAATTGGCACTCAAAATTATGGCTGATCTAGCAAGTTAGCAACCTTTTTCACCGCTAGATGAGCTATGTCAGCGGACTTAGCAGGCTAGATTCTGGAACGATTTGCTAGATTCTAGCGGAATTAGCCGCTAGAAATGGAACGCCATTTCGACAATGCTAATCTAGCGCTAGCTAAGCGCCTCATTCTGGAACGCGACTAAGTTAGCAACCTTTTTCACCGCTAGATGAGCTATGTCAGCGGACTTAGCAGGCTAGATTCTGGAACGATTTGCTAGATTCTAGCGGAATTAGCCGCTAGAAATTGGTACGCCATTTCGAGAATGCTAATCCAGTGCTAGCTAAGCGCCTAATTCTGGAACGCGACTTATGCTGGACCAACTTGGCGCCTAATTCTGGAACGTGACTTATGCTGGACCAACTTAGCGCTAGCTAAGCGCCTAATTCTGGAACGCGACTATAGTCGATATAAAAGCGATAGTTGAGCGACAGGCAAATGTGCCCTCTATGACGGCACACCTTCTTTATATTATGATGAAGTAAGTTGGTATCACTACATCGTGGCTTGACAATGGTCACAGGTACAAAAGTAAATACGTAAATAATAAACAGAGAAAAAACAATACAATGCACTTAATCATTTACTTGGAAATGACAAGTCACATTCATTCAATTCATTCATTCACGCATTCATTCACGCATTCATTCATCATAACGTGATTAGAAATCAAGATGCGTGAACGTTCATGCATGGTGCAAATGAAAATCATCACGCAAATTAATTGGATGAGCGTAGCGAAGGTTTTCATTCCATATACCAGAATGTGCAGAATGGTGAGACAGACTATACCCTACCACATTGAATCCGTGACATATTTTCATACCTCCCTCATAACAATTTTTTTAAATTATCAGGCGGCAAAAGTACAATATACTAATAATCATCATACTTTGTTTCCGAATGATTGTGTCAGAGGGTGTTGTCACACCATATCTGGGGCTAAGCTGACCGGCTAGCCATGCCTGGCGTTTTATCATCTTCTTTCATTACTACCAGCTTCCTCCACATTCTCTGTCACTGATCACCTCCTCCCATATCTATCCCCCCTCTTGCACGTCCTCTCTCACTTCACTCGCGGTCTTCCTACTCTTCCCTTCACACTACCAGCTTCCTCCACATTCTCTGTCACTGATCACCTCCTCCCATATCTATCCCCCCTCTTGCACGTCCTCTTTCACTTCACTCGCGGTCTTCCTACTCTTCCCTTCACACTTCCAGCTTCCTCCACAACTATCTGTCCTCCCTCTGTCTGTCACTGATCACCTCCTCCCATATCCATCCCCTCTCTTGCACCACTTCACTCGCGGTCTTCCTACTCTTCTCTTCACACTCCCAGCTTCTTCCTCCGTTACCACCAGCTTCCTCCACAACTATCTGTCCTCCCACTGTCTGTCACTGAACACCTCCTCCCATATCCATCCCCTCTCTTGCACCACTTCACTCGCGGTCTTCCTACTCTTCTCTTCACACTCCCAGCTTCTTCAAATCCTCGTCTCAGAATATTTGTCCATGTTCATTCTCTTCATGTGCCCGAACCACCTCAGACGTTCTCTCCCGATCTTGAATGTACGTCTCTCCACTCCCAATACCTTCCTAATATCGGTGCTTCTCAGCTTGTCAACTTTTGTTACTCCTTTTATACTTCTTAGGAATTTCATTTCTGCTGCCTATATCATACTTCCTTCCCTCCTTCCCATGGCCCATGTCACTGCCCCGTACGTTGAAATGGGAACAAAATACAGTAATAAAATACAGTACAATAAAGTGATAAAATTTCGTCTTTCGTCTTTACATTTGGGGAGAATTTGAATTACATTGGTGAGATTTTATTTTTCAATTGTTTTCACTCCGCTCAATCTTATGGGGTTTTTAGAAACTTTGAGATGATCTTTCTGAAAAATGGTCCAACCGATTTGACCCAAAAACTATACAGTTCCGAGTTGGATAAGTTTGCGTGTACAGAAAAAGTTCCATGTCGATCGGTCAAACCCTGCGACCTGTGCAGTGCCCACAAACAAACAAACAAACAAAAACAGACAGACAAAGCTCGGTAAGAGTCGAGTGAAAATCTTCGCTAACGCTCATCTGATTACGTCCAGCGCTGACATTCAGCTACTGCTTCAAGTGAACCGACGTCACATAAGAATATAATTCAGATCTAAGTTGAGACGTGAACGATCAATCAATACACGCAAATCACTGACCCACGTGCTACTAGCATCAACACCTACGTGCTCCAATCAACGCAGATAATATCACGTCCAGTCATCATCATTCAGCTACTGCTTCAAATGTACCGACTTCACATGAGAATATAAATCAGACTTACTCCCGCACCTGAACGAGCAAGCGTCGCAAGCGAACCGCAGCAAGCCGGTGTGCTCGATCTTGTGCTGCTTCAAACCGTACAACGTTCTGAACTGCGACAAACATTTCTTACACTGAAAGAACGGTTTTTTGACGCCATGTTTCCACATGTGCTGTTTCAGATTGCAAGACATGCTACATCGAAACGGACACAATTCACACTTGTAAGGCTTTTCGCCGGTATGTTTCAACATGTGACGTTTCAAGTTGAAAAACTCGCCGAACTTACGAGAACATATCGCGCACACGAACTTCCTGTCGTCGGAATGCGTTCTCGCGTGTCGCTTCAGGTGACTCGAATGGCTGAACTTGAACGAACAAACGGCGCACTCGAACGGTTTGTCGTCGGAATGCGACATCGCGTGCCGTTCGAGGTCTCTCGGCCGACGGCCTGTGTAAGAGCATTCCGAACAGTGGTACGGTCGCTCGTCAGAATGTGTTATCGAGTGTGTTTTTAGTTTCGACGGACTGACGGCTTTGTAACCGCATATGCTGCAAACGTTGGATGATTTTTTGACTGTGTTTTTGTTTGATTTCATTTTCTTGGTCTTCTTCGATGACGGCTCTCCTTCATTGTTCTGTTCGGATGACAGGTCTTCTCTCTTCTTCTTCTCATCTAACATATCTTCTCTCTTCTTCTTCTCATCCAACAGATCTCTCTTCTTCTTCTCATCTAACATATCTTCTCTCTTCTTCTTCCTCATCCAACAGATCTCTCTTCTTCTTCTCATCTAACATATCTTCTCTCTTCTTCTTCTCATCTAACAGATCTTCTCTCTTCTTCTTCTCATCCAACAGATCTCTCTTCTTCTTCTCATCTAACATATCTTCTCTCTTCTTCTCAGGTAACAGATCTCCTCGATTAGTCTCTTCGGATAACAGCTGTTCTAGCTTAGTCTCTTCGGATGACGTCTTTTCTCGCTTGATCTCCTCATCCAACAACTCTTCTCTCTCGTTGTTTCCTCCGGTAGAGTCAGTCTTCAGAGAGGTCATGTGAATGTCCACACTCGTACATGCTGTTTGCGTGCAAGTTTCTTGCTCGGTGGAATCCTCTGCACATTCCTTCTGGCTGACGTCATCGTCTTGGCTACTGGAACCTGCATGGAGGGAGTATCAATGAATGCTATTAGAAACACGCTTCATGAGGTTATCTTGTTTTCTATTGTGACTATACTGCTTTGGGATGATGATTATTATTGTTTGCTCAACAAATGAATTCATCACTTTCAGAATTTTATCGAATTCAGAATTTGTCACATTATTGAAAAAATTAAAATGAAAAAATAAAAGAACCTGAATTATTTCTATTATTATTATTATTACCATTATGACTACTGTTTGCTCAACGACCCCACCAACAGCTAGGTTATACGGGGGTACGAATGAGCGGGTGATTATGAAACTATGAAGTGATGATGAGTGAAAGGACGTTTACAAAATCCCATGCCTTATGCGGGACTCAAACCCACGCCCAACGGTGACTTCAGTTTCTGAAGCGTGCCTCAGCTGACTGAGCTTTTGAGTGACTATTTCGATATTCGATATTTCCGATCGATTTTCGATATTCCACATTTCAGTATCGTTTACCTTGATCGATTGCGATTGACAACCCTGAAATGAATGAATATATAACCAAGCCCCTCACCTGCACCACCAGTAGTAACACAGACTTCTACAGAGCGACTGTCAGACTCAGTACTATGTTTCAACGCATGTTGTTTCAGGTTATGCGCCTGACTGCACCTGAACCCGCATACCTCGCACTGGTACCTCTTCTCGCCGGTATGCGTCCACATGTGCTGCTTCAGATTACTCGACATGCTGCATCTGAACGGACAAACCTCGCACAAGAACGGCTTCTCCCCCGTGTGCTTCAGCATGTGGCGTTTCAAGTTGCAAGCCTTGGCGAACGTATTCGAACATATCGTGCACGGGAACTTTTTCTCACCGGTGTGCGTTCCCATGTGTCGCTTCAGTTGGCTCGGACGACTGAACGTGTAAGAACAATGATCGCACTTGAACGGTTGTACGCCGGTATGTTTTAACGTGTGAGTCGTTATATCGTTGGTTCGGTCGCACGAGTACGAGCATTCCGCGCACTGGAATCTTTTCTTACGAGTGTGCGTCAGAGCGTGACGTCTCAGATCTTTGGCTTGGTTGCATTTGTACGGACAAGTTTCGCACTTGAAGGGTTTGTGGTCGGTGTGGGTCATCCTATGTTTGTTTAGGTTTCCCGATTCTTTGCATTTGAAATCACATTCCTGACATTTGTAGGGCTGTTCACCAGTATGTTTTAACATGTGTCTCTTTAGTATACTTGGTCTGGCGGCTTTATAACCGCACTCACTGCATAGCGAAGATTTAACGTTGATTGTCTTTTCTTTTGTTTTTATTTTCTTGCAGTTTTGGGACAGCTCTTCTGTATTGTTCTTTGTTTTGGTCGTGACTTGATTTTCTTTCACTTTTATTATCCCGCGCTTTTCGGACGACGAATCTTCTGTATTTTCCTTTCTTTCGATTGTTACTTTCTCTTCTTCTGCTTTTATTTTCTTGCGGTTTTCGGATGACGGTACTTTTCTTTCGGTTGTGACTTTCTTTTCATTTGTTTTCTCTCTCTTGTGCATCTTGGATGCCATCTTTCTTCTCTTGTTCTTCACTCTAGCAGTGTCTGTGTTCAGAGGGTCCATGGCATTGTCCATACCCGTGGATGATGTGTGTTGGTAAGTATCTTGCTCAGTGAATTTCCGGGTACTTTCAAACTTGCTTACGTTTTCGTCGTCTTGACTAGTGGAATATGCTGAAAAGATGAATAAACATTGTTAGAAACACACTTCATAATATCATCTGGTTCCGTGTCGGGTATTCCCTTCTGGATAACTTCTAATGTTACTGTTTATTACACAGTGGGAGAATTTCTTGACGATTATTTAGGATGATTGAATGATAGGCTACAGAAATTAAACTGAATTGTATCCTACAAAATAATAAAAAAAAATAATGGGTGATTCTACAAATTATTATAATTATTGCTATTATAAATATCAACTAGCATGATGTTAGCATTAGTTGTATCAGGATTATTATCATTAATAACTATTATTCTATATATTATTATATTACAACTTTTGTTTATTCTATACCAATACTATATTATAAGTTTATTAGTATGTATTTATTAATATCAATATTTTACTAAAACAGTATTAAAAATATTCCAGTATGTTAGCTAATACCAACTCATTATGTTTATTATAATTTATATTGTATTATATCATTAACTTATTTTTCAATAAGTTATATATGGTATTGTATTGCATTGCATTGTATTCATTTTCCTTTCGTTGACTAGTACATAATACAAGTATGGGTATCGTCAGAGTAAAATTTACATAGTATTGTTAATGTTAATATGAAAATAATAATATAAAATGAAAAATAAAAATAAAAATACGACACAGAAGAATAAGAATACAGAGTCATTAGCAGCTGACAGTGTCATGACCATTTAGGTTAGATATGTAATGATAGCACATAATGTGTGAGAAGGTAAGATTCAAGTCGTACCCAGAAACTCGTCTAGTTTATAGTAAGGTTTTATGAGGAGGTTCAAGGTTTAAGGTTGTGTCTGAAGGACGTAGAAGGTGAAAAACCTTTTTAAAGGGTATGTGTTCATACCTCGTCATATGTGTTCACACTATGTCATATGTAATGTGCAATTAATGGAAATAAAACCATCTCTCTCTTAAACGAAACAACGACGACAATACACTTACCATCTTCCGTCGGTTCTTCTTTGAGTGCCACAAACGCTATGTCCTCTAATTCCTCGAGGTCTCGTTCACACTCGTCATCGGGAATATCCGGTGGTATCCATTTCAGTTCAGGAACTCCGTCCTCCTCTATTCCTTGCTCCAGGATTGTTGCGGCCGGCTCAGCGAACTGATCCTCAACTTCATACTTGCTGAGATCACACTCTGTTACGTTGTCAGCCACTGCAAACAAGAACAAGGTGAGACTATGACACAGTGAAGCGGCCGGCTCTAAGAACTGTTCCGTTACTTCACACTCAGTCATGTTAGCAGCCACTGCAAACAAGAACAAGGTGAGACTATGACACAGTGAAGCAGCCGGCTCTAAGAACTGTTCCGTTACTTCACACTCAGTCACGTTAGCAGCCACTGCAAACAAGAACAAGGTGAGACTATGACACAGTGAAGCGGCCGGCTCTAAGAACTGTTTCCGTTACTTCACACTCAGTCATGTTAGCAGCCACTGCAAACAAGAACAAGGTGAGACTATGACACAGTGAAGCTGCCGGCTCTGAGAACTGTTCCGTTACTTCACACTCGGTCATGTTAGCAGCCACTGCAAACAAGAACAAGGTGAGACTATGACACAGTGAAGCGGCTGGCTCTAAGAACTGTTCCGTTACTTCACACTCAGTCACGTTAGCAGCCACTGCAAACAAGAACAATGTGAGACTATGACACAGTGAAGCGGCCGGCTCTAAGAACTGTTCCGTTACTTCACACTCAGTCATGTTAGCAGCCACTGCAAACAAGAACAAGGTGAGACTATGACACAGTGAAGCAGCCGGCTCTAAGAACTGTTCCGTTACTTCACACTCGGTCATGTTAGCAGCCACTGCAAACAAGAACAAGGTGAGACTATGACACAGTGAAGCGGCCGGCTCTAAGACTGTTCTGTTACATCACACTCTGTTACGTTGTCAGCCACTGCAAACAAGAACAAGGTGAGACTATGACACAGTGAAGTGGCCGGCTCTAAGAACTGTTCCGTTACTTCACACTCAGTCATGTTAGCAGCCACTGCAAACAAGACAAGGTGAGACTATGACACAGTGAAGCGGCCGGCTCTAAGAACTGTTCCGTTACTTAACACTCAGTCTTGTTAGCAGCCACTGTAAACAAGAACAAGGTGAGACTATGACACAGTGAAGCGGCCGGATCTAAGAACTGTTCCGTTATTACTTCACACTCAGTCACGTTAGCAGCCACTGCAAACAAGAACAAGGTGAGACTATGATGCAGTGAAGCGGCCGGCTCTAAGAACTGTTCCGTTACTTCACACTCAGTCATGTTAGCAGCCACTGCAAACAAGAACAAGGTGAGACTATGACACACAGTGAAGCGGCCGGCTCTAAGAACTGTCCCGTTCCTTCACACTCAGTCATGTTAGCAGCCACTGCAAACAAGAACAAGGTGAGACTATGACACAGTGAAGCGGCCGGCTCTAAGAACTGTTCCGTTACTTCACACTCAGTCATGTTAGCAGCCACTGCAAACAAGAACAAGGTGAGACTATGACACAGTGAAGCGGCCGGCTCTAAGAACTGTTCCGTTACTTCACACTCAGTCATGTTAGCAGCCACTGCAAACAAGAACAAGGTGAGACTATGATGCAGTGAAGCGGCCGGCTCTAAGAACTGTCCCTTGACTTCACACTCAGTCATGTTAGCAGCCACTGCAAACAAGAACAAGGTGAGACTATGACACAGTGAAGCGGCCGGCTCTAAGAACTGTTCCGTTACTTCACACTCAGTCATGTTAGCAGCCACTGCAAACAAGAACAAGGTGAGACTATGACACAGCGAAGCGGCCGGCCCTAAGAACTATTCCGTTACTTCTCACACTGATTTATTGTTTGTTAAATTAGTTTTGTCACGTTGATTACTCTTTGGGTTGGTTAAATCGCCCTTGTGGTGCCCCGTTCAAATATCTCATTTTTCATCTACATTGCAGCTTCAATTAGGGAACAATGATTTTGCATCAAGTTTTGACGTTATCAGAAAAAAATCTATGGTCAAGCCAACACGGGTTTTTTTTCGGGGGATTTTCAAGATTCTCAAAAATAAGAATAATGGCAACCCCTTCTCTATTAGTGTATGTTTTCTTCTGGAGTAATATTTTGTCTGTTGGCTTGTAAATTTCTGTTTTTCTCGTCGGTTTTCCACAGTGCAAGCGTGCAAGCGAATTCAAGCTTTCCTATTACTGTGAAAATGCCAGTTTATTACCACTTCAAAAAAGAGAATATATGTTTTAAAATTCCGAGGACAGTTCTTTTCAAATTTTTTAATATTACCGATTAAACTAAATTGTGTATACGTGTTGGTACTTCTGGTGGATATTCCCAAAACCCTGGTTGAGTGGATGAACGTTAGCGGAGATTTCCACCCAACTCTTACGGAGCTTTGTCTGTTTGTTTTTGTTTGTTTGTTTGTTTGTGCTCACTGCACAGGTCGCATGGTTTGACCGATCGACATGAAACTTTCTCTGTACACGCAAACTTATCCAACTTAGAACTGTATAGTTTTGGGGTCAAATCGGTTGGACCAATTTTTAGAAACATCATCTCAAAGTTTCTAAAGACCCCATAAGATTAGGCTGAGCGGAAAAAATTGCAATACAAATCTCACCAATAAAATTCAAATTTTCCTCAAATCTGTAAAAACGGAAGTGATGAACATAATTAAAAAATTGTTCGCAATTCAAACCAGCTGTATGTAATACATTTTCTTTATTCACCAAATAGATAGAAATGATAGCAGAAAAATGTTGCAGTGACAGATTCACGCCACCTAAAATTCGTTGGTATCGAATGAAGTATATTTCATTTGATCAAGGTGTGAAGAATTTTCGATTATACTTCATATAGATATCTTGCTCATCTTACAACGCATATTTAGCGTTTGCCGAGTAGTATTCAATGAACGTTACCTGATTCGAACTCGTCCCGTGGTTCCTCCTTCACTACAGAGTCCGGGTGATCTTCCTCCTCTTTCACCGTGGCTAAAGGATCCAGGTCCATCCCGCTTCTATCCCGCGGGATCAAGACGGAAGAAAACTTGTTGACCCTGTTAAGAGATTCGGATAAGTAATTGTTATATTTTTTTTTAATGCTGCTCAACGACCCCACCAACAGCTAGGTTATACGGGGGTACGAATGAGCGGGTGATTATGAAATGGTGAAGTAATTTAAGGTGACAGGACTTTTATAAAAACCCATGGCTGATGGGAATAAGATAGTTAACTAGAGGCTGGTGCCACTTTCGTTGGTTAACATAAATGCGGGTACACTTAATTGGCAATTACGATTATTAGATGAGCGTTAGCGAAGATTTTCATGCAACTCTTATGGAGCTTTGTCAGTTTTTTTTCTTTTTTTTTGTGGGCACTGCACAGGTCGCAGGGTTTGACCGATCGACATGAAACTTTTTTTTTCCACGCAAACTTATCCAACAAGTTTAGAGCCCTATAGATTTTGGGTCAAATCGGTTGGCCCATTTTTGAGAAACATCATCTAGAAGTTTTTAAAAACCCCATAAGATTAGGCCGGGCAGAAAAAAAATCGAAAAATAAAATCTCTCCAATATAATTCAAATTTTCCCCAAATGTAAACACAGAAATTATAAACATAATTAAATATTTGTATGCAATTCAGACCAGCCGCTTCGAAGAAAATAATGTGTTACATGTTTTTAATTCATCGAATAGACAGAAATAATAGCAGAAAAATGTTGCATTGTTAATTCACTGCTACCTAGATTCATTGGTATCGAATAAAGTTCATTTTATATGATCAAGGTGTGTAGAGTTAAGATTTTACTTTCTAGATATCTCGCTCATCTTACAACCTATGACTACCAATAACGTAACGGGATAAGCAACATGGCGTAAGTTACATACTTTCAACATTGGACGTCTTCTCACCATGATGGAAGCAAAAAATGTGACGCGCTGAAGTGTACATTTTTGAGATTCGCAATTTCAAATCAAAACGTACGCATTCGGTTCGTATTTCAATGTATAGTACATAGTTGAGTATTTGCATTGTTTCTGTTCTTTCTCGTAGGTGTCAAGTAATTATCCAGTTATCAATTGGTAAATGTGGCAGTATGGCTCTTGACTAGGGGTCCAATGCTTTTACACACGTATTTAAAATTTAGATTGGCTAATTCAAATGAAACGTATTCCAACGTTGCTTAATACAGTTGGGAAGAGCTGGATTCACAGAGTGCATTACACGTATTACTTTATTAATCAATATATAATACTACCAGTAAATTGAGTAAAATTGAGTATGACGGCATCCCTTTGATTCCCGCATGGTGCGAAAGGAAATGATCAAGTTGCTTATCCCGTTACGTTATTGATAGTCATAGGTACAACGCACATTCTGCGTTTGCATAGTACTTAATATGGCGGGTTGTAGTAGAGAAGGTCTATTAAGAGAATTAGGAATTGCCTGGTGATGAAAGATTATTGTTCCCGTGACAAGTCAACGACCCCACTGACAGCTGACGGTTAGTAACATCAAGCAAGTGATATTCGCCGCCCCGGTGGCTCAGTCAATTATCGCTAGCGGTAGTAACTGAAGTCACCGTCGGACGTGGGTTCGAGTCCCGCATAAGGCATGGGTTTTTGTGAACGTCCTTTCATCTATCATCACTTCATCGTTTCATTATCATCCGCTCATTCGTACCCCCGTATAACCTAACTGTTGGTGGGGTCGTTACGCAACATAAAAAAAAGCAAGTGATAAGCACCTAGATAGGCCTATAGAATTATATAAAATATAGGCCTATATATATTTTTTTTCAAGGTTCTTTATTATATGGCAACATGAAATGTAACTCAACATGAATCCACAAAACCCTAAAAGGGTTTGACTGTGGGATAAATACATATAAAATAAATCGAATAATCAACAGAGATGTTTTTTAACTTACGAACATAGGCCTACATAAAAAATAAATAACGAAAGAATGAACCTTAGTAACAAACAGAATTGATAGGGTGAACAAAATGAGATTCTCGATACATAAAATAGAAGAATTAAAAAAGATACACATTTTTTCTAGCCTATATCAAGACGATCTTCCACAACTGGTAGAAAGAACAAAATTGCAGTTGAATATTTAATTTGACAGGAATGCAGATACATATAATTTGAAAGGGGATAAATACGTTTAAATAATAATAATAATAATAAAAGAATCAATCGTCATCAATAATAGAGATGAGCCACTCTTCAACACATATTTTACCAGAACTATAATTGTCAAGATTTTGAAAATTGCGAGGTACCTTATTGAAATTCAAAGGGATAACGTTCATTCATAGAGAAGTAACCCGAGAATGCATCTTGGGTAGCGAGCGGGCGACCGATGCTCGTACCGCAAATATCGGCCTCGCGGCCATATTCTTCTTTTGTATCACCATATAAAGCGGCATAACCAAGTTTGAATGTGTTGATATCCATTCTCATGCAACGAAATTACGAAATAATTGTGTATTAGTAAACTCTGCGAGTAAGAACAATGCGAAATAGCACGTAATGGCTATGAGCGAGTCACAATAAAAGTCCAATATGGCGGATTGTCGCCATTTTTTGGAACACGGCCTTGTACGCCTCTATAACCTGTAGATGCATCTCTCTGTATACTTCTCTATGGTTCATTATAGCATAGGATATAGCATTATATAGGATAGCTTATAGCATATAGCATAGGCTAGATAGGGAAGCAGGTTACGCGTAGGCGTAATGGAACTATAATGTGATGATCAAGATGATGGCCACAATAGATATTTGTTCAATTTAATTCCTCGACTGCCTTCTTCCGTTGCCAGGGCTCTCTGCGTGGAATCTAATGAACTACGTGAGAACGCTTGGTGTGTCCGTTCTTGCGAATAGACATGGCCGTGTTGGTCGGCTATTCGCAAGACCTACATAACCAGTTGTGGGGATAGAGATTGGGGGTCTTGCTGGCACAACCGGTTGTGGGAATAGTGTAAGTGCGTCTTGCCGGCACGAACGGTTCTTGGGAATAGTAGTTTAGGTTGCTGAATCGTGGGAATAAGGTCGGCCTTTTCTTTATTACGAAACCCATGAGCCAAATGATTGAATTTGTAGGTTTAAAGAAGCGACATGATATAGGGGAGCTCTATATTTTGACAGTTCCGAGGTTCGACCATAATCGCCCGGAAATTATAGGTAGCGCTAGTGTTGATACTCGTGTCCAAAGACCAGCTCAGTGGCGCGCACATAGCGTAGCGGGTTTCTAGTGCAACTACTCACTCTCAACCGAAAGCGGACCACAACACATCGCTGCTGAGAGCGATGGTCAAGGCCGTGGCCTGCGATGAAAATGATATGCTATTGAAACTTGATATTAGGTAGTCTCTCGTTCTAGAATGCACTGACCCAATTATTATTTAACTTGAAAATGAGTAATGCAATCTACTCGAAACGTCGTTCTAAAAATAAAATGAAGAAACATTTAATCACACAAGAGTAATCCGAAAGTAAAGTGATTATTTTAAACATATATATATATATATACTAGGAAAACGCGTTATGTGTTTCCGCGTTGATGGATGAGCTAATAAGAATGACATTGAATTCTTTCAAAAAGTTATATCAAGTTGATGTTTTGACGGCATTCAAGTTAAAAATCAATCTTTCCATTTGGTTGGTTTATTTCGTAGACTATTCTCATGAAGGAAATATTTGATGCAATTTAATATTATATATTGACTACTATACTAGACTACTATACTATACTAGACTACTATACTAGGAAAACGCCTTATATGCGTTGTGAGATGAGCTTAGAAGTATGGAAATGTAGAATTAAGAACATTTGTCAGCTCAATGTACATATACAGGCCATGGATCACTTCAAAGGTTTAAAAACCGCGGCCGTCTGTTGGTATATGGACCTTGGTTTCCAAACAATCAAACCAGTGCCTTCTTCATATACATCACAGATTTTAAACGTTTTAATTTATTGGTGACACTTGTTGCTCATATTTAATAGTTCCTTAATTGCTTTTATTGATGTGTAAAAAAGTACCTTAAAAATGCGTTTTCTTCGTTATTTCACATCCGATTGTTCCATAAATCGCTTAAAATAGGTATGATAGATCTTTCCACACTCAGTATAAATTTGAGAGCTTTTGAAAAAAATAAAATTCCAAGTATTTCTCCCCTGGCCTATTCTTATGGGGAATTTCCATACTTTCCGATTTTTTTTCGGAAAATCCGTTTGACCGATTTTTCTGAAAAACAATCCCAACCTATTCTGGTATCACACCAATTTGTAAAGAAAGTTTCGAGTTGATTGAAACTTTTTCCTGACCTGTATGCCGCGTACAAAATTACACACAAAAAAAACAAAAAAACAAAAAACAAACAAACAAAAAAAAAAACATAAAAACCAAGCCCAAAATTTTTCGGTATATGGAATGAAAATCTTCGCTACGCTCATCTAAATGAGACGTGATGACAGCTGTACCCATAATTCAATGATACATATATACACCTTGAAACTCTCCTTTTATATTCATTACTCATTCTCAATAATTTCTTCGATAATAAAGAAGGCCTTGTTTTAATCGTTCTCCATTAATTGGTGACACTTGTTGCTTGGATTTAATTGGTTTTCTTAATGGTAGCTTTAAAACGATGTGTAAAAATGTCATTAAATAATTTTTCATATCTAAACGACTGATTGGATTTCAGTAAAAGTTTGAAATAATCTGTATCATCATTATATTGAGATTTGGTGAGAATATGAATTTTTTCGAAAGACATTTTTTGTACGAAAATTCTTCTCTTGCTTTTTTTTGTCATTATATAATTTTTTATATCAAAACGACCGATTCGATTTCAGTAAAAGTTCGGAATAATGTGTATCATTATTATATTGAATTTGGTGAAAATTTGAATTTGGTGAAAATTTGAATTTTTTCGAAGGACATTTTTTTCACGAAAATTCTTCTCTGGCTTATTCTTATGGGTAATTTGGAGAATGAAAAATTAGTTTTCTCAGAAGTTGTGCAATCGATTGCGTATAAAACTAATGAGATTCAATCCAGATGATGATACATGGGCATGCCAAGTTTCAATCGAATTTGTATTTTCGTCTGACCTGTGGAGCGCGAAAAAAAAAAACATGTACATTTTTTTCGGGTCAAGTGAAATTGAGTCTTCGCTTCGCTTATCCAATTCATATATATATATATATATATATATATATATATATATATATATATATATATATAATTAATAATGAAACTAAATAATTATTTCATAATTAATTATAAACATATAGAAATCCACTAGTTACTATAGGCCAATAAGTTGCATAGATTATAGGTGGCGTCAGAACTTTCAGCTAAACCCTGGCTGAACCACAGACAAAGGATGTGGCTGAACAAGAGGGCATGTGGTTAGTCTCGACTGTCTATTATCAGCGAGGCAAATCATGTCTCTACTGAGTTTAGTTCATAGATACTGCTGTAGAGAACTCACGGGAGATACTTATTACCAGCGTATAATAAAATGCTATTATTTAGAATGGAACGTCGATGGCATAATTTTATTAAGGGACCCCACACCCCTGAGGCAAGACCTAGCCCCAATAGCAACACAATAGTCCTAATCTCTTTGTAGTTTGTACCATCCCTGTCTATGCTTGTAGCTGCATGGATAACTTCATAAAGTTATCATTTGTTGTTAATAAAACCATAAACCCGACAACCCATAAAACAATTAACCCTCGAATCAAAAACTAAAACAGGCAATTGACGCGAGACAAAATTTGGATCAGTTTATCGTTTGTCAAATGTGTTGTTTTCCAACTTACCAACACATCAATCAAACGATTAAAGCGAACCTAAATACAGTCTGGTCTTGCCAATTATTAGGCGTACATTTATAGCAGGCCTATTTACACTTTCATACAGATTCATAAAAAACTAAAACAGGCAATTTACGCGAGTCAATCAATCGACGGATGAGTGACGCACATAAATATTACCGCACAATACTTAATGCAACTGTTTCTTAATGCTTGGTAATTGATTCGCTATTCAACTATTATCGTGTATGAAGAACATATAATGTAATAATTCGTATTTTTAGAGACGTAGAGACGAGGCCTGGAGAAGTAGGCCTAGACTATAGTTGTACATATTTTCTTTTATACTATTTTCTTAGTTTAGTTTAGTTCCTAGTTTTAGTTTTTCTTCATAGTTTCTAAATAAAAATCTTGCAAAAATTGCAATAGTTCATAATAACATCTTTGTACTATATGTATTTTATGTATTATATTGTATAATATCCTTGTATTATTGTATTAATGACACATTTGTTCAGAGACAAGACCCGGAAGGGTCGCTTTGATCGTTTGATTGATGGGTTGATAAGTTGGAAAACAACACATTTCTCAAACGATTAACTGATCCAAATTTTGTCTCGCGTCAATTGCCTGTTTTAGTTTTTTATGGATCTATTAACAAAAATTGTGTGAATTGGTTTCTTATACCTTAATATGTTCCTAAAAGGGAAAACGCGTCATATATTTTCGCGTTGATAGATGAGCTAGTAAGAATGAAATTCAATTCTTTCAAACGTTTAGTGTGTTCGTATTCTTTAGGGTGCGTATTATTTAGACAGGGGTTTCAGACTTATGAGTGAGGTATATTATTCCCTACTTTACATTAGTCTCGACTCATTATTAGTCTACGTCTTCCGTGTGGTCTGTAAATAGAACAAGATTACGCACGACCGTTCTCTGTTCGGTAGTACCGACAGTTGGGAGTGTCGACTACCGGAAACCTGTTGAGGGACAGGCACGCTTATCTCGAGTGGTGATCATGACATCATTGAACAATACATTACAAACGAGTGGCCTGTTGGTAAAATGAAAAATAGTACACACAAATCCACCATCATTATTTCATCGTCATAATATGACACCCACTTGAAATCAAAACAATATTTATCTCGAATTTCCAATTCAAATACTTGGGCCGCGCGTTTGACCAATAATAAAAATTGGTTAATTTTTGTATTATTTTATATTCATTTAAATTTTTTATAGTAAATTTATCAAATTGATAATTTAGGTATAAAAACTTCATTAGTAAACCAAGAGAATTTAACAAGCTAACTATTGCTTATCAAACAGTTTTATCATTAGTTGAACCATTAATAAACATTTCATGATATTGTTATTACGTACGAGTGATAAATAAATAAACGAGAAGAATAAATATCCGCGCTCCTGGCTTGCTCTACGATTCTTGCCATGGTGATATGACTGATATCACTTCCAATCAAACGACCTGAACTAGCTATTACTTAAATATCATATTAATTTTGGGAACTCGGTCGCTAGAAGTGATTATGAATATGTTGTTAATTTATTCTAAAACACAAGAATGAATAACATTTTATATTTTCAGTAATAATAAGAATAAAAAACAACTTGATAATAATTTAATATTAAATTGATAGTCCATACTATATATATGATTTGATGGTATTAAACTGTGTAAAGTGTACGATTTTTATTGTTTATACTTATATAGGCCTATAACAGCAACTACGTATTTACATAATACTATCGCAATTAGTTAATTGATACGCAAAGGCCTGCCGGATAATTTTTCTATTCACATCAGAAATATTGCTATAGTCCTACAATCAGTTTCCCAATTAAGGCAAAGGATGAATTAGTAAACCGTTTAGAAGCGGCTCCTCTTGGTTGTTTCAAGACTTCGACGTGTTCTTGTCACCAATATACATTTTATATTATGCCTTTGCATTACCATCATTATATTAGTATTAGCGGATTAATCATTAACCTCTTTTCTTATTAATATTTTCCCTTATTCTGACTGTTTTTTTTCTCTCATTTTTATTTCTCGTAATACGCGTCTTGAGTCTTGAAATTATACGCTCTGTTGTAAAAATACGAATTATTACATTATAATATGTACTTCATACACGATAATAGTTGAATAGCGAATCAATTACCAAGCATTAAGAAACAGTTGCATTAAGTATTGTGCGGTAATATTTATGTGCGTCACTCATCCGTCGATTGATTGACTTGCTAAAGGAAAGGCTGGCTCAAGATTTCTGGGCATTCTGGCTAATGTCGATAGCAATTCCCAGTTACGCTGCTTCTAGACCGCTCAAAGCAACGATGTATTACGGACCGCTCTCGCTTTAGAATGACTAGTACAATAAAATATCCGCTACGTTTCGAAGCGCTACGGTCACTGTCTAGCCGCTCGCTGCGCCACCTATAAAAATCGGGTGACGTTTTTGAAAGCTCTGAACCTGTTTTGGAAAAACCCAAATATAGAGAGTTAACATTGGATGTCACATCTTTAATACTACAAAATCAATGGCCAAATGAAACACGGCTGTACTCGGGGTAATTTTGTGTTACTTGGTACCAAATGGTGGGTTAGTTGGTCAAGGTTGGTGTCCTAACCTCACAAGATGGCTGACTTTTGAACTGAATAGCAACAATCAGGATAATAAGTAGGCTAGGCCCTTGAGTTTATGGCTAGGCCTACTAAATATTGCTAGTCTTACTTAGTTGTACAATAGGCCTAGTTGGGTCTGCCAAGTTCCTCCAAGACAGGAACCAAGTTGAATCTTCAAGACCGTCCCAATACAGTAGTACTAGTAACTGCTTTCAGTTTTATCTAGTTTAATTAAACGTCAACATCAATAATCTGCCCCAACTTTGAAATTAACGTTTGCCCTGACAGTTGACAGCAGGCCCTCGAAGAAGTGAGGTAGGCAACAATCGTATTGCGCAGCACTGTAAACAAAACATGTAGGGATACCATCATGACGGATACACGCTAGATCCAGGTTGTAGATCAATTTTAATTCGATTAAATGGTCGGGTTAATTTGGATTATGTTAATTTGAATAGGTTAGCGCATTGATTTAATGCCTTACAAAATCAATAGTTCGATCAAACTAGTTAGATTAGGTTGAGTGAATTAAATTTACTTTAGGATGAGCGCAACAACAACAACAATAACAACATGCGCATGTTGTAGGCCTAACTTGTTACGTCACCCGCGTGTGATTTCCCTCGTCAATTTGCTAAACCAAAGTTGAGAAATTGGCCAAAACTTCTTTGATCGGTGCAAGAACATCACGAGTAAAATTAAGAAATTGACTCAGAGGTAAGCAGACTATACCCAAAGTAGAGGCGAAATAAGAATCCTAGAAATCACTTGATAAATATGCCATAGGCCTATCCTCAACAAGTTTGTTTTTTGGGTTCTGCTCAATATTGAGTGGTGGTGGAATATGGTTAGGGTTAGTAGGTTAGAGCATGAACCCTACGGTACCCTAAAGTTACAATCTAGGTATCTATTCAACACAAAACCTTACCCTACATAAAACATCATTGAAAAACCTTCGAACTTGAAAAAACATTACCGGTACCCTTGAAATGATCTGACAGGCCTACGGCAAAGGCTATTTAAGGTACGTTCATATCGTGCGAATCACTATATCACTATCGTGCCAATCCTACGTTGTCGAGCAGTAAAACACCCCGTCTGAACGAGTCAAGGTCAACACTGCGTGGCTGAATCACGTTCAATTTCGGATAGACATGGGTTCTATATTTCAATCCTATAGTGTTGGTTTATGAATGACTGACCAATAGGAGGACAGTATTTTCAATTTGAGTGATCGATAATCACAACAAGGCAAATCGATTGAATATGGCCGCCTAATCAGAATGAAAAAGGAGGGAAATTAGTTTGATGCTGTGTTCTGACAATAGGCACATACTTTTTATAACCCTTTTTCTAAATCACAATGCCCAGAAAAATATCTAAGACTAGGCCTACTCACAACCTGACAGTTTGGTCCTCGTTTCGCGCGTGAATGCTATATTTCTATTGGTCCATTCATCACAGCCATTTAGATTTGTTTCAAAAGGGCTGTGATTTTCTAGCAATGCGCGTTGCCGAACTTGTGTTTGAATGCCTCAAAGCTCGCATCGTGTTGCTCAGCAACATAGGATTGACACGATAGTGCCTCGTCTGAACAGGCCATATTCAACATCTGGAAAGATTCTTTGCATGAAACGACAATTCCCGCACAAGTCAAAGTGCGGACTCGATATGAGATTGCCGCACAAGTGAAAGTGCGGACTTGTGAGAATCGAGTTGGCTGTCGTTGTGTCTGCGCCAACACGTCGCCCGCGCGTGAATGGTCCATGCAACTCGATATTTACGTCATCTATTTTTTTTTTTATTTATTCTTTTTATATTGTGTTTAACGACGCACTGTTATGATAACTGAGATCTGATGGCGTCGGATGGATGATTAATGAGATGATGGGATGATGAGATGAAGGTTCTTGAGTAGTGGGAAGGAAGCGGTCATGGCCGACTTATTGTAGGAACCATCCCGGCATCAGCCTAGACTACAGAGGGAAACCATGAAAAGCCCCTGTAAAGATGGTCGGCGGCAGGGATCACCCCTCGCCTCCCGGATCACATGAGGCGAGCGCGATAACCACTGCGCTGCATGTGCCGGTAGGATCACATGAAGCGAGCGCGCTAACCACTGCGCTGCATGTGCCGGTAGGATCACATGAAGCGAGCGCGTTAACCACTGCGCTGCATGTGCCGGTAGGATCACATGAAGCGAGCGCGCTAACCACTGCGCTGCATGTGCCGGTAGGATCACATGAAGCGAGCGCGTTAACCACTGCGCTGCACGTGCCGGTACATCTATTTTTACCTCACAGCGTACCGTTACATACAAATAACAAGTAACATATTGTGAATGTTCATTATGGATCGACAGTATTTCATAAGATACTTCTCTGAATGGTGTGAAGTAGTTTCACTACAATATGTTAGAACGAAAAGACACTTCTAGTGATGTAATTTTTCATGAACATTTTCTAGAGCTTGAAAAAATTCAAATTATTTTCAAGTTGATTGTTTTTGGTTCGTGTGTTGTTGCAGTAGAAGTTGGCGTTTGAATTCACTCTTTGCAATGATTTGCTGAACCACCGCATGCATTTGCAGTTTGCATTTAGATACAATTGTCAAGGATATGGGGAATAAACGTAGATTGGACCAGTACTCTTTTGTAATGTCCCATTTGAAAAGTAGCCCTAAATGAGAAAAGATGCTGTACATTTTCACTGAAAAATCTCATTGAAAATTTAAATAACTTACATTTACATTGAAAATTTTCAATCAATTGAATGAAACCCAATGATTTTTTGAGAAAATCATTGAAAAAAAAAAATTAAAATTAATTCAGTGAATTGCCGCCCCGGTGGCTCAGTCAATTATCGCTAGCGGTAGTAACCGAAGTCACTGTTGGGCGTGGGTTCGAGTCCAGCATAAGGCATGGGTTTTTGTAAGCGTCCTTTCACCTATCATCACTTCATAGTTTCATTATCACCTGCTCATTCGTACCCCCGTATAACCTAGCTGTTGGTGGGGTCGTTAAGCAACATGAAAAAAAAAAAAAAAAAAAAAAAAAAAAAGGTGAATTCATTGTATTCCATTAGATTCATAGAATTTTTTGAATGAACTGAACATTTATTGAATATTCTCATTGAAAATTTCAATAAATTTGCATTGAAAATTTTCCGAAAATTTTTAACGTTCCATCACTAGTCACAACAATCGTTTATATGTTCCATTGACACTGAAAATGTTACGCTATGGGTAGTTCTCCTTGAAGTAAATTGTCTCAACTGCCTCTTGCCCTCCTGCATTTGCCTTGCCCTCGGGTTATCATAATTTAATAATAATGTATTTAACGTAGATTTTTTGTCATCAGCATGGATGTGATCGAACTCAACACGAAATTCGAAGAAGAATATGAAACATCGGTGAAATGGAAAATAGACGGATATAGTAAGCATCACTTGCGTGAAGATGAATCTATCTCTTCTGAGCGTTTCTCTGTTCCCTTGGACTCCCGGACAAAATGGGTCATCACCTTCACTCCCGTTGCTAATTGTCTTTCTAGTTCAGGTGGTTCACTAGTAGCATACGACCTGAAGTGTGTTGCAAGTGCAAGTGGAAAGGCAACCGTAAAGTACAAGTTATTCCTTCTGGAACACGGAGTAGAGGAACAAGATGAACCAGGTTTGTTTTAATTTATATGGGTTTGTAAAACTGGATTTCCATGCACACAATTCTCATGTCGGGCGTCTTGGCGGCTCAAAGTGGCGAGACGGCAGACATTTTCCTTCACTGACCAATCAGGGACAAGTCGCGGACGTAGAGGTTTGCTCAACATTCGAGCGGTATGAACTCGCGATATTGGCAGAAGTAGACAGTTTTTGATACTGCATCCGGCGATTTATCGATAACGTTGAGTTTTTTTTGAAAGATGAACAACATGATAGCCGTCAATAGTAGTTCAAATTTTTGTCGCTAGATGTCTATACTCACGAATCGCCAAGCGAAATTCAAAATGTCCGCTACTAGCTATTTTAACGTGCGACATTGTATCGAGCGATATGAGAATCGCGGGCGTGGGAATCCAGCTGAACTATGTACAGTAAACTTTAAGTTAAAACCATGCAATGAAGAATTTCTTCATTCCATGATATAACCCTATTCCCATGAAGCAAGAATTTTTCTGTACATTGGTTTTCAAATGGGACTGATCAATATCATACTAGGCAAACGCGGAATGTGCGTTGTGAGATGAGCGAAACTCTACACACCTTGATCATATAAAATGAACTTTATCTGATGCCAATGGATCTAGGAAGCCGTGAATTTAACAATGCAATATTTTCCCACTAATATTTCCATCTATTCTATAAATAAAAAAACAGCTATTAAATTATTTTCTTCGAAACGGCTGGTCCGAATTACACGTACATTTTATTAATGTGTATTATTTCCGTGTTTACATTCGAGGAAAATTTGAATTATATTGGTGGGATTTTATTTCTCAATTTTTTCCGCTCAGCCCAATCTCATGAGGTTTTTAGAAACTTTGAGATGATATTTCTAAAAAATGGTCCAACCGATTTGACCCAAAAACTATACAGTTCTACGTTGGATAAGTTTGCGTGTACAGAGAAAGTTCCATGTCGATCGGTCAAACCCTGCGACCTGTGCAGTGCTTACAAACAAACAAACAAACAGACAAAGCTCCGTAAGAGTTGCATGGGAATCATGGAGAGATCTAATGATCAAGGTGTGTATAGTTTTCGATTATACTTTTTTTTTATATTGGGTTTAACGACGCACTGGTATGATAACTGAGATCTAATGGCGTCGGACGGATGATTAATGAGATGATGGGATGATGAGATGAAGGTTCTTGGGTAATGAGAAGGAGTGGGAAGGAAGCGGTCATGGCCGACTTATTGTAGGAACCATCCTGGCATTAGCCTAGACTGCAGAGGGAAACCATGAAAAAACCCTGTAAAGATGGTCGGCGGCGGGGATCGAACCGGGTTCGCCTCCCGGATCACATGAAGCGAGCGCGTTAACCACTGCGCTGCATGTGCCGGTAGGATCACATGAAGCGAGCGCGTTGACCACTGCGCTGCATGTGCCGGTAGGATCACATGAAGCGAGCGCGTTGACCACTGCGCTGCATGTGCCGGTAGGATCACATGAAGCGAGCACGATCACATGAAGCGAGCGCGCTAACCACTGCGCTGCATGTGCCGGTAGGATCACATGAAGCGAGCGCGCTAACCACTGCGCTGCATGTGCCGGTAGGATCACATGAAGCGAGCACGTTAACCACTGCGCTGCATGTGCCGGTAGGATCACATGAAGCGAGCGCGTTAACCACTGCGCTGCATGTGCCAGTAGGATCACATGAAGCGAGCGCGTTAACCACTGCGCTGCATGTGCCAGTAGGATCACATGAAGCGAGCGCGTTGACCACTGCGCTGCATGTGCCGGTAGGATCACATGAAGCAAGCGCGTTGACCACTGCACTGCATGTGCCGGTAGGATCACATGAAGCGAGCACGATCACATGAAGCGAGCGCGCTAACCACTGCGCTGCATGTGCTGGTAGGATCACATGAAGCGATGCGCGCTAACCACTGCGCTGCATGTGCCGGTAGGATCACATGAAGCGAGCGCGGTTAACCACTGCGCTGCATGTGCCGGTAGGATCACATGAAGCGAGCGCGTTAACCACTGCGCTGCATGTGCCAGTAGGATCACATGAAGCGAGCGCGTTAACCACTGAGCTGCATGTGCCAGTAGGATCACATGAAGCGAGCGCGCTAACCACTGCGCTGCATGTGCCGGTAGGATCACATGAAGCGAGCGCGCTAACCACTGCGCTGCATGTGCCGGTAGGATCACATGAAGCGAGCACGTTAACCACTGCGCTGCATGTGCCGGTAGGATCACATGAAGCGAGCGCGTTAACCACTGCGCTGCATGTGCCAGTAGGATCACATGAAGCGAGCGCGCTAACCACTGCGCTGCATGTGCCGGTAGGATCACATGAAGCGAGCGCGTTGACCACTGCACTGCATGTGCCGGTAGGATCACATGAAGCGAGCGCGTTAACCACTGCGCTGCATGTGCCGGTGATTATACTTTACATAGATATCTCGCCTAACTTACAACGCATATTCTGCGTTCGCTTAGTAATGTATCATCCATCTCTCATACCGTCCAACACAAAAATATATTCTTTAGATCAAGTCCTACTTTCCAATGAAGATAATAAATTCTGTGTGATAATGATGAGGGAAATAAAAGTCTTTGATTTGCTCATCCAATTATATTCAAGTGCATTATTTCTACCTGGTATAATTTATTTTCAGGATATACTCTGCATCAGTTTGTAGTTGGTGGTAAGAGTGCCTGCATTAAGTATTTTGAGATATCTGAATTGTTGAAAGCTAAAAACAAATACTTGGTGAACGATTCAATAACCTTCTGCTTGAGGATCAAAACGATCACTTTGACCACTGGAGTGATGAACATTCATTCGCAACGACAAGAGGTAAAACAGTAATAAAAAGATTCACTATTGTTGGTTTCATGACCCTACCGCAACTTTACCATCCCGTTTAGGCTCGAACAGTATCGCCAAACTCGCTCCAATTATTGTAATACTAGCCTTAGCCCCACGTTTGAAACGCGCGGTCTCTCTCTCTGTTGTTACTATACTTCCCACTACTATTGTTATAACTGTCGCACTGCATATACCTTGAACGCACAGCCTCACTACGCACTAACACAATCACGCGTAAATTCCTTCGCACCTTCCGTTCTCCTCCAGATGCGCCTCCCTCTTCTCGCTCTCTCTCTGTTGTTACTATACTTCCCACTACTATTGTTATAACTGTCGCACTGCATATACCTTGAACGCACAGCATCACTACGCACTAACACAATCACGCGTAAATTCCTTCGCACCTTCCGTTCTCCTCCAGATGCGCCTCCCTCTTCTCGCTCTCTCTCTGTTGTTACTATACTTCCCACTACTATTGTTATAACTGTCGCACTGCATATACCTTGAACGCACAGCCTCACTACGCACTAACACAATCACGCGTAAATTCCTTCTCCTCCAGATGCGCCTCCCTCCTCTCCCTCCCTTCTCCGCACTGTCATCCACGCCTCCCTCTCCCCCCCCCCACCTCCCTGCCCGCGATCGCCTCCATCCTTACAGACAGACAGACGCGCTTAGCCTTTTATACAGATAACTAGCCTCAGCCCCACGTTCTAAAACGCCGGGCCTCTGCCTCCCTTCCCTCTCTCGTCGAGATTTGTATTCGTATTTTATTATCGTCCCGTGGACCAGTACATGGTACAAAGTATGGGTATCGTCAGGTGTAAAATAGTAGCATAAAAGTAGAATATAATAGTCAAGATATTAATTACAATAGATATTGTAATAATTAAATAGAATAAAATGTAATATAATATAAAATATCAGGAGTATAATATTGAGGACTATTTACAAATAGAATGATTGTGAAAATATTCATACAAGAAAATGATAATAAGGCACGTTTTTGAAGAATGAATACACGGTTGGTTCAGGGAGAGGCCGCCAGAAAAGGATACCGTAGGACAGAACTGATCGAAAGTGTGCGTGATGAGTGAGTTTGAGCGTCTGAGGAGGAAGCAACATCTTTGGAAAATGATAATAAGGCACGTTTTTGAAGAATGAATACACGGTTGGTTCAGGGAGAGGCCGCCAGAAAAGGATACCGTAGGACAGAACTGATCGAAAGTGTGCGTGATGAGCGAGTCTGAGCGTCTGAGGAGGAAGCAACATCTTTGGATTTTATATTTATGGAAAGATCCCATGTTGAGAAGTGATGGAAGGTCGTTGATATATAGGCTAGGAAGAGAAGAGGACCGAGAACAGATCCCTGTGGAACTCCACTAAGAACAAAGAGAGGATTGGAAAGAGTTGAAGTAGGGGAGGTTGACATTCTGTGTGCAATCTGTTAGGAAGGAGGAAATCCAATCGTTGGGAGTAACGCAAATGCCCAGATTATTGAGTTTAGAGCGAGGGGTTAACAACTTGACATTTTAGTGTACACCTGATTTTTGATTTTTTTGATTCTTTTGATTTTTCTCGATTTTTTTGATTTTTTGATTTTTTATGATTTTTTTGATTTTTTGTGATCTTTTTGTGATTTTTGTGATTCTTCCTGGTTTTTCTCGTTTTTTTTGATTCTTGTGATTCTTGTGATTCTATTTGATTTTTTCGATTTTTCGTGATTTTTTGATTTTTTTGCAATTCTTTCTGATAATTCTTGATTTTTTGATTTTCTTCGATTTTTCGTGATTTTTTTTATTCCATTCGATTTTTTGATTTTTCGTGATTTTTTTGATTCTTTTGAATTTTTCTTGATTTCTTGATCTTTTGAATTTTTGATTTCTCTAGATTTTTTGTTTTCTCTCAATTTTTTCTGATTTTTCTTGATTTTTCTCGATTTTTTTATTTCTCTTGATTTTTTTGATTTTCTTCATTTTTATGATTTTTCTTGATTTTTTTGGATTTTTCTCGATTTTTTTTGATTTTTTTGATTTTTCGTGATTCTTATGATTTTTCTTGATTTTTCTTGATTTCTCTTGATTTTTTTGATTTTCCGTGATTTTTTTGATTTCTCTCGATTTTTTTGATTTTCCGTGATTTTTTTCGATTTTTTTTTCAAGTGTACACCTGATTTGTTCAGTTGTTAACCCCTCGGTTCAGAGATAAAAAGTTCAACAGCCTCTACCAATTTTCTTGATGTCACACCCTTGATTGGCCTCACGCTACTCAAGCAACCTTGTCATTCGGCAGCTGTAAAGTGAATTGACGTTCCAGGTCGAAGCAGGGACCTCGAAGCTCTTATCCGATCTCGCCGCGCTTCTAAACGACCAGACGATGTGCGACGTAACGTTAAGCGTCGGCGAGAGTTCCGTCAAAGCACACAAAGCGATTCTCTCGGCTCGCAGTCCCGTGTTCGCCGCCATGTTCGCTCACGATTTCACCGAGAGCCAAACGAACGAGGTGTCTATCCAAGACATGAGCTTTGAGATATTGCAAGCCATGCTACGTTACGTCTACACGGGCAACGTTGAAGACTTGCCGAAACACGCGGAAGAGTTGCTTGTTGCGTCCAACAAGGTTAGTATCGTGTGATAGACCCCGTTTTCAACAAACTTACACAGCTAATATCTGGGCCTACTACTCAGAATGGCATCCCAAGTCCAGCTAGTCATTTCTGGTGACTGGAAATTAAGTCGTGTTAAGGTGTGTCGAAAGTATAGTCTCTATAGTGTTTTTCTCTGCTTCAGTGGTTCGTACCCCCGTATAACCTAGCTATTGATGGGGTTTTGGGGTACTTTGAAATAAATACATGTGTTGCTGGTTGCAGTACTGCCTGGGATCGCTCCAGGCCCGCTGTTCAGACTTCCTCGCGTCTCAACTGACAGCCGAGACCGTGGCCCAAGTCCTTACACTGGCCACGCGTCACGATGCCAACCATCTCGTGGAGAAGGCAATGACGTTCATCAAACGGTAAGTCAAGTACGCTTCATCTTCGATTGACTGTCGTATCGTTAATACTAGGGATAACACCGATTCCAAAAATTCAGAATCGATTAAGAATCGGTTTTTTTTACTAATTAAAAAAAAAAAATCTGTGTACATTTTACGTTTTTAAGAGCCAATTTTTCAATAGTCCTCGTTAGGTCTGCGTTAGCTGACCGACGGTTATGTCTAACCCCGACCTGTAACGAAAGGATCGTTTTTCAACTCCCGGTTATCTGTTCGTTCTAACGAGAACCTGACCAGAACAACGACGATTCTCATTGGTTGTGCATGAATGCGTATGCAAAATTGTATGCTAGAAGGTAGTGAAGTGACGGGCACTTAAACGAAGACCCAATCCAGGGTTTATCTTTGTGAGTAGATAACTGTCGGTCAGGTGCGCGTTATCGCTGACGGCAGGTCGAAAAACGAAAAAATCGCGCAACCGGAGGTTAACTTCTGACGACCACTCTAACGGGACTTTGAAAAACTGGCTTTTAATATTCCTGTGCTGTTTTCAAGTAGCTGAAACTGTTGCATAACGTGGCATGTCACCTGTACTGCTCTGTTGTGGTGGGCGTGCTCAAGGTCACGTAACCATGGTAACGGGCTACAAATAACATGTGCGCGCGATAGTCCACGGGCTTCAGTTGACGTAAATGCTGTAAATTTGTACAGTTTCGTAAAAAAAAAAAAAAAAAAAAGAATCGATTCTCGATTAATCGATGTTATCCCTAGTTAATACCCTATCCATGCATATTAAGAGAGACATATTGCACGTAAATTGTAAATCGTATGTATTTTACATCAGTATAAGAGCTGATTGTACCAACTGATGATTAAATATTAATTAGTCAATCATTAATTAAGGAAAACAATGGAGTTGAGAGAAGAGTAGGAAGACCAAGAGAGAAGTGGCAGGAGGGAGTAAGGTGTGGGGTAGTTGACCGAGGAGAAAAATGGGAGGAAGTGCTAGACGAGAGATGGTGGGAAGATAGAAAAAGGTGGAGGGAACTCGTAAGAAGAAAAGACGAAGGAGATGAAAGTAGTACTAGTGAAGAAGAGGAAGAAGAAGTCGGAACTGGCAGGAACCGACTGAGAAGAAGACTGCCCTAGAAGAAGTAGTGGGAACACCCCCTGGCACAATCTAATTGCTTATCTGGGTTTTGATAAATATATACAGTAAACCCTCGTTAATCCAAACTCGGTTAATCCGAAATTTGACATATTTCGAACTTGCCAGCGGTCCCCGGCCGAAAGTATGGGCATTTCAATGTTAATTAATATGGTTAATCCGAATTTCGGTCGAACCGTAATTCGAACTAATATTTCGTCCCTTCAATAGCTTCAACACTGATTTCGGACTGGATAATTCGAAATAATCCGAGTGAATTCCGTGAAGTTATCACTGTTTTCCCAATTTCCATCCTTTTTATTTGACGCGTAAGAATGAGTGGAAGCGTGCTCAGCTGTTCCATGCTTTGTATACCGAATGCAGTCGACCTTGACGAAGTCTGAGCTCGGAACACTCGTTCGTCCGACTCGGGACGGCCGAGCGCCAATAGAAACGGGCCATATGAGGATCACGCGTCACGGAGATAGCCGAGTACACACGATCAGCGAGGCCCTTAGCAACGGATCTATCACGTAGTCTCAGCCGGTGACACAGCTTCCTCTAGCGTGCAATACGAAATTAACTATATTCTGAGCGGGAAAAATGAATTTTTGGTTAATCCGAAATTTTATAAACCGAAATCATTTTATTTAGGTCCCTTCGATTTCGGATTAACGAGGGTTTACTGTATATTAATTAAGGTACAAAAATGGCTATGACGTGAAGGCGTGCGAACAATCTTTTTGAAATGATATTTAACCTCGTCCTTTGCGTTTGCTTCAGAAACAGTGCAGCGGTTTTTGCAACGGAAAGCTGGAAAGCGCTGAGGATTGCCGACAGCGGTTTAGTCATTGACGTTTACGAGTTCATTCACATGCCTGCAACTCCCGTACGAGATGATATCGTGTAACTCTATCCACCTCCAACCGTCGTCACGAACCAGGAGGACAGAACTATACAATATCTGCTCATATATTATATCAATTATAAGGATAGGCCTATCAGTATCATTATATTCTCATATTTCATATCTCGTATTATATAAATCATTAACATTATATTAACATTATATTCTCATATGTTATAAACTATGTACCATTGACATAGGCCTACCATAATCATTATATTAACATATATTCTCATATTTTATATATCATATTATATAAATCATTAACATTATATTCTCATATGTTATAAACTATGTACCATTGACATAGGCCTACCATAATCATTATATTAACATATATTATATCTCATATTATATCATTATATTATCATATTATGTTACCATATATCATATCATCATATATTATAACCTATATCTCAAATATTATTATATTAAAATTATTTCATTATAATATATGATATTAATTATATTTCGAGTCTTCTTTGACGTCATAGAGACAAAATAGATCCCCTTTACACAATCAACTAAAATAGCAATGCTAATGCATCTTCTATTTCTATTTACTAGGAAAACGCAGGATGTGCGTTGTACGATGAGCGAGATGTCTATATAAAGTATAATCGAAAACTCTACAAACCTTGATCATTTGAAATGAACTTCATCCGATGTCAGTGAATCTAGAAAGCCGTGACTTCGACAATGCAACATTTTTCAACTCATTTCTATCTTTCCGATGAATAAAATACATTTATTATATTATTTTCTCCAAAACGGCTGGTCCGAATATCAAACCAAATTCTTATTCATGTATATTATTCCTGTGTTCACATTTGTGGAAAATTTGAATCATATTGAAGAGATTTTAGTTTTCAATTTTTTCCGCTCAGTCAAATCTTATGGGGTTTTTAGAAACTTCTAAATGATGTTTCTCAAAAATGGTCCAACCGATTAGACCTCAAAACTATACAGTTCTAAGTTGGATAAGTTTGCATATAAAAAAAAAGTTTCATGTCGATCGGTCAAACCCTGCGACCTGTGCAGTGCTTACAAACAAACAAACAAACAAACAAAACGCACAGACAAAGTTCCGTAAGACTTGAGTGAAAATCTTCGCTACGCTCATCTAACTATTTCTATTTCTGTCGTTGATTTCAACTGCAAGTTCAAAATATTCCTTTTCTTCCAACAGGATAACTTTAAAAGTGATATTAATGTCGTACCCGCGGACAGAGCTTTGGGACCAAGATGATTCAAATATGGTTCGTTGTTGTATCTCCGTTATTCACGAAGTCACACTAACCGGTGTGCACCCATCTAGGTGTGACACACTTCTCTACCCCTTCTCTCTAAAGTATCGTTTACTGACTCGCGTTGGACGCGTTGAGCGACGAGCGAAACGCGCGTTGCTTCCCCTAGTGTCGTTTTCTGTCGCGCGAAGTGACGCGCCTACTGAAGTGTCAGTTCTGTCAGTTGATTCAAGATGGATGCTATTGATATGTATGATTACGAAGTGCAGCTGTATTATTATGAACTTTCAATGCGGCGTAGGAGATTGCTTGGGCTATTACATTTGGCGCATACTGTCAAAAAAGTACCTAAACGTTTTTACATTCGACCTATTTATGAAAGGAGGCGTACTCATGGATACCATCAAAATGCAATTACAGAAATGAGGTAAGGGGATCAGGAACAATTTTATAATTTTCATAGAATGATGCCTCCAGTTTTTGACGGACTTCTTGGACTCGAGGACTCGTTGGTCCATTAATAACAGTTATTAATAGCAATAATAGCAACAAAGAGGTTAGAATCCGTCCAATCTTCATCAAAATCCCGTAAAATTCACAGCGCTGATGGTTGAACAGAGTGCATTGTGGGCCAGTGACGCGAGCAACCGAGCGGAAATGTTGGACCGAGTTCAACACGGAAGCAACACGCGAAGGCCGACGCGCCGTGTTGCCTGTCGCGAGCTATGAGCGTTGTGATTGGTGCCGCTCGTCGCGGGTCGCGCTCAACGCGAGTCAGTAAACGATATCTAATGCTGCATTGACATCGGATGAAGTTCATTTCAAATGATCAAGGTTTGTAGAGTTTTCCATTATACTTTATATAGACATCTCGCTCATCGTACAACGCACATCCTGCGTTTGCCTAGTTTATCAAATTTTTGTGACCAGCTCATCATATGGGGTTTTAACTTTTTAAATACTTTGGAATGATGTTTCTCAAAAGTGATCCAACCAATTTAACCCAAAAACTATACATTTCTAAGTTTGTTAAGTCTGTTTGTACAGAAAAAGATTAATGACGATGAGTCAAACCCTGCGATCTGTGTAGTACTTACAAACAAACGGAACAAATACACACAAAGCTCTTCAAAGCTGGCCTTCCATGAACGCGGTATTCGCCAAGCGTTTTCTTTCAGCCGCCATGTTGAAAAACAACCAATCATTGACGAGAGCGGTGTATGGCGGCACGGTATCCAAGCTGAAAAAAACCGCTTAGGGAATACCGCATTCATGAGAGGCCAGCTTCAAAGTAGGATGGAAGTATTTGCTATCGCTCATCTGAAAGCATTCGTTCTTCAATATAAAACCTAGGTCCGGACCTGGAGTGCCCGGCTCAAATCCACATTCATCCTGGTCTTCCTGTTTTGTTACAAGGATGAGCTACTTAGCCGCTTCTCGCACGGAGCAAGGAATAGAACAGGAAGGGCTCATCTTCCTTGCTCTTCTATTCCTTGCCCCTTGAGTGAAGCTGCCGGCTCTAAGAACTGTTCCGTTACTTCACACTCGGCCGTGTTAGCAGCCACTGCAAACAAGAACAATGTGAGACTATGACACAGTGAAGTGGCCGGCTCTAAGAACTGTTCCGTTACTTCACACTTAGTCATTTGTTAGCAGCCACTGCAAACAAGAGCAAGGTGAGACTATGACACAGTGAAGCAGCCGGCTCTAAGAACTGTTCCGTTACTTCACACTCAGTCATGTTAGCAGCCACTGCAAACAAGAACAAGGTGAGACTATGATACAGTGAAGCAGCCGGCTCTAAGAACTGTTCCGTTACTTCACACTCAGTCATGTTAGCAGCCACTGCAAACAAGAACAAGGTGAGGCTATGACACAGTGAAGCAGCCGGCTCTAAGAACTGTTCCGTTACTTCACACTCAGTCACGTTAGCAGCCACTGCAAACAAGAACAAGGTGAGACTATGACACAGTGAAGCGGCCAGCTCTAAGAACTGTTCCGTTACTTCACACTCAGTCACGTTAGCGTCCACTGCAAACAAGAACAAGGTGAGACTATGACACAGTGAAGCGGCCGGCTCTAAGAACTGTTCCGTTACTTCACACTCAGTCATGTTAGCAGCCACTGCAAACAAGAACAAGGTGAGACTATGATACAGTGAAGCTGCCGGCTCTAAGAACTGTTCCGTTACTTCACACTCGGCCATGTTAGCAGCCACTGCAAACAAGAACAAGGTGAGACTATGACACAGTGAAGCGGCCGGCTCTAAGAACTGTTCCGTTACTTCACACTCAGTCATGTTAGCATCCACTGCTAACAAGAACAAGGTGAGACTATGACACAGTGAAGCGGCCGGCTCTAAGAACTGTTCCGTTACTTCACACTCAGTCATGTTAGCAGCCACTGCAAACAAGAATAAGGTGAGACTATGAGACAGTGAAGCGGCCGGCTCTAAGAACTGTTCCGTTACTTCACACTCAGTCATGTTAGCAGCCACTGCAAACAAGAACAAGGTGAGACTATGATACAGTGAAGCGGCCGGCTCTAAGAACTGTTCCGTTACTTCACACTCAGTCATGTTAGCAGCCACTGCAAACAAGAACAAGGTGAGACTATGACACAGTGAAGCGGCCGGCTCTAAGAACTGTTCCGTTACTTCACACTCAGTCATGTTAGCAGTCACTGCAAACAAGAACAAGGTGAGACTATGACACAGTGAAGCGGCCGGCTCTAAGAACTGTTCCGTTACTTCACACTCAGTCATGTTAGCAGCCACTGCAAACAAGAACAAGGTGAGACTATGATACAGTGAAGCGGCCGGCTCTAAGAACTGTTCCGTTACTTCACACTCAGTCATGTTAGCAGCCACTGCAAACAAGAACAAGGTGAGACTATGACACAGTGAAGCAGCCGGCTCAGAGAACTGTTTTGTTGGGATACCTTAGAAAATCCCACTGCAGGTTCAATCTCATCCGATGGTTCGTCCTTTATTCCAGTGTCCTTATGATCTCTCTCCTCTTCCACCATGGCCAGGGATCCTGTTTGATAAGTAGCCAGGATCCACTAGCCATGGTGAGAAAGGAAAGAGTGAAATATGTGTAAATAGTCATACACCCTGCTGCTTTTCTAATGAATTACCGTAACCTGGAAGATTGATAATTGGTCATTATTGATTAAGGTGGCCTCACAATGAGAATTAACACTACAAACTAGAAATGAAGAGCTACAATCAAGAGTTGGGAGATATCCCACTACCGGTAGTAACTTATTGTAGGTTATGCACAAAGTCCTTCAGGACAGTTACAGTAGGGCCTAGACATGGAGGAAGGAATGAAGATCTATGGCCTAACAATGAGAATTAATCGGCCCAACTTGGGCGCAATGTCGTTGAGTTGTATCATGAATGCGTGTGATACAATGGGCCTAGAATATTACCATCATGAACTTAAACTACCGGTATTATTATAAATGCCACATCTCTATTCATTGAGAACAGCGGTAAGCCTAGCAAACTCGATTTCAGAATGCCGCACAACTAAAAGTCGGGACTTGGAAAAGATAGCTTGTCCAGCACACCAGGATTTGGATTTAGCTCTCAAAAAATTGGCACTCGCCTACCCTAGGGGTAATTTTACTACATGACACTGAGCATCGCCATTTGGTGTTTGATTTTTTGGCACCAATTCAATGGGCCAGTCTAGACCTAGCCTACATTTGTATTTTTACCAACCTTCAGTTAATGCTTCCAATTAGTGGACCTAGGCATTGGCTCTTCGTAAGGCGATAGGGCCTACATCGAGCAAGTTCTAGGCCTAGGTTACCTAGGGCCTATGCCATCAATACCCGACAGTTCTGTTGTGAGGCCTAGGCCTACATAAAAGATTTTACTATCAGCGTAAATCATAATCTTGATGCCTACTAGCGCGAGATCACGTGCCGGTAGGCATAGGGCCTATGCATAGCCGTGGCATTAACTGTATTTCTTTATTCTATGGTATGGTGGCCTCGACAATCCAAATAATTACCTGGACCTACACATGAAAGGCCTAGATTTTCGACTGGTGTGATTATTTTTCATAACGCACGTCTGCTTCCTCCTTCTATGACAATAAAATGTAGACGAATGTGAGTTACTGCTTTCGACCTAATAGCCAAATTTAATTTCAAAATGTCCGGCCAAACTTCCACGAATACTAGTAGGCAAAAATGCGAGTAGGCCCAAGTGTGACGTTTCAAACCAGTGCCACTTTGATCTAAAATTGAATTTCATTCTCTTCATAATCAAGAAGACCGTTTACGAACATTTCTTGTCTAAATGATAATGAAAGTAACAATAGGCCTAAGTTTGTTGTTAACGCTGTTGTAATGATTTGCTGGATGTGTAAATAAGACTGTAAACCGGCATTCCGTTTCACTTTCAGAAACCTCCGTGAACTGATGTCCTTGCTCTCAGCCATGTTTCCCCACAGCTGTTAAATAGTTAATTCTGAAGTTCTGACATTCTGACAGTGCGATCAATATATTAACTAGGCCTAGGCCTAGATAGACCTAGCCCTAACATTTGAAACAGTTTCTTCTGTGTTGATTACTGTACAGGCCTCACGCATCAATAATAGGCCTAGGTAGGTCCTACACCAGTTAATAGTCTGAGCTGAGGCCTAGGGCATTGATTTTGTAAGCTGTGGGCCTAGAGGCCTAGGCTCAGTGCCATCGAGTTTTTAGTCCTTTCGGTAAGATTACTTTGTCAAAGTTATGTTTTGCCTACATCTTCAAACTTGTACAGTAGGACCTAGTCCCTCGTCCATTTTGCGATGACCTGTGACTACACACTTCTTTACTGATACTCGAAAGAGCCTAGTAAGTCGGTAATGCAGCGGACCGTAGTAATTGAATTTGTGATGTTCAATGCCGTAGTTGACCTAGCCATTGAGTTTGTATCATAGGTAGGCCTATTATAGGACTATTACCATATTACCACTAGAGCGTCGAGGCATCTCAAACCAGCTGAGTGTAATTGCTCGAACTCCAGACGTTTTTATAAATTTTGTGAATACGTCGAATTTGAAGAAACTGACTAATCGAACAACTGAATTGAAATTTGCAATATCCCAAGTATTATGTGTACGGTAGGCCTATCCCACTGTTTTCGATATCTAGTAGGGCTACGTTATCATAATTAGAGGTCTAGAATACGCACTTCAGTTGTTCAATTTGTCGACACGTGCGCCAGAAATTGTTTGAATGTGATTTCGTTCATTTATTTCCGTACATATTTCTAAACTCTTTTGAAAAATTAATATTCATAATGGCGAAACGTGTTGCACCAAGTAGAGCACGGAAACGAGGTAATAAATCGAAAAAGATGCGTCTGTTTCACCAGCGGAAGAAAATGATCGCGTTGTCCCGTAAACTATTGGAAAGTGTCGGTGTAGTGGATGTCAGAGAACTGGTTACTGATGTTGCTCAAACGAGTGATCCTGAAAAATGGTAAGTGCTCTCGTTGCGTTATTAGTCCCGTCAGAAAACCGATGACTCGAGCATTTGTTATCAAGCCGAAACACCGGCACATGCATCGCAGTGGTTAACGCACAATATAGGCTACGACCGCTTCCTTCCCGATATCCTTTCCATTACCCAAGAAACCTCCATCCCATCATCTCATTAATCATCCATTCGATGTTAAATAGTTTTGTCATGCTTTGTGCATGGGGGTTCTGTATCATGCAAAGAAAGAAACAATAATAAGATAACTAAAATCTATTTAATAATAATTTGGACTCGCAGATACATTCGTACATCCTGCTGTTCATCCAGCCAGATCATCTCTAGTCTTATTGCAAAGTTAACAATATACTCGTCAGTGGACTATGATCGAGTCTAGTCGGCTTCATAAGTAAGTTAGTGGAAACAATTGAGGAATGCTGACATTTCACTCAATACGCAATATTATGCGTAGTGCTGTACAATAGTCTGGAGCATCAGGTGTTCTATCAAGATGCAACAACTATTGTAGACATTCAATAAACGCACTCAAATAACAGTGGCGGATACAGGGGGGGGGGCAATGGGGGCGATCGCCCCTCCCATGAAATAGAAACGACGAAAATAAAAGAAGGAAGAGAGAAAGAAAGAGAGAAGAAAAAGAGAAAGACAAAGGAGGAGAGATACGGATGGATGGATAATATCGTATATAGATTCATATTTTACATTGCCCAGAAAATCAAATATCAGATGGGCACCCTTAGTTCTAGAAGAAAATTGATTTTGGCATCTAAATCTCATCCGAAACACGCTGAATCATATTTAAAAAGGTGTAATTTGAAGAAATTTGATGTACTGTTCCAAAATGACAGCTCTGGTCTAGTCTTATTTGTTTTTGTAAGCTGCAGTTACAATAACTATGATTGGCAAATATCAGTTGGGCACCTTTAGTTATTCAGGACAGTTGATTTTGTCATCGAAATCTCATCTGAAACTCGTTAAAACGCGTTAAAAAAGGGGTCATTCGAAAAAATTCCCTGCGGGGCCAGAAGGGGGCCTTCCCCCCTTGCCCCCCGCGGGTCGCCGGCTTCGCGTTAACTCGCCGTTGCGCAACTGTTCTTATTTGGCATTTTTTCTTTTGCCAACTGAAATCGCCCCCCTCCATGAATATGACCTGGATCCGCCCCTGTCAAATAATTTAGCCTAAAACTAACCTAGATTGGGAATGAGCGCCCTACATCACAGTTTCTTGAGTAAGTTTTTCAGTTTGAAAAGTTTTTTCAGTCTGATCCCCTGAAAAACATACTAAAGAGGTTCCACTATATAGCAGACTAGGCTCGTAGATAATTACCTACGTCGCCGCCCCGGTGGCCGAGTCAATTATCGCTAGCGGTAGTAACTGAAGTCACCGTTGGACGTGGGTTCGAGTCCCGCATAAGGCATGAGTTTTTGTAAACGTCCTTTCACCTATCATCGCTTCATCGTTTTATAATCACTTGCTCATTCGTACCCCCGTATAACCTAGCTGTTGGTGGGGTCGTTAACCAAAAAAAAAAAAAAAAAAAAACGTCATTACTCCCTCAACAAATGCGAAAGAGATTATTTATCAACCCGATAAAAATGGTTACCTATCTTGATTTTGTATATCTGATCTGAGAACTTGCTCCTCTTTGTTCCAGCTTGATCCTTCAGGATAACAACATGATGGAAATGGATCCCCTTGCCATGGTGAAAGAGGAGGAAGACTATAAGGACACTGTAGTTAAGGAGGAACCACTGGAAGAGTGTGAATCAGGTAACATATATTGAATACTATTGTCTCCTCAAAGCCACCCCCCACCCCAGTGGCTCGGTCAATTATCGCTAGCGGTAGTAACTGAAGTCACCGTTGGGCGTGGGTTCGAGTCCCGCATAAGCCATGGGTGTTTGTAAACGTCCTTTCATCTATCATCGCTTCATCGTTTCATAGCCATTGATCGGAACCTTGCTCCGTGTAACTCGGGCTTTATAGCGTCAATACTGACAACTTACTCCCTCGCTCACTGTAGGCGCTACCTGTCACAAGAGAGACGCAGGGACGTCTCTTTCCTTTCTCACCATGGCTAGTGGATCCTGGCTACTTATCAAACAGGATCCCTGGCCATGGTGGAAGAGGAGAGAGATCATAAGGACACTGGAATAAAGGACGAACCATCGGATGAGATTGAACCTGCAGTGGGATTTTCTAAAGGGTCCCAACGAAACAGTTCTTAGAGCCGGCCGCTTCACTGTGTCATAGTCTCACCTTGTTCTTGTTTGCAGTGGCTGCTAACATGACTGAGTGTGAAGTAACGGAACAGTTCTTAGAGCCGGCCGCTTCACTGTGTCATAGTCTCACCTTGTTCTTGTTTGCAGTGGCTGCTAACATGACTGAGTGTGAAGTAACGGAACAGTTCTTAGAGCCGGCCGCTTCACTGTGTCATAGTCTCACCTTGTTCTTGTTTGCAGTGGCTGCTAACATGACTGAGTGTGAAGTAACGGAACAGTTCTTAGAGCCGGCCGCTTCACTGTGTCATAGTCTCACCTTGTTCTTGTTTGCAGTGGCTGCTAACATGACTGAGTGTGAAGTAACGGAACAGTTCTTAGAGCCGGCCGCTTCACTGTGTCATAGTCTCACCTTGTTCTTGTTTGCAGTGGCTGCTAACATGACTGAGTGTGAAGTAACGGAGCAGTTCTTAGGGCTGGCTGCTTCACTGCGGTCATAGTCTCACCTGTTCTTGTTTGCAGTGGCTGCTAACATGACTGAGTGTGAAGTAACGGAACAGTTCTTAGAGCCGGCCGCTTCACTGTGTCATAGTCTCACCTTGTTCTTGTTTACAGTGGCTGCTAACAAGACTGAGTGTTAAGTAACGGAACAGTTCTTAGAGCCGGCTGCTTCACTGTGTCCTAGTCTCACCTTGTTCTTGTTTGCAGTGGCTGCTAACACGACTGAGTGTGAAGTAACGGAACAGTTCTTAGAGCCGGCTGCTTCACTGTATCATAGTCTCACCTTGTTCTTGTTTGCAGTGGCTGCTAACATGACTGAGTGTGAAGTAACGGAACAGTTCTTAGAGCCGGCCGCTTCACTGTGTCATAGTCTCACCTTGTTCTTGTTTGCAGTGGCTGCTAACGTGACCGAGTGTGAAGTAACGGAACAGTTCTTAGAGCCGGCCACCTCACTGTGTCATAGTCTCACCTTGTTCTTGTTTGCAGTGGCTGCTAATATGACCGAGTGTGAAGTAACGGAACAGTTCCTCGAGTCGACCGCTTCACTGTGTCATAGTCTCACCTTGTTCTTGTTTGCAGTGGCTGCTAACATGACTGAGTGTGAAGTAACGGAACAGTTCTTAGAGCCGGCCGCTTCACTGTATCATAGTCTCACCTTGTTCTTGTTTGCAGTGGCTGCTAACATGACTGTGTGTGAAGTAACGGAACTGTTTAAGCCGACCGCTTCACTGTGTCATAGTCTCACCTTGTTCTTGTTTGCAGTGGCTGCTAACATGACTGAGTGTGAAGTAACGGAACAGTTCTTAGAGCCGGCTGCTTCACTGTATCATAGTCTCACCTTGTTCTTGTTTGCAGTGGCTGCTAACACGACTGAGTGTGAAGTAACGGAACAGTTCTTAGAGCCGGCCGCTTCACTGTGTCATAGCCTCACCTTGTTCTTGTTTGCAGTGGCTGCTAACATGACCGAGTGTGAAGTGAACGGAACAGTTCCTCGAGTCGACCGCTTCAATCGCGGAGCAGGGAATGGAATATGACGGGCTGCTTGTTCCGAAACGGGAAGCACCGGATGAATGTGAAATCAAGCCGGAAGAATTGGATGACTTTGCTTTCGTTGCGGTTAAAGAGGAGCCGCATGAAGAGTGTAAGTACAGTAAACGCTCATTGATCGGAAACTTGAAGGAGAAGGCTTTGAAGGAAGACACTTGGTGTGTCTAGGAAAATAGCCTGAGGCCTAATTGATGAATTGTGTGAAAGGGAAAGAGAGAACAGCAGCTTACCGAGGTTCACAAGTAGATAGGCCTACCGATGGTTTTTGTTGTTGCTTTTGTTGCTCTTGTACTGATACCAAGGCAATAGCCAGAATGTCTAAATTCTTATGTTTTTCATCTCCGCGTTCTCAACGACTCTCCACCATGAGTAGCTATATCTACTTGTGATCCTCGGTAAGCTACTATTCTTTCTTTCCTTTTTACTCTATTTATATATTTAAAAGACATTCCAAATTCAAAAAATTCATAAAAAAGCCTGCCTCCTTTGCTCAGTTGGTTCAGGCACCGCTTCAGAAACTGAACTATCGGGCTGGGGTCAGATCCCGTCCTTGTTTGAGATAGTGGGAAAGAGTTGGTCATGGCCTGTCGTTAAGTAGCCATCTCAGTATCGACCTGTACGACAGAAGAAAACCTTGAGAAATCCCTTGGTAACCATGACGGGAATCTACCCCGGTCTCCTGGATGACGGTTCTGCGTGCTAGCCACTCCATCACTCATTCATTAATTCGTATTCATTTATTCATTTTGTATTAATTCATTGCTGTTTCTTATAAAGCACAATTCGAGAATTGTATGAACGTTGTCAGGTATAATTAAAAGTAGATTGAGCCGCCCCGGTGGCCAAGTCAATTATCGCTAGCGGTAGTAACTGAAGTCACCGGTGGGCGTGGGTTCGAGTCCCGCATAAGGCATGGGTTTTTATAAACGTCCTTCCACCTATCATCACTTCACCATTTCATGATCATCTGCTCATTCGTACCCCCGTATAACCTAGCTGTTGGTGAGGTCGTTAAGCAAACAATAATCATTTCATTTAATTTGTTATATATTATATTCACAAACAAGAAAAAACAAAAAATACAAGAATACAAAACAACAAGATAATAATGCACATTTAGATGTGTGAAGCCCGCATAAGGGTAATACCTCGTGTGCGGGCTCACTGATTGGCATTGACAAATAATAAATAATAAATCAATCATGACTCGAGATCAATCATCAATCAGGATACGAAAGAACAGGTGATAGAGAAACTGTGAAATGATGGTAAGAGAAGGGACGTTTTCTAAAACATATGCCTCACGCGGGACTCGAACTCACGTTCAAGTCCCAACGATGACGTCACTAGTAGTTCCAGTGAGTTAACAATTCCGAAAGTAGCTATTTAGTTTTCCTCAGAATTATACGAACCAGTATATATATCCATGGATTTCGTTCAACAGGTGATAGAGTGAGGAGTTGAAAGAGTGAGAAACTATATGCTGTCATGAATGGTTTAAGAGAGAGAGAGAGAGAGAGAGAGAGAGAGAGAGAGAGAGAGAGAGAGGGAAAGATATGGGAAGAAAGAGAAAGAGAGAGAGTGAGGGAGAGAGAGAGATAGAGAGAGAGAGAGAGAGAGTGTGTGAGAGAGAGAGAGAGAGAGAGAAAGAGATATAAGGAGAGAGAGAGAGGGAGAGATATGGGAAGAAAGAGAAAGAGAGAGAGAGAGAGAGAGAGAGTGAGGGAAATATAGAGGAAGAAAGAGAAAGAGAGAGAGTGAACTCGAGTCTTCTGTTTGCAGTATGTGAATGTGAAATAAGTTTCTAATAACAATCTACTCGTATGTCCAGTTTCCAATCACGAATCAGACGATTGGATGAGTAACGCCGATGACTTCGCGGAGACACGAACGCCGTCTACGAGTGTGGACAACGACGCGACATTCGCTCTCGAACGCTCCGAGCCGACGGCGACGCCTTCCCACTCTCGTCATCGCACCATCATCACACCGTCTCATCACACCATGGCACAACCAATCACATTCGAACCCTGTCCGTACACTCCCAATCAACGAAGCGACATGGAAACTCGATCTCTGTCGCACGAAAACGAAAAACCACACGCGACGCTCGCCACTGAATGCTCCGAACTAACAGCGACGGACACCATCGAGCTACCAATCACATTCAAATCCTGTCCGTACACTCCCAATCAACGTAGCGACATCAAAACTCATTCTCTATCCCACAATAACGAAAAACTTCACGCGACGCTCGCTCTCGAACATGCTCCGAACTAACAGCGACGGACAAGCTACCAATCAAATGCAAATCCTGTCCGTACACTTCCGATAAACCTAACGACATCAAAACTCATTCTCTATCTCACAAAACCAAGCAACCGTACTCGTGCGACGTGTGCACCTACACGAGCACCTCATCGAGCCACATGAAAACGCATCGTCTCCGTCACACCGACACGAAACCCTTCCAATGCGACGTCTGCCCTCACCGATGCCGGACGTCCAGCGCTCTGAAACTCCACGCTTCGATCCACTCGTCGGAACAGCCCTTCCGCTGCGACGTCTGCCCCTTCAAGTCGGCGCGATCGTCCAACCTGAAATCCCACATGACGATCCATACGGGCGAACTGCCGTATCAGTGCGCCGAATGTCCTTTCAGAGCGAGAACGACGACGGCGGTGAAGTTGCACGCGTTGAGTCATACCGGCGAGAAACCTTTTAAATGCGACCAATGCGATTTTAAATGTAAATTAGCGGGTAATTTGAAAACGCATCTATTACTTCATTCCGGCGAACAACCTTTCAAATGTAAGGAATGTGATTATAAATCTCGATCGTCGAGCGCTCTGAAGATACATACGAAGGCGCACGATGGCGGCGAGCCGTTGACGTGTCCCGACTGTTCGTACAAGACGTTCCGACAGCACAACCTGAAAGAACACTTGTTGATACACACGGGGATATTGCCGCACCAGTGCCGAGAGTGCGCGTTTAAGTGTCGCACGCCGCGGAACCTGAGATCGCACATGATGGTCCACACCGGCGAGTTACCGTACCAGTGCGACCAGTGTCCGCACAAGTGCCGTACGGCCGGCAGCCTGCGGAACCACGTACTGGTCCACACGGGTCGATCATCCGTTCCAGTGTAAAGAGTGCGGTTATCGTTGCAAGAAGACGAGTAATCTTGCCAAGCACATGTTGGAGCACGCGGGGATAAAGCCGTATCGATGCGATCGTTGCGATCACGCGTGCAGAACGTCGGGGAACCTCAAGAAACATATGTTGGTTCATACGCGGGATCCGGTTTTCAAGTGCAAGGCGTGCGATTTCGAGTGTAAGACGGCGATGGATCTGAAGGAGCACATGGCGACGCATCCTGGCGAGGATCTGTATTACTGCGAGGTTTGCCCGCACATGTGTAGGACGGCCGGGAACCTGCGGAAGCACATGTCGATACACGAGCGGGATCGGGCGCTTAGGTGTGAGGCGTGCGATTTCAAGTGTAAGACGGAGAGCGAGCTGGAGGTGCACGTGTCGACGCATGACGGGGATCACTTCTTGTCGCACGACGTTGATGTACTCTCGACGCGTGCCGGTGATCGACTCTGAGCCCGTATTGTTGATCGCCCTGGGACAAATACCGGTGATCACCTTTCGAAGCATAACGGTGATCACCTTTTGAAGCGTAATGGTGATCACCTTTTGAAGTCGACATTTTCGTCAGAATGAAGATTTCATCTAGATAGGGGTGTAACAAAAAGATGATGTAATCTACACATATAGAAGAATAACAATTTTATTGTCAGCTGTTCACTCAAACGTGATTGACCCCAAGGATCCAGCTTGATGATCTATAAAAAATTACAATTGAATTACAAAAATTAATTATGAGAAATTATGAACTTATATCTAGGTATAAAAGTCGACGATTTAAAAAAAAAGAACGTTATTGATACAAAAATACAAATGATAATAATAAGTTTGAAGATTAAAAAGTTGAAATAAATAAAATAAATGTTTTGTTTTGTTTTGATTGTGGAGAATGAAGGATGAATCTTTCAAAATTGTTACTTTAAAAACTTTTAAGAGTCTACATACCGGTAATGTTCTTTGGATAATTTACAAAACTGATTATAATCAATGTATTTCCAGTTTTTGAATAAACTCAGTCTTATTCAATGCCTCTTTGTTTTAATCAGTGTTGACGAAAGCTCACTCACAATATTCCCGTAGCCTTCCTTCATTAGATGAGCGTTAGCGAAGATTTCCACCCAACTCTTACGGAGCTTTGTTTGTTTGTTTGTTTGTTTGTTTGTGGGCACTGCACAGGTCGCAGGGTTTGACCGATCGACACGAAACTTTTTCCACAAACTTATCCATCTTAGAACTGTATAGTTTTTGGGTCAAATCGGTTGGACCATTTTTTAGAAACATCATCTCTAAGTTTCTAAAAACCCCATAAGATTGGGCTGGGCGGAAAAATTTGAAAAATGAAATTTCACCAATAAAATTTTCCTCAAAAATGTAAAAATGGAAGTGATACACATTATTACAGATTTGTATATAATTCGGACCAGCCGTTTCGAAGAAAATAATGTAATACATGTTCTTCGTTCATCAAAGTTATTTTCGGTGTAATCGAGGTATTCCGCACATCGCACATAGAACATTTGTCTTTCAAGTGTTGGCTCCCCTACAATTACGTTGGGGAGCCAGGAAGCTGGGAGCCAACTTCCTGTTGGTCTTCTTGATCAGGTCGGAACCTTTTTGGCTAGCACGGAAATAAACCTACCACGGTCCTTCAGTTCAGAAAATGAGAAATAATCTATTTCAAAAGCTTGTTGACCAAATACCATATTTATATATTCAATCAAGAGAAAAAAGAAAGCGTACCCTGCACAAAATTGCGCAAGTGCGCCAGCCCTGACCAAAAATCAGCTCATCATTAGGCAACCATTTTGGTGGCAGTGCTCTGTGGGCCTAGCTGTCAGTGATGTTCATGGGATATTAGTTGGTTATATTTACTGTTTTCTTCTCTGTAGACATAATTATGGTCAAGTCTTGTGCAGCAGTACATTGTACAAATCGTTCTGTGAAGGGGACACATATTACATTTTACAGGTAGGCTCAAAACATAGAATGAATAGCTAGGTAGGCCTAGACATTGAGATTGTAGGCCTGGATAAACTCAATGTCTAGGCCTAGGTAATCTCAATGCCTAGGTCTAGTTCATCCAGGCCTAAAATCTCAATGTCTAGGCCTAGGCGTGTCTAGGTCTAGGCCTAGCCTAGCCCTATAGTTGGGTCAAGAACTGTAGGCCCAGTTCTTCATTATAAGCCCTAAGCCATGTCATTGTGTTATACAGGCATAGGCCATTGTTTATGTATTTCATTCTATTGTTTTTTATTGTAGGCCTAGACTTTATTCGCCGGCCTAGGCACAGAGACGTGTGGCCGAGTGTTTAATATACTGAACTGTCATTCAGGAGACCGGGTTTGATTCCCGCCATGGTCGACCGTCCTGACAGGTGTATTTCGTGGTTTCCGTCTGTCGTTCAGGTCAATACTGGGATGGTTCCCTACCAACAGATCGACTCCTTCTTACTATCCAAAAACATCTAATAAAATAACCTTTCGTCTCATTATCCCACCATCTCATATATCATTCACCGACGCCAATAGATCGTAGTCATCAGCTAGGCCTAGAGTGCGTCGTTAAACCCAATATGAATTAATAAATAAGTAGGCCTATAGATATAGGTAGAGACATGTAAAAATAGCAATTGCTCTAAAAGCGATGAATTCTAGAAGTGTTTCAATACATGTTTTTCTAGCATATCTTCATGCTTCATGTCTTCATGTTTTTGAGAAGGCGACAAAGCGCTATAGAAGTCTGATTCCGCTATTTTTCAACGTGCTTGCGATATAAACACTATATTCAGAATAATAGCGTTCCATCTCGAACATTGCTCTCGGTATTCTCTCCTTTTCCATTCTAATAAAAATAATAAAACGATGATAAAAAAAATGTTGATTTTCAGGTTTCCCTTAAGTAAACCAGAACTGTTAGCTAAGTGGGTGAGTGCGATCAGGAGGGAAGATTTCACGCCCACACAGAATCATTACGTCTGTTCCGTCCATTTCGCGGAGGAATGTTTCCTCAAAGGTTACGTGAACTGTAAGAAGTTGGTTGACGATGCCGTCCCGACAAAGTTCCGTCTACCGTCTAACCTGAAGAAGGTAGGCATAATGATGATAATTAGATAAGCGTTAGATCCATCCTATTTCCATCCTACTCTTGAAAAAGCTTTGTCTGTGTGTTCGTTTGTTTGTTTGTTTGTAAGCACTGCACAGGTTGCAGGGTTTGACCGATCGACATGAAACTTTTTCTGTATACGCAAACTCATCCAACTTAGAACTGTATAGTTTTTGGGTCAAATCGGTTGGACCATTTTTGTGAAACATCATCTCAAAGTTTCTAAAAACCCCATAAGATGAGGCTGAGCGGAAAAAATAAGAAAAAAAATCTCACCAATATAATTACTGTAAAAATAATTACACAATTTTCCGATTTCTGGAATGACGGAGAATCGGTTCTAAAATGGTTCTGTAAATCTATTATCCGGTTCTGATTTTTTTAAACTGAAGTTATCCCTAATATATAGGATGAACGATATAGGCATATTCATATAAAATGTAACGGAAAGCTATTTATGCGTTGTTGGATCCGTTGTAGAAATAGCTTCGGTACAAGACCTCTCTATTAAAACTGTGGGTCGTAGTCATCAGTACAGTGCGTTGTTAAACCCAATATAAATGAATGCCTCGAGTGATTCAATTTTTCAATTGCAGGTACGTAGAGCCCGTTCCACGCGAGCCGCTGAGGAGGAAAGTACGCTCGCTTCCGATTGGCCGGTGGATGAGTCGGTGGATCCACTCGCACCGTCCGACAGAACATTCGAAGGTAAAGCAGTTCACTCGTATTCGTTGTCGTTCGGTCCGGCGGAAAAGAAGCGTGAATATGACACTCGACTCGTTGATGCGAAGAAGTACCGTCTAGGGTCAGAAGCTATCCAATTGAAAGAAAAAAAAATTGAAAAAAAAATCTATAAAATATGAATCCCTGAAAAAATTATTTCGATTACCCGTATTTAATTTGAATCAATAAACTGAAATTTTACTTTTTAATTAGCTTTCGTTTTTGGCCACTTCCAGTGTGGAATAACGGAACAGTTCTTAGAGCCGGCCGCTTCACTGTGTCATAGTCTCACCTTGTTCTTGTTTGCAGTGGCTGCTAACATGACTGAGTGTGAAGTAACGGAACAGTTCTTAGAGCCGGCCGCTTCACTGTGTCATAGTCTCACCTTGTTCTTGTTTGCAGTGGCTGCTAACATGACTGAGTGTGAAGTAACGGAACAGTTCTTAGAGCCGGCCGCTTCACTGTGTCATAGTCTCACCTTGTTCTTGTTTGCAGTGGCTGCTAACATGACTGAGTGTGAAGTAACGGAACAGTTCTTAGAGCCGGTCGCTTCACTGTATCATAGTCTCACCTTGTTCTTGTTTGCAGTGGCTGCTAACATGACTGAGTGTGAAGTAACGGAACAGTTCTTAGAGCCGGCCGCTTCACTGTGTCATAGTCTCACACTGTTCTTGTTTGCAGTGGCTGCTAACATGACTGAGTGTGAAGTAACGGAACAGTTCTTAGAGCCGGCCGCTTCACTGTGTCATAGTCTCACCTTGTTCTTGTTTGCAGTGGCTACTAACATGACTGAGTGTGATCCCAGCAAGTGTGAAGTAACGGCTGCTCCAAGCACGGACCAAGGGATAGAACAGGAAGGATCGCATCTACTGAAACAGGAAGAACCGGATGTCCTGGATGAATACGGGTTCATGCCGGAGGAATTTGTCGAGATTACTTTCGGAGCGGTCAAAGAACAACTGTATGGTGAATGTAAGTGTATTTAATTAGACTAGGAAAACGCCATATATGCGTTGTTAGACGAGCGAATAGTAATAGTATGGGTGAAAATGTGTAAAAACTGCTTCGAGTCGTATCAATGTAGCACATTTTATGTCTTTTCTTCAAAATGGCTGACCCGATCAAGTTGAAAGTATCCAGAAATGTGTATCAAAATGAAACTTCACGCAAAATTTCATTTTCTTGAAAAATGAAAATATTTTCTTTTTTTCCGCTGTGTTATTCTAATGGGTATTCTAATGGTGAAAAGGTAAAGAGAGAACAGCAGCTTAGCGAGGTTCACAAGTAGATAGGCGTACTCATGGTGGAGAGCCGTTAACAGAACACAGAGATGATTTAGACGCACGAGATTTTCGGCTTTTCCCTTTGTCACAGTAGAGTAGGTAATGTGGGTAAGTAAATTAGGAGTAAGTAAATTTATAACCCACTCTACTGTAACCAAGGCAATGGCCGAAACGTCTGAAATCTCGTGTGTCTTTCATCTCTGTGTTCTCTCAACGGCTCTCCACCAAGGGGGCTAGATTAGATGTCGGTAAGTTCTCTTTCTTGAATAGGACGGGTAGGGACTGGAATGGGCTTAGTAGAAGTATATTCGAGGGGGATGAAATAAGGTTGGAGCTATTCCGTCAGAAGGTTAGGGAGGCGATAGATAGGATAGATAGGGAACTTGCCACCGCGCATTTATGTGCAATTGCAAGAGTTTGTTTCAATAATTATAAAGCAGGCCTATCTACTTGTAAACCTCGGCAGCCGTTCTCTCTTTCCCTTTCACACAATTTATATATCAAGCCTCAAGCTATTTTCCTAGACACACCAAATCATCTAACTAACTAATTAGTCAACCTCAATAATGATAGTAATTCATTTCCATTCACAGGTTCTAATAACCAAGCAGATTATCCAACCAATAATAAAAGTACAGAGGATTTCTTCGCGCCAGAAACATCATATACGAGTGTGGACAATAACCCTCTAAAAACAAACACCACTTCATTGAAGAACAAGAAAAGTGGTTTGTCATCCGACGCGAACAAGAAAACGAAGCCCAACAAGAAGTCGGCGGAAGTTCCGACGTTCACGTGCTGCCTGTGTGAGTTTGTTACGTGCGATCAGTACTACCTGAAGACTCACATGATGCGTCACACGGGCGAGCAGCCGTTCCATTGCACGGAGTGTTCTTACAGGTGGGCTACCTTGTCTTACCACCTTGTGTTACTAACTCGCTACGTTGTATTACTCTGGCGTCTTACTATGTTGTTTCACTTTGTTGTTTCACTACCTTGTCTTGCTACGTTGTCTTACCACGTTGTCTTACTATGTTGTCTTTCTATGGTGTCTTACTACATTGTCTTACTATGTTATCTTTCTATGGTGTCTTACTATGTTATCTTTCTACGTTGTCTTACTGCGTTGTCTTACTACGTTATCTTACTACGTTGTCTTACCACCTTGTGTTACTAACTCACTACGTTGTCTTACTACGTACTTACTACGTTATAACTCACCGCTGACTCGCTCTACTCCCAACAGGTGCAGATCATCTGGCGCCCTCAACCGTCACACTCTGATCCACACCAACTCTCAACCGTTCCACTGCACTATCTGCCCGTACCGTAGTCGCTCTTCCAGCGACCTCAAAATCCACACGCTCATCCACTCGGGCGTCAAGCCGTACTCGTGCGCCGTCTGCGCGTGCACGTTCAGCCAGAACGGCTCGCTCAAGAAACACATGCTCATACACTCGTGCGAGTACCCGTTCGCGTGCATGGAGTGCTCGTACAAGAGCCGTTCGTCGAGCGGGCTGAACCGTCACATGTTGACGCACTCGGCCGCGCACCCGTTCGCGTGCAAGGAGTGCCCGTTCAAGACCCGGCTGAAGGCGAGTCTGGCTCGGCACACGATGATACACACGGGCGAACGGCCGTTCGAGTGCGGGGATTGTTCGTTCAAGTGTCGGACTACGGGGGATTTGAATCGGCACGTGTTGACTCATACGCATTTATGAGCGGGATTGTGGTTTTTATCGTTCTTAGTTGAACGTTATTGTATTATTTGTACTCTTTTTGAATCTTGCCGAAGTGATGTTGCTATTGCACTCATTCGCATTTATGAGTGCGATTGTTGTTTTCATCGTTCTTATTGAACGTAATTGTATTATTTGTACTCTTCTCGAACTTTGTCATCGCATTTGTGTGTGGGATTGTTGTTCTTATCGAACGAACTTGTATCTACGACCTCAAATTCTCGGGCCTTGCTGCCGTCATGGTGCTCTCGCACTCATGCGCGTATATAATTGTGATTGTTGTTAGCTTATTGAACGTATTTGTACCTACGTGCTCATATTCTGTATATGTATGATTTGAAGTACTAGGAAAATGTAGTACATGCTTTCATAGAACGATGAGCGAGATATTTGTATGAAATGTGCTTCGAAAGTTATATACGCAACTTGATTTCGAATATTTGAAGTAGAAAGTTAACTGCCTGTGTTATGCGGTTCCAATTGATGTTTATTTTGATTGTTATACACTTTTCTAATTTGTTGATTCTTTTGATAGGTTTATTTCAAATAAAACATTTTCGATATAATTATCCTAGTGGCAGTGATGCAAAGCCATCCCGAGTGCTCTAAAATATTGTAGCATGAAAACGTCTTGTAAAGTCGAGTTCGAAGTTTTTCCAATGTGTACTTTGTTTCAGTGAATTAATCAACATTATTGATGAGTGATTTGCAGCTAAAGATTCAGGTAAAACATGGTTGAGTATGGATTTCCTTTCCTTGGCTGATCTCCAATATTAGTATAGAATTTGAAGATGTTCGAAGGTGATGTGATCCGTGGGAATGTCTAAATTAGCTAATTAATCCAAATATCTTATATGAGTTTGTTCAATAATTCATATCCCTAGTATTTAATTCATAATAAATGTTTTTGATAAGTTTGTTTAATATTCACTGTTCTGAATGATTTATTTCAATCATCTATTCCTAACTACCAATTCGATGTAAGTTCTCATAATAGTTATTTCATAGGCAGTATATTTGATCTCACGTCACGCAAATTGCCTACTGACCAGGGATATTTCGTTTTTGAGTTAGCTGGTATCCCTTGGAATGTTTCATTTTGTTGCTACCTTCACTTCTTTGAGTCTCTAGGTCAAGTCCTTTTAGGCTCTATGTTATTTAGTATTGTTTCTTTCTGACGGTCTTATCAATCTAGATTTAGCTAAATTCAGTTACCGGTACCATCTTCCTCAGAAGTTAATTCTTAGCTACATATTTGTATTGGACGATACACTGACTGGATGTGGAAACAACTGGGTGACATCTAGGGCCCCGGCCTAGGCCTATTGTAGGCTAGGTAGGCCTAGCATGATTGTAGGTCTATGGTTCATTGGTGTAAATGTGCTAGGCCCAGGCATTGGTTAGGTCTAGTAGGCCTAGTAAATCCATTTCAACCTCTCGTGCTTCGGTAAATCGCTAGAGGTCAGTAAAAATGAATATGATCAATACTTGTCGGCGTAATACAGTCATCTGTCTTGGTCTAGCTAGGCCTAGGGCCAACCGCTCGTGAAGCGTCTCTGGTAATATGCCTAGACTTTGTCCCCAGGCCTATATCTCCTCCAACTTCTTCTATCATGACTCACCAGATCAAACATAACCATGAAAAAAGGTAGTGCCCACGCATTGAATATATAATAGCCTAGACCTACGCGTCTATGCATGATCTTGCCGTTACAAATGCAATGGTCACGCTGACAAGTTGTCAACTAATAAACTTGTTTTTACACTTTCCAATATGTTGCATTGGTGAATATGCCATGTAGGCCTAACTGATCTGTTTTAGGGTTATGTTGAGTGGTGTTAGATGATGGTTAGGGTTAGTAGGCAGGACAAAAACCTTAAAATTACAATCTTGTTATTTGTTCAACACAAAACACAAACCTTACTAATGCTAACTATCACTAGAAGACCAATAAAACATTGAACTAACATAACCCTAAAACAGATCGGTTGGAAACATTTATAAGGCACATTTACCGTTCTTACCGTTGAAAGCATTACGTCAAGTAGAAGAATATATCAATACAATAGGCCTAAACTATTTGTTTTAAAAGGCGTTCTGAATTTTTTAATAAAAAGCCATCTAAACACAAGTATCTGTGCAGTTTTGACGTAGTACGGTAGTAACCTGACTCAAGTGGTTGATAATTGAAGTAAAGTTTCTTTTTCTAGCAATAAATTGGAACGACACTCTAGGAGGGTCAAGTAGGTTTCTACCAGGCCGTGATCCTGCGGGATAGCAGCGGGATGGACCTGGATCCTTCAGCCGCGGTGAAAGAGGAGGATCACACGGACTCTGTAGTGAAGGAGGAACCACGAGACGAGTTCGAATCAGGTAACGTAGGCCTACATTGAATCAACCATAAGAGTTTTCACATTTATCGTCTAAACTGACATCTCTCGCCCTTGCAATCTGACCCACTTGGTTCTGTTTTATTTGTACGATTCAATCTAGTCCAGTTTCACAGTTTAATGAGATATCAATGTGTCCTCGTCCAGTGCCCGAGTAAAATGAAGTACGGGTAGCATCAACGTACCAAATTTAAGGTTGGCTAACTATAAGAGTAAAAATGCTAGAAGTTATTTAGGGGTTGTCAACATTTGTTCTGCATATTGACTGATATTATTTAAATCTGTACACCTTCTCTATCGGGATCTGCCCCTAACTTTTTTTGTTCCACCTACCAGTCTCACCTTGTTCTTGTTTGCAGTGGCTGCTAACATGACTGAGTGTGAAGTAACGGAACAGCTCTCAGAGCCGGCCGCTTCGAGCATGGAGCAAGGAATAGAACTGGATCAGCTTGTCATAAAACGGGAAGAACCGGATGTCCTGGATGAAGATGCTCTCAAGCCGGAGGAATTGAATGAGTTCGCTTTCGTGTCGGTTAAGGAAGAACCGCACGAGGAATGTAAGCGGTGTTCTATTTTTTCCTCCTTGAATTGTTTAATCTTTCGACGGTCATGAACAAGTATACGCGTTCTCACATTTTCCAATACGTTTCATTCGATATCTCGACAGCTTTGCGTTTCATATTGACCTGGGACTTGTTCTACATCTAGGTGATGGATTGACAAATTGGTGTTAATTTTTTTTATTGGTGAACAGTATGATAAAGTCAGCTGGTATTTCAGAACCTCGTTCTAGGCTAGATGTGTCGAATTATGAGCATCTGAACGCTAAATAAAAGTTATATTGGAGATCCATTCCTTCACGTATAAAGTACAGCAATAGGCCTATATCAATACAGTGAAACCTCTGTGCATCGTTCCTGGATCCATCGTTTTCCTGCTTGCATCATTCATTAGCTCTCACCCCACTCCCACATAATCAATGTTAAATTTTCCTGGATGGATGGTTTTATTCTCCTGGTCCCTTGAAAACAGTGGATAGATGTTTCACTGTATGGGAATAAACTATTCGATTCTATATTCACTAATAACTCACTTTTATCCGCAGTTTCCGGTCACCAACCAGGCGACACGGACGACGAAAGAACCTCGGACTCCGCCGAACACGATACCAACACGCTAACACCTACGAGTGTGGACTACGACTGGATTCCTCCGAAATCGATCGCGACTCGTCAAAAAAACAAGAAAACAAAAATTAAAAAAGTGAAAACCACCCGTTGCGACGTGTGCGGTTACGTCCCCTCCAAATCGTCTCATCTGAAAATCCACATGATGATTCATAGCGGAGAGAAACCCATCCAGTGCGACAAGTGTTCCTTCACGTGCCGACGTTCCAGCGACCTCCGAGGTCACTCGTTGATACACTCCGGAGAATTCCCTTATCACTGCCCGGAATGTCCGTACAAATCCAGAGAATCCGGTAATCTGAAATGTCACATGTTGATTCACTCCGGCGAATTCCCGTTCAATTGTACCGAGTGCACGTTCAAATGTCGTACGTCCGGTAATTTGCGAAGTCATTCGCTGACGCACACGAGCGAACGGCCGTATTCGTGCGAGAGTTGTCCGTACAAATGTAGAACTTCTAGCGATCTTAGAAAACACAATTTAATCCACAGCGGGAAGAAACCGTTCGAGTGTCGCGAGTGTTCTTATACGAGCCGGACGTCGCATCAGTTGAAGTCTCACGTTATGATCCACACGGGCGAACAGCCGTTCAGATGCGAACGGTGCCCGTTCAGGACGAGAGAGGCGGGAAATCTGAGGAAGCACATGGTTAAACATACGCGGGAGCTGAAGTACAAGTGTAACGAATGTGATTTTAGGGGTAAGACGGTGATTAATTTACAAGTGCATGTGATGAGCCATGTCGATGATTCGGTGGCGTGAGCGTGGATGTATTTTATCGAGATACGGTTAATCTGCGGTCGATTCGAACGTGTTGTTTTGAAAGGCTCTATCATTACTGTGACCAAGGTAACGGCCGAAACGTCACAAAAGCACAGAAACACACACACAAAATGGACTGGACATGAGTGCTGGAAGGTAGGTTTCACAAGAGTCAACAAACTCGAGTTTCCCACAGTTACCTTTTCCACAGACTCTGAAGGAAATATCAAAGTATTACCGTATATGAATTGTGTGAAAGGTAAAGAGAGAACAGCAGCTTACCGAGGTTCACAAGTAGATGGGCCTACTCACGGTGGAGAGCCGTTGACAGAACATAGAGACTTAATCTTGACATTTTGGCTGTTGCCTTGGTGACAGTAGAGATCCCACTACTGTCACCAAAACAACAGCCGAAACTTCGTGTGTCTAAATCATCTCTGTGTTCTATCAACGGCTCTCCACCGTGAGGAGGCCCATCTACTTGTGATCCTCGGTAAGCTGCTCTCTCTTTCCTTTTACATAATTCATAGATAAAGAAATCATGTTAAGGAATTAGGCCTACAAAGAGATACGGTAGAGAAATCAACGATAAAGACCTACTCTACTGATACCAAAGCACCAGCCGAAAGCAAAGCAAAGCCAGCTAGCGATGTACGCTCGTTCCGATCAGGTGGCCATATTGGACGGTAAAAAGCAAGGCCTTCTGTATTACTAGGCAAACGCGGAATGTGCGTTGTAAGATAAGCGAAACTCTACACACCTTGATCATATAAAATTAACTTTATCCAATGCCAATGGATCTAGGAAGCTGTGAATTTAACAATGCAATATTTTTCCACCAATATTTCCATCTTTTCTATAAATGAAAAAACGTGTATTAAATTATTTTCTTCGAAACGGCTGGTCCGAATTACACGTCAACTTTTATTAATGTGTATTATTTCTGTGTTCACATTTGAGGAAAATTTGAATTATATTGGAGGGATTTTATTTTTCAATTTTTTCCGCCCAGCCTAATCTTATGGGGTTGAAACTTTGAAATGATGTTCCTCAAAAATGGTCCAACCGATTTGACCCCAAAACTATACAGTTCTAAGTTGGATGAGTTTGCGTATAAAAGAAAGTTTCGTGTCAATCGGTCAAACCCTGCGACCTGTGCAGTGCTCACAAACAAACAAAAAACACACAGACAAAGCTCGGTAAGAGTTGCATGTTGAATGAGCGTTGGATGAGCGACATAGGCATATTTATATGAAATATTGGAAAGCCATATATACGCACCTTGAGTTCACAACAATTATGTCACTGTTGGATGAGCAATATAGGCATATTTATATGAAATGTAATGGAAAGCTATATACGCACCTTGAGTTCACAACAATTATGTCACTGTTGAATGAGCAATATAGGTATATTTATATGAAATGTAATGGAAAGCTATATACGCACCTTGAGTTCACAACAATTATGTCACTGTTGGATGAGCAATATAGGTATATTTATATGAAATGTAATGGAAAGCTATATACGCACCTTGAGTTCACAACAATTATGTCACTGTTGAATGAGCAATATAGGTATATTTATATGAAATGTAATGGAAAGCTATATACGCACCTTGAGTTCACAACAATTATGTCACTGTTGAATGAGCAATATAGGTATATTTATATGAAATGTAATGGAAAGCTATATACGCACCTTGAGTTCACAACAATTATGTCACTGTTGAATGAGCAATATAGGTATATTTATATGAAATGTAATGGAAAGCTATATACGCACCTTGAGTTCACAACAATTATGTCACTGTTGAATGAGCGATATAGGTATATTTATATGAAATGTAATGGAAAGCTATATACGCACCTTGAGTTCACAACAATTATGTCACTGTTGAATGAGCGATATAGGCATATTTATATGAAATGTAATGGAAAGCTATATACGCACCTTGAGTTCACAACAATTATGTCACTGTTGAATGAGCAATATAGGTATATTTATATGAAATGTAATGGAAAGCTATATACGCACCTTGAGTTCACAACAATTATGTCACTGTTGAATGAGCAATATAGGTATATTTATATGAAATGTAATGGAAAGCTATATACGCACCTTGAGTTCACAACAATTATGTCACTGTTGAATGAGCAATATAGGTATATTTATATGAAATGTAATGGAAAGCTATATACGCACCTTGAGTTCACAACAATTATGTCACTGTTGAATGAGCAATATAGGTATATTTATATGAAATGTAATGGAAAGCTATATACGCACCTTGAGTTCACAACAATTATGTCACTGTTGAATGAGCAATATAGGTATATTAAATGAAATGTAATGGAAAGCTATATACGCACCTTGAGTTCACAACAATTATGTCACTGTTGAATGAGCAATATAGGTATATTTATATGAAATGTAATGGAAAGCTATATACGCACCTTGAGTTCACAACAATTATGTCACTGTTGAATGAGCAATATAGGTATATTTATATGAAATGTAATGGAAAGCTATATACGCACCTTGAGTTCACAACAATTATGTCACTGTTGGATGAGCAATATAGGTATATTTATATGAAATGTAATGGAAAGCTATATACGCACCTTGAGTTCACAACAATTATGTCACTGTTGAATGAGCAATATGAGTAAACTTATATGGAATGTAATGGAAAGCTATATACGCACCTTGAGTTCACAACAATTATGTCACTGTTGGATGAGCGACATAGGTTAACTTATATGAAATGTAATGGAAAGCTATATACGCACCTTGAGTTCACAACAATTATGTCACTGTTGAATGAGCAATATAGGTATATTTATATGAAATGTGATAGAAAGCTATACACGCACCTTGAGTTCACAACAATTATGTCACTGTTGAATGAGCAATATGAGTAAACTTATATGAAATGTAATGGAAAGCTATATACGCACCTTGAGTTCACAACAATTATGTCACTGTTGGATGAGCAATATAGGTAAACTTATATGAAATGTAATGGAAAGCTATATACGCACCTTGAGTTCACAACAATTATGTCACTGTTGAATGAGCGACATAGGTGAACTTATATGAAATGTAATGGAAAGCTATATACGCACCTTGAGTTCACAACAATTATGTCACTGTTGGATGAGCAATATAGGTATATTTATATGAAATGTAATGGAAAGCTATATATGCACCTTGAGTTCACAACAATTATGTCACTGTTGAATGAGCAATATAGGTATATTCAAATGAAATGTAATGGAAAGCTATATATGCACCTTGAGTTCACAACAATTATGTCACTGTTGAATGAGCAATATAGGTATATTTATATGAAACGTAATGGAAAGCTATATACGCACCTTGAGTTCACAACAATTATGTCACTGTTGGATGAGCAATATAGGTATATTTATATGAAATGTAATGGAAAGCTATATACGCACCTTGAGTTCACAACAATTATGTCACTGTTGAATGAGCAATATAGGTATATTTAAATGAAATGTAATGGAAAGCTATATACGCACCTTGAGTTCACAACAATTATGTCACTGTTGGATGAGCGACATAGGTAAACTTATATGAAATGTAATGGAAAGCTATATACGCACCTTGAGTTCACAACAATTATGTCACTGTTGAATGAGCAATATAGGTATATTTATATGAAATGTAATGGAAAGCTATATACGCACCTTGAGTTCACAACAATTATGTCACTGTTGAATGAGCAATATAGGTATATTTATATGAAATGTAATGGAAAGCTATATACGCACCTTGAGTTCACAACAATTATGTCACTGTTGAATGAGCAATATGAGTAAACTTATATGAAATGTGATAGAAAGCTATATAGGTATATTTATATGAAATGTGATGGGAAGCTATACACGCACCTTGAGTTCAAAGCAAATTATGTCTTGATTTCTAAATTTCACAAATAATATTTTCTTCCTCAGAATTAATTCTTGTTGCTGAATATGTGATATATGAATGGTGAGTATGATGAGTTGATTTTCACTCTAAAATCTTTGAATTAAACTCGATTTTGGATCGGAGACCGGATTTGTGTTCGAATTTGATGACCATGGGGATGAATAACAATAGAACTGAGAAATTCAACAATAAATTCCAGAGGACAAGAATTTTTGACCAAAATGTACTTTTGGACCTTTCGCAATTAATTTCCATGAACTGGTGAGAGCTATGATGTTCTAGTATTTTTTTAAGAGTATAACTTGATGGTCCCTAAATCCTCAGCAAATTTGGCTATACTCGCATCAGCCATTTCCAGGAAAAAGGTATCTGAATTACCCAAAAACTGCAATTTACAGCCACTTTTCAGAGTCATAAAAAATCATCAATTTGATTCGGCTGAAATTTTGTAGGAAGACAAGAGGACATTTCAGAAGAGTTATTTCGTTGAAATTTTGCTAATAATGCTAATGGAAAAGTAATTAGAAGGATTCCAGAATTCTATAATATGGGACTCTACCATGGTGAGTACACTAAGTTGTTTTTCGCTCTAAAATCTTTAAATTAAACTCGATTTAGGAACGGAGACCGGATTTGTGTTCCAATTTTATCACACTACACATACATAACAACAGAACTGAGAAATTCAACCGAAAATTCCGAGCGACAAAAAAAATTGACCAAAATGTACAGGGTTAACTAAGGTACTTTTGGACCTTTCGCAATTAATTTCTATGAACTGGTGAGAGCTATGATGTTCTAGTATTTTTTAAGAGTATAACTTGATGGTCCCTAAATCCTCAGCAAATTTGGCTATACTCGCATCAGCCATTTCCAAGAAAAAGGTGTCTGAATTTCTCAAAAACTGCAATTTCCAGCCACTTTTCAGAGTCATAAAAAATCATCATTTTTGATTCGGCTAAAATTTTGTAGGAAGACAAGAGGACATTTCAGAAGAGTTATTCCGTTGAAATTTTGCTAATAATGCTAATGGAAAAGTAATTAGAAGGATTCCAGAATTCTATAATATGGGACTCTACCATGGTGAGTACACTAAGTTGTTTTTCGCTCTAAAATCTTTAAATTCAACTCGATTTAGGAACGGAGACCGGATTTGTGTTCCAATTTTATCACACTACACTATACATAACAACAGAACTGAGAAATTCAACCGAAAATTTCAAGCGACAAAAAAAATTGACCAAAATGTACAGGGTTAACTAAGGTACTTTTGGACCTTTCGCAATTAATTTCTATGAACTGGTGAGAGCTATGATGTTCTAGTATTTTTTAAGAGTATAACTTGATGGTCCCTAAATCCTCAGCAAATTTGGCTATACTCGCATCAGCCATTTCCAAGAAAAAGGTGTCTGAATTTCCCAAAAACTGCAATTTCCAGCCACTTTTCAGAGTCATAAAAAATCATCATTTTTGATTCGGCTAAAATTTTGTAGGAAGACAAGAGGACATTTCAGAAGAGTTATTCCGTTGAAATTTTGCTAATAATGCTAATGGAAAAGTAATTAGAAGGATTCCAGAATTCTATAATATGGGACTCTACCATGGTGAGTACACTAAGTTGTTTTTCGCTCTAAAATCTTAAATTCAACTCGATTTAGGAACGGAGACCGGATTTGTGTTCCAATTTTATCACACTACACATACATAACAACAGAACTGAGAAATTCAACCATAAATTTCAAGCGACAAAAAAAATTGACCAAAATGTACAGGGTTAACTAAGGTACTTTTGGACCTTTCGCAATCAATTTCTATGAACTGGTGAGAGCTATGATGTTCTAGTATTTTTTAAGAGTATAACTTGATGGTCCCTAAATCCTCAGCAAATTTGGCTATACTCGCATCAGCCATTTCCAAGAAAAAGGTGTCTGAATTTCCCAAAAACTGCAATTTCCAGCCACTTTTCAGAGTCATAAAAAATCATCATTTTTGATTCGGCTAAAATTTTGTAGGAAGACAAGAGGACATTTCAGAAGAGTTATTCCGTTGAAATTTTGCTAATAATGCTAATGGAAAAGTAATTAGAAGGATTCCAGAATTCTATAATATGGGACTCTACCATGGTGAGTACACTAAGTTGTTTTTCGCTCTAAAATCTTTAAATTAAACTCGATTTAGGAACGGAGACCGGATTTGTGTTCCAATTTATCACACTACACATACATAACAACAGAACTGAGAAATTCAACCAAAAATTCCAAGCGACAAAAAAAATTGACCAAAATGTACAGGGTTAACTAAGGTACTTTTGGACCTTTCGCAATTAATTTCTATGAACTGGTGAGAGCTATGATGTTCTAGTATTCTTTTTAGAGTATAACTTGATGGTCCCTAAATCCTCAGCAAATTTGGCTATACTCGCATCAGCCATTTCCAAGAAAAAGGTGTCTGAATTTCTCAAAAACTGCAATTTCCAGCCACTTTTCAGAGTCATAAAAAATCATCATTTTTGATTCGGCTAAAATTTTGTAGGAAGACAAGAGGACATTTCAGAAGAGTTATTCCGTTGAAATTTCGCTAATAATGCTAATGGAAAAGTAATTAGAAGGATTCCAGAATTCTATAATATGGGACTCTACCATGGTGAGTACACTAAGTTGTTTTTCGCTCTAAAATCTTTAAATTAAACTCGATTTAGGAACGGAGACCGGATTTGTGTTCCAATTTTATCACACTACACATACATAACAACAGAACTGAGAAATCCAACCGGAAATTTCAAGCGACAAAAAAAATTGACCAAAATGTACAGGGTTAACTAAGGTACTTTTTGACCTTTCGCAATAATTTCTATGAACTGGTGAGAGCTATGATGTTCTAGTATTTTTTAAGAGTATAACTTGATGGTCCCTAAATCCTCAGCAAATTTGGCTATACTCGCATCAGCCATTTCCAAGAAAAAGGTGTCTGAATTTCTCAAAAACTGCAATTTCCAGCCACTTTTCAGAGTCATAAAAAATCATCATTTTTGATTCGGCTAAAATTTTGTAGGAAGACAAGAGGACATTTCAGAAGAGTTATTCCGTTGAAATTTTGCTAATAATGCTAATGGAAAAGTAATTAGAAGATTCCAGAATTCTATAATATGGGACTCTACCATGGTGAGTACACTAAGTTGTTTTTCGCTCTAAAATCTTCAAATTCAACTCGATTAGGAACGGAGACCGGATTTGTGTTCCAATTTTATCACACTACACATACATAACAACAGAACTGAGAAATTCAACCGAAAATTTCAAGCGACAAAAAAAATTGACCAAAATGTACAGGGTTAACTAAGGTACTTTTGGACCTTTCGCAATCAATTTCTATGAACTGGTGAGAGCTATGATGTTCTAGTATTTTTTAAGAGTATAACTTGATGGTCCCTAAATCCTCAGCAAATTTGGCTATACTCGCATCAGCCATTTCCAAGAAAAAGGTGTCTGAATTTCCCAAAAACTGCAATTTCCAGCCACTTTTCAGAGTCATAAAAAATCATCATTTTTGATTCGGCTAAAATTTTGTAGGAAGACAAGAACACATTTCAGAAGAGTTATTCCGTTCAAATTTCGCTGATGATGCTAATGGAAAAGTAATCAGAAGGATTCCAGAATTCTATAATATGGGACTCTACCATGGTGAGTACACTAAGTAAGTTGTTTTTCGCAATAAAATCTTCAAATTCAACTCGATTTGGGAACGGAGACCTGATTTGTGTTCCAATTTTATCACACTACACATACATAACAACAGAACTGAGAAATTCAACCATAAATTTCAAGCGACAAAAAAAATTGACCAAAATGTACAGGGTTAACTAAGGTACTTTTGGACCTTTCGCAATCAATTTCTATGAACTGGTGAGAGCTATGATGTTCTAGTATTTTTTTAAGAGTATAACTTGATGGTCCCTAAATCCTCAGCAAATTTGGCTATACTCGCATCAGCCATTTCCAAGAAAAAGGTGTCTGAATTTCCCAAAAACTGCAATTTCCAGCCACTTTTCAGAGTCATAAAAAATCATCATTTTTGATTCGGCTAAAATTTTGTAGGAAGACAAGAGGACATTTCAGAAGAGTTATTCCGTTGAAATTTTGCTAATAATGCTAATGGAAAAGTAATTAGAAGGATTCCAGAATTCTATAATATGGGACTCTACCATGGTGAGTACACTAAGTTGTTTTTCGCTCTAAAATCTTTAAATTAAACTCGATTTAGGAACGGAGACCGGATTTGTGTTCCAATTTTATCACACTACACATACATAACAACAGAACTGAGAAATTCAACCATAAATTTCAAGCGACAAAAAAAATTGACCAAAATGTACAGGGTTAACTAAGGTACTTTTGGACCTTTCGCAATCAATTTCTATGAACTGGTGAGAGCTATGATGTTCTAGTATTTTTTTAAGAGTATAACTTGATGGTCCCTAAATCCTCAGCAAATTTGGCTATACTCGCATCAGCCATTTCCAAGAAAAAGGTGTCTGAATTTCCCAAAAACTGCAATTTCCAGCCACTTTTCAGAGTCATAAAAAATCATCATTTTTGATTCGGCTAAAATTTTGTAGGAAGACAAGAGGACATTTCAGAAGAGTTATTCCGTTGAAATTTTGCTAATAATGCTAATGGAAAAGTAATTAGAAGGATTCCAGAATTCTATAATATGGGACTCTACCATGGTGAGTACACTAAGTTGTTTTTCGCTCTAAAATCTTTAAATTCAACTCGATTTAGGAACGGAGACCGGATTTGTGTTCCAATTTTATCACACTACACATACATAACAACAGAACTGAGAAATTCAACCATAAATTTCAAGCGACAAAAAAAATTGACCAAAATGTACAGGGTTAACTAAGGTACTTTTGGACCTTTCGCAATCAATTTCTATGAACTGGTGAGAGCTATGATGTTCTAGTATTTTTTTAAGAGTATAACTTGATGGTCCCTAAATCCTCAGCAAATTTGGCTATACTCGCATCAGCCATTTCCAAGAAAAAGGTGTCTGAATTTCCCAAAAACTGCAATTTCCAGCCACTTTTCAGAGTCATAAAAAATCATCATTTTTGATTCGGCTAAAATTTTGTAGGAAGACAAGAGGACATTTCAGAAGAGTTATTCCGTTGAAATTTTGCTAATAATGCTAATGGAAAAGTAATTAGAAGGATTCCAGAATTCTATAATATGGGACTCTACCATGGTGAGTACACTAAGTTGTTTTTCGCTCTAAAATCTTTAAATTCAACTCGATTTAGGAACGGAGACCGGATTTGTGTTCCAATTTTATCACACTACACATACATAACAACAGAACTGAGAAATTCAACCGAAAATTTCAAGCGACAAAAAAAATTGACCAAAATGTACAGGGTTAACTAAGGTACTTTTGGACCTTTCGCAATCAATTTCTATGAACTGGTGAGAGCTATGATGTTCTAGTATTTTTTTAAGAGTATAACTTGATGGTCCCTAAATCCTCAGCAAATTTGGCTATACTCGCATCAGCCATTTCCAAGAAAAAGGTGTCTGAATTTCCCAAAAACTGCAATTTCCAGCCACTTTTCAGAGTCATAAAAAATCATCATTTTTGATTCGGCTAAAATTTTGTAGGAAGACAAGAGGACATTTCAGAAGAGTTATTCCGTTGAAATTTGCTAATAATGCTAATGGAAAAGTAATTAGAAGGATTCCAGAATTCTATAATATGGGACTCTACCATGGTGAGTACACTAAGTTGTTTTTCGCTCTAAAATCTTTAAATTCAACTCGATTTAGGAACGGAGACCGGATTTGTGTTCCAATTTTATCACACTACATATACATAACAACAGAACTGAGAAATTCAACCGAAAATTTCAAGCGACAAAAAAAATTGACCAAAATGTACAGGGTTAACTAAGGTACTTTTGGACCTTTCGCAATCAATTTCTATGAACTGGTGAGAGCTATGATGTTCTAGTATTTTTTAAGAGTATAACTTGATGGTCCCTAAATCCTCAGCAAATTTGGCTATACTCGCATCAGCCATTTCCAAGAAAAAGGTGTCTGAATTTCCCAAAAACTGCAATTTCCAGCCACTTTTCAGAGTCATAAAAAATCATCATTTTTGATTCGGCTAAAATTTTGTAGGAAGACAAGAGGACATTTCAGAAGAGTTATTCCGTTGAAATTTGCTAATAATGCTAATGGAAAAGTAATTAGAAGGATTCCAGAATTCTATAATATGGGACTCTACCATGGTGAGTACACTAAGTTGTTTTTCGCTCTAAAATCTTTAAATTCAACTCGATTTAGGAACGGAGACCGGATTTGTGTTCCAATTTTATCACACTACACATACATAACAACAGAACTGAGAAATTCAACCATAAATTTCAAGCGACAAAAAAAATTGACCAAAATGTACAGGGTTAACTAAGGTACTTTTGGACCTTTCGCAATCAATTTCTATGAACTGGTGAGAGCTATGATGTTCTAGTATTTTTTAAGAGTATAACTTGATGGTCCCTAAATCCTCAGCAAATTTGGCTATACTCGCATCAGCCATTTCCAAGAAAAAGGTGTCTGAATTTCCCAAAAACTGCAATTTCCAGCCACTTTTCAGAGTCATAAAAAATCATCATTTTTGATTCGGCTAAAATTTTGTAGGAAGACAAGAGGACATTTCAGAAGAGTTATTCCGTTGAAATTTGCTAATAATGCTAATGGAAAAGTAATTAGAAGGATTCCAGAATTCTATAATATGGGACTCTACCATGGTGAGTACACTAAGTTGTTTTTCGCTCTAAAATCTTCAAATTCAACTCGATTTAGGAACGGAGACCGGATTTGTGTTCCAATTTTATCACACTACACATACATAACAACAGAACTGAGAAATTCAACCGAAAATTTCAAGCGACAAAAAAAATTGACCAAAATGTACAGGGTTAACTAAGGTACTTTTGGACCTTTCGCAATCAATTTCTATGAACTGGTGAGAGCTATGATGTTCTAGTATTTTTTTAAGAGTATAACTTGATGGTCCCTAAATCCTCAGCAAATTTGGCTATACTCGCATCAGCCATTTCCAAGAAAAAGGTGTCTGAATTTCCCAAAAACTGCAATTTCCAGCCACTTTTCAGAGTCATAAAAAATCATCATTTTTGATTCGGCTAAAATTTTGTAGGAAGACAAGAGGACATTTCAGAAGAGTTATTCGTTGAAATTTCTGCTAATAATGCTAATGGAAAAGTAATTAGAAGGATTCCAGAATTCTATAATATGGGACTCTACCATGGTGAGTACACTAAGTTGTTTTTCGCTCTAAAATCTTTAAATTCAACTCGATTTAGGAACGGAGACCGGATTTGTGTTCCAATTTTATCACACTACACATACATAACAACAGAACTGAGAAATTCAACCGAAAATTTCAAGCGACAAAAAAAATTGACCAAAATGTACAGGGTTAACTAAGGTACTTTTGGACCTTTCGCAATTAATTTCTATGAACTGGTGAGAGCTATGATGTTCTAGTATTTTTTTAAGAGTATAACTTGATGGTCCCTAAATCCTCAGCAAATTTGGCTATACTCGCATCAGCCATTTCCAAGAAAAAGGTGTCTGAATTTCTCGAAAACTGCAATTTCCAGCCACTTTTCAGAGTCATAAAAAATCATCATTTTTGATTCGGCTAAAATTTTGTAGGAAGACAAGAGGACATTTCAGAAGAGTTATTCCGTTGAAATTTTGCTAATAATGCTAATGGAAAAGTAATTAGAAGGATTCCAGAATTCTATAATATGGGACTCTACCATGGTGAGTACACTAAGTTGTTTTTCGCTCTAAAATCTTCAAATTAAACTCGATTTAGGAACGGAGACCGGATTTGTGTTCCAATTTTATCACACTACACATACATAACAACAGAACTGAGAAATTCAACCGAAAATTTCAAGCGACAAAAAAAATTTGACCAAAATGTACAGGGTTAACTAAGGTACTTTTGGACCTTTCGCAATCAATTTCTATGAACTGGTGAGAGCTATGATGTTCTAGTATTTTTTTAAGAGTATAACTTGATGGTCCCTAAATCCTCAGCAAATTTGGCTATACTCGCATCAGCCATTTCCAAGAAAAAGGTGTCTGAATTTCTCAAAAACTGCAATTTCCAGCCACTTTTCAGAGTCATAAAAAATCATCATTTTTGATTCGGCTAAAATTTTGTAGGAAGACAAGAGGACATTTCAGAAGAGTTATTCCGTTGAAATTTTGCTAATAATGCTAATGGAAAAGTAATTAGAAGGATTCCAGAATTCTATAATATGGGACTCTACCATGGTGAGTACACTAAGTTGTTTTTCGCTCTAAAATCTTTAAATTAAACTCGATTTAGGAACGGAGACCGGATTTGTGTTCCAATTTTATCACACTACATATACATAACAACAGAACTGAGAAATTCAACCGAAAATTTCAAGCGACAAAAAAAATTGACCAAAATGTACAGGGTTAACTAAGGTACTTTTGGACCTTTCGCAATCAATTTCTATGAACTGGTGAGAGCTATGATGTTCTAGTATTTTTTTAAGAGTATAACTTGATGGTCCCTAAATCCTCAGCAAATTTGGCTATACTCGCATCAGCCATTTCCAAGAAAAAGGTGTCTGAATTTCCCAAAAACTGCAATTTCCAGCCACTTTTCAGAGTCATAAAAAATCATCATTTTTGATTCGGCTAAAATTTTGTAGGAAGACAAGAGGACATTTCAGAAGAGTTATTCCGTTGAAATTTTGCTAATAATGCTAATGGAAAAGTAATTAGAAGGATTCCAGAATTCTATAATATGGGACTCTACCATGGTGAGTACACTAAGTTGTTTTTCGCTCTAAAATCTTTAAATTCAACTCGATTTAGGAACGGAGACCGGATTTGTGTTCCAATTTTATCACACTACACATACATAACAACAGAACTGAGAAATTCAACCATAAATTTCAAGCGACAAAAAAATTTGACCAAAATGTACAGGGTTAACTAAGGTACTTTTGGACCTTTCGCAATCAATTTCTATGAACTGGTGAGAGCTATGATGTTCTAGTATTTTTTTAAGAGTATAACTTGATGGTCCCTAAATCCTCAGCAAATTTGGCTATACTCGCATCAGCCATTTCCAAGAAAAAGGTGTCTGAATTTCCCAAAAACTGCAATTTCCAGCCACTTTTCAGAGTCATAAAAAATCATCATTTTTGATTCGGCTAAAATTTTGTAGGAAGACAAGAGGACATTTCAGAAGAGTTATTCCGTTGAAATTTTGCTAATAATGCTAATGGAAAAGTAATTAGAAGGATTCCAGAATTCTATAATATGGGACTCTACCATGGTGAGTACACTAAGTTGTTTTTCGCTCTAAAATCTTTAAATTCAACTCGATTTAGGAACGGAGACCGGATTTGTGTTCCAATTTTATCACACTACACTATACATAACAACAGAACTGAGAAATTCAACCATAAATTTCAAGCGACAAAAAAAATTGACCAAAATGTACAGGGTTAACTAAGGTACTTTTGGACCTTTCGCAATCAATTTCTATGAACTGGTGAGAGCTATGATGTTCTAGTATTTTTTAAGAGTATAACTTGATGGTCCCTAAATCCTCAGCAAATTTGGCTATACTCGCATCAGCCATTTCCAAGAAAAAGGTGTCTGAATTTCCCAAAAACTGCAATTTCCAGCCACTTTTCAGAGTCATAAAAAATCATCATTTTTGATTCGGCTAAAATTTTGTAGGAAGACAAGAGGACATTTCAGAAGAGTTATTCCGTTGAATTTTGCTAATAATGCTAATGGAAAAGTAATTAGAAGGATTCCAGAATTCTATAATATGGGACTCTACCATGGTGAGTACACTAAGTTGTTTTTCGCTCTAAAATCTTTAAATTCAACTCGATTTAGGAACGGAGACCGGATTTGTGTTCCAATTTTATCACACTACATATACATAACAACAGAACTGAGAAATTCAACCAAAATTTCAAGCGACAAAAAAATTGACCAAAATGTACAGGGTTAACTAAGGTACTTTTGGACCTTTCGCAATCAATTTCTATGAACTGGTGAGAGCTATGATGTTCTAGTATTTTTTTAAGAGTATAACTTGATGGTCCCTAAATCCTCAGCAAATTTGGCTATACTCGCATCAGCCATTTCCAAGAAAAAGGTGTCTGAATTTCCCAAAAACTGCAATTTCCAGCCACTTTTCAGAGTCATAAAAAATCATCATTTTTGATTCGGCTAAAATTTTGTAGGAAGACAAGAGGACATTTCAGAAGAGTTATTCCGTTGAAATTTTGCTAATAATGCTAATGGAAAAGTAATTAGAAGGATTCCAGAATTCTATAATATGGGACTCTACCATGGTGAGTACACTAAGTTGTTTTTCGCTCTAAAATCTTTAAATTCAACTCGATTTAGGAACGGAGACCGGATTTGTGTTCCAATTTTATCACACTACACATACATAACAACAGAACTGAGAAATTCAACCATAAATTCAAGCGACAAAAAAAATTGACCAAAATGTACAGGGTTAACTAAGGTACTTTTGGACCTTTCGCAATCAATTTCTATGAACTGGTGAGAGCTATGATGTTCTAGTATTTTTTTAAGAGTATAACTTGATGGTCCCTAAATCCTCAGCAAATTTGGCTATACTCGCATCAGCCATTTCCAAGAAAAAGGTGTCTGAATTTCCCAAAAACTGCAATTTCCAGCCACTTTTCAGAGTCATAAAAAATCATCATTTTTGATTCGGCTGAAATTTTGTAGGAAGACAAGAGGACATTTCAGAAGAGTTATTTCGTTGAAATTTTGCTAATAATGCTAATGGAAAAGTAATTAGAAGGATTCCAGAATTCTATAATATGGGACTCTACCATGGTGAGTACACTAAGTTGTTTTTCGCTCTAAAATCTTTAAATTAAACTCGATTTAGGAACGGAGACCGGATTTGTGTTCCAATTTTATCACACTACACATACATAACAACAGAACTGAGAAATCCAACCAAAAATTCCGAGCGACAAAAAAAATTGACCAAAATGTACAGGGTTAACTAAGGTACTTTTGGACCTTTCGCAATCAATTTCTATGAACTGGTGAGAGCTATGATGTTCTAGTATTTTTTTAAGAGTATAACTTGATGGTCCCTAGATCCTCAGCAAATTTGGCTATACTCGCATCAGCCATTTCCAAGAAAAAGGTGTCTGAATTTCCCAAAAACTGCAATTTTCCAGCCACTTTTCAGAGTCATAAAAAATCATCATTTTTGATTCGGCTGAAATTTTGTAGGGAGACAAGAGGACATTTCAGAAGAGTCATTTCGTTGAAATTTTGATCTCTCTCTCTCTCTCACACACTCTCTGTCTCTCTCCCTCTCATTGCAGGCACAAATTTATTTCAAATCCAGCATTGTACACGGTAAACATGATGTAGTAGTAGGTGAAGCTATATGCATCTCTCTCTCTCTCACACACTCTCTGTCTCTCTCCCTCTCATTGCAGGCACAAATTTATTCTAAATCCAGCATTGTACACGGCAAACATGATGTAGTAGTAGGTCAAGCTATATGCATCTCTCTCTCTCACACACTCTCTGTCTCTCTCCCTCTCATTGCAGGCACAAATTTATTTTAAATCCAGCATTGTATACGGCAAACATGATGTAGTAGTAGGTCAAGCTATATGCATCTCTCTCTCTCTCTCTCTCACTCTCTGTCTCTCTCCCTCTCATTGAAGGCACAAATTTATTTTAAATCCAGCATTGTACACGGCAAACATGATGTAGTAGTAGGTCAAGCTATATGCACCTCTCTCTCTCTCTCTCCCTCTCATTGCAGGCACAAATTTATTTTGAATCCAGCATTGTACACGGCAAACATGATGTAGTAGTAGGTCAAGCTATATGCATCTCTCTCTCTCTCTCTCTCACACACTCTCTCTCTCTCATTGCAGGCACAAATTTCAGAGAAATCTAGCGTCAAGTACACGGCAAACAGCAAATGTTGGAAGTCTTGAGAAAATATCTGTCTCTATGTTCAATCTCAGGAAATTGTGCCAGTGAATTTATTGCTATCTTTCATTCCCTCTTGGTCTGATGTAAACTGTAATGTTCATGATCTATTTCTAGCCCAGCTGATACTTTTATCAATGATCTTATCTGAAAACTGTATGACAGTTCTTGTATGAGTGTTATTAATAATGTGAAGGAAATGGAATTAGGAGAACACAGAAAATTTAACAAATGACAAACATATATTTCACATATATTTATTGTTAACTTCTGATATCGCACTTGTGAATATTATTCATGAATGGAATAATCATGACTATTTATTTGATTACATAACAACAATTTCACAATTCATATATTACAACTATTGCCTCAACTTTGATATCCCTCCACAATAAACTCTCTGCCCCATATTTCACCCTCATTAGGCCCACACTCTCTTATTATCATTTTCTAATTGAAACATTTCCATGTTTTTCTTTTTGTAAATATTCCTCATACTTCTGCTCATCTTATTGTATTCAATCATTTACTATATTTATTGTTACTAATACCTTAATTATTATTTTCTAACTTTAGTTTCACTTTTTATACTCTACTTGACGATACCCATACTCTGTACTATGTACTGGTCCACGGGACGATAATAAAATACAAATACAAATACAAATTGTTGTCCTGTAATACAACTCTGATATAACTATTCAGAGATAGTTTTATTTCCATGAATTCCAGTTTATTTCCAGACACAGTGTCAACACATTCCCTCCAGGATATAAACCATTGAGGGTGTATGGAGAAGGTTTTTTACCATATATAACTTATTAAAAAATAAGTTAATAATATAATACATCATAAATTATAATAAACATATTGAGTTGGTATTAGATTAACATACTGGAATATTTTTAATACTGTTTCAGTGAAATATTGATATTAATATTGATAAAAAAAAAAATGCAACTTCAAGCCAATTATACTTCTCAAGTATCAATAAAGTAAATTGATAGAACTAGGGAGAATTAGTATTTTTACGAATGCTTCTATGATCAGGAAAACGCCATATATGCGTTGTCAGACGAGCGAATAGTAATAGTATGGGTAAAACCTGCTTCGAGTGGTACCAATTTAGCACATTTTATGTTTTTTCTTCAAAATGACTGACCCGATCAAGCTGAAAATTTCCAGAAATGTGTATCAAAATGTAATTCAACTTCACGCAGAATTTCATGTTTTTAAAAAATAAAAATATGTTCTTTGTTTTTCCGCTGTGTTATTCTGAAGGGTATTTTTGAAATTTCTAAAATTCATAAAAAAAAAGTTACCACCCAACAATGCCACAAAACTATACAGATCAAGTTAGATGAGGAACCACATTGAAAAAAAGTTTGAAGTTGATAGCTGTAGCTGTTTGATCTGTGCAGAACCGACAAAAAAACATAAAAACAAACACCAATATTTTTCAGTATGTCAAATTGAATCCTCGCTAAAGCTCGTCTAACAACATTCCAACTTTCTTCGAATGACCTAAAATGTTTAAACCATACACTACAGGTTCCTCAAGAAGTCTAAGTTACCGTAGTTGGTTTTTATTACGGTTGGTACCTTCTCTACGCTGTCCACCAATCAGGGCCGTCTGCCAGCCGCTCCGAGTCTCTCTCGTCCGCGCTGCTCGGAGGAACTGGGGTTACTTCGCTGTCACACTTACCTTGCCAAGGTTTCCTTCGAGTTCAAGCTTAGGGTGGGTTTGAGTTGTATAAGCAGAGTTATGGGAATAAAGAGGTCACATTCAGTTTTGTTGGTACATTTTTATGTGGAATATAGATTTTGTTTAGCAAACTAATAGAAAAAACAGGAGCTACAGACTCTAGATCAACGTTACGGGATTATCAACGGAAATTACACATTCTTCCGGACTTTTCAGTCTTGGGCAGGAAGTTGTCGGAATAACACTTGATACTTATTCAAGGAAAGAGAACGATTGTTTCAACCTGACATTTTGGTTCCTCAATTTTTTTAAAAATTCGAACGCACTTTTCGAAAACAATATTGCATCCGATAAAGTTCACTGTTTTCAAAACCGTGCATATTTTCGCGAAATAGCTAAATTAGCTAAATGCTCCGAAAAAAGAATTTATAGTGAAAAATACTGAAATTGAATATTATGTTCAATGAATTGAAATACCGACAAAACATGACAAAAATATAAAAATACATATCCTTGTGGAATATTTTAATTTGATGGTCTATACTCTATTTCACTACAGTTATGCCAAATTAAAGTTAATTATAGTTGTAAGCTTTACTTATCTGGCGGAATAAAATAGATTTTTTTTAATGCTGCTTAACGACCCCACCAACAGCTAGGTTGAGAATGAGCGGATGATAATGAAACGTTGAAGTGTTGATAGATGAAAGGACGTTTACAAAAACCCTTGTCTTATGCGGGACTCAAACCCACGCCCAACGGTCACTTCAGTTACAACCGCTAGCGATAATTGACTTTACTTTTGAACTTGGAAATTGAAAAAATATAAAATATAAATAGGAGAAGCAGAAAAATGATGCATTAGGGTTTTTCTTCCAAGTTTTCCTCTGTTCCCAGAATACAAGTGCATATCTGAACCAAACCCTACTTACCACTACGCTCCTACCGTAGACTAAAGACATACAATGACAGTTCACCCAACGTTGAATCAAGATTCATCCCCACTCCTTTGTCTCTACCCTCCTCACACCCCTTACCCTGTCATACCATCAATCACCGTTGAGAGGACTGCGATTGTGCTTCAGTCGACGGTAAGATGGATGCTTGCCAAGTCTTCAACTTGAGTGCTAGCAGCGCTCTAAGAATTAGAGTATATGAATTGTGTGAGAGGTAAAGAGAGAACGGCAGCTTACCGAGGTTCATAAGTAGATAGGCCTATTCATGGTGGAGAGCCGTTGACAGAACACAGAGATGAAAAATACACGAGATTTTAGACGTTCCAGCTGTTGCCTTGGTCACAGTAGAGTGGGTAATCCTTGGTAAGCTGCTGTTCTCTCTTTACCTTTCACCCAATTCATATATTGAGCCTCAGGCTATTTTCCTATACACACTAGGAATTAGAGTACGTAACTTGATGTGATAATGAAAGATTTTAAATTTTCATCAAGTGACTCACAATACATGCTCCCAAGGGAATAAATCCTACCGGAAATGGAGACGTGCAGGTCACTTCTTGGTGGAATAGAACTCTTTTTTTTTCCAATGTTGCTTAACGACCCCACCAACAGCTAGGTTATACGGAGGTACGAATGAGCGGGTGATAATGAAACGATGAAGTGATGATGGGTGAAAGGACGTTTACAAAAACCCATGCCTTATGCGGGACTGGAACCAACGCCCAGTGGTGACTTCAGTTACTACCGCTAGCGATAATTGACTTAGCCACCGGGGCAGCTAGGGAATAGAACTATACAAGTGCCAAGAGAAGATATTTAAATAGTTTTAGCTTGTTATTATTGCTCATTTCAACATGAACATAGATACATAAAGAGTTCGTACAAACACCGATTAAAGAGATCTACCGTAAGTTAAATCTAGCCTCGTAATTCAACCGGATTGGTCGCGTTCTTCCTCTCTAGGACGATCACTTTCACACGTGGAACCTTCCGGTTAACTCTACCGGTTAGTTCAACTGTCCCTTTACCTTGACTGTTACGTTGAGTTGACTCTTTCCGTTACGTTGACCTGTCCCGTTCCGTCAACTTTTCCGTTCAGTCAACTTTTCCGTCCCGTCAACTTTTTCGTTCCGTCGACTTTTCCGTTACTTCGACTTTTCCGTTCCGTCAACTTTTCCGTTACACTAACTCTTCCACAGGCAACCTCAACCCTCCATTTTACGTCAACAGTTCCGTTAGCATTCTTGCAGCCATTATATTGACCGTTACGTTAAGTGTTCTGTTAAATCTCACGTCAAGTTCAAAGGTTGGCTTTTCCATCACACCGTCTCGTCATTCATACACACGATAACACATTCTCACGTTTCGTTACATTTAATTATGTTATTCATTCATTTACGCTGGACGTTGACTTTTCCATCTTCCGTCGTCTAGGACAATATCTATCTACGATGGACTTGTCCCATGTTCTCCCAGCTGACGATCATCTCCAGTGCTGAGAAACCTCGACGCCACCTAGATCGCCTATAAGCCTAGATCTCTTACAGTCTCTGATGGCCAGAGTAGTCCATGTAACATTGAAACATCGCCGCCTAGATCACCTATAAGCTAGCTACAGGCTCCACAGGGCGCTGATGGACCGAGTAGTCGATCTTGGTGGCTTATGTAATCGGTTTCATAGATCCGGAACCACGTTGAGCTCAGTCGCGTATCAATCGTAGATTTCTATTGCCCCAGGTTTTGTTAATTGTTCCGTTAGATCGACGTTCCGTCGCTTTGAATCTTCCGCCATATCGGCCGTTACCTTACGCCGGTCGCGTTACGACCTTGAATTCTCCGAGGTCGCAAATCATCTATCCCCCAGCCCCCCCCCCACCCTTGGTCGGCCGTCACAGCTGCGTGGGCTGGCCGCGTTGGTGGCTGTACAGCGTTGCCATGGAGATGTGATTTGCGTCGTGCCCCTAGCACGCGGCGCCCAGCCTGAAACAACGTTCAACATCACGTTTAACAACACGTTTAACCTTTCAACTGCTACACACGCGTATACGCGTTTTAGCCCGCCGTGCCCACCGTGCTACGCACGCGTACCCGCGTTTTGAATACCGCGCTTTACTGTTTATTTTCTACTGGCCGCCAAACTTCAGTTATCGACCTGATTTTTTTTTGTGCTTTGCGCGATTTATTGGCCGAACATATGTACTGCTTGAGAACAATGTAGACTTTCGATATATTTCATAATAGTAGCGTTTATTCAGACGAAAGTTTTGTCAACGACTCAAACGTCAAAATATATTTCCAAGTCGAGTGAAAATGGCTGATGTTGGCGGGCTGGCTTAGCGAAATAATGTGCTTTCTCCAACCAATATCGAGGCACTCATCATTTCTGTGATACGGTTGAAAAATTATGGGAAAATGATCATAAATGTAGCAACTGGAACTATTTGTACAAACTATTGTATTTTCGGAAAAAAAAACTCAGCACAGGGGGTACAGCTGGTGTCAGAAAACTCAGCAGTTGAAAGGTTAACAAGGACTTTGCAGGGTCTATTATATAGAGCTGTAGGAATTCAAGGAATGAAATAAGAATGCTTCTCATCTCAACATTTAGATCACCAGTTAATTTTATATTTGAACACACTTTTCAAAAATAATATTTCATAATCCGATCAGCTCAATGTCTTCAAAATCATATAGGCCTACGTAACCAAGGGTGATAATCACTTGATCCACCATTCCACTAACTCTGATTCCACTAACTTGAATCTATCAACTATTCATTCGTAAAACAGGCCTAATCTATTTGATCCATCGTTTGATAATCTATCATCGAACTAGAAATCCTAATCTCAATTTCAGACATTTCCATTTGCTAAATTTCAGTTTCAGACATTACATAATTTCCACAGAGATTCCTCCTCCAGGACCCGTCCTTTTTTCCGAGTCGTGACGTAGACATTATAATCTCGAGATGGCTACTCACGCGTTCCTGCCGAACAAGACGTCCGACTTGCTGTTGACGAAGTAGACGACGAGGAACGAGAGGACGAGAACGATGGCGCCGGCGCAGAACGTGGTGGTCTCCTGGGAACGCGACGGCTTGAGGAACATGCGTACGGAGAAGTCGCGCCAGATGGACTCGGCCCACGTCGAGTAGTTGCCCGAGGACCAGTCGTAGTCTGCGGCAATCACGCGTCAGTTTATACACTCGCACAACGACGTGCTGTAACGGTGATATACCGGTACTAGGCAAGCGCAGAACATTTATTTATTTATTTATTCATGGTTTTTGATACCGGTGCATGAACATCGGTATCAGTAATGGTGATGAACATCGATCGTACCAACTGCCAATGATGAACACTAGTCTTTTACTAAACGTCAATGATGAACATTGTTCTTTTACTAACCATCAATGATGAACATTGTTCTTTTACTAACTGTCAATAATGAACATTGATATTTTACTAACTATCAATGATGAACATTGATATTTTACTAACCATCAATGATGAACATTGATATTATACCAACCGTCAATGATGAAACTTGATATTTTAATAACCGTCAATGATGAACACTGTTATTTTACTAACTGTCAATGATGTACATTGATATTATACTAACCGTCAATGATGAACATTGATATTTTACTAAACGTCGATAGTGAACATTATTATTTTGCTAACCGTCAATGATGAAAATGGATATTTTACTAACCGTCAATGATGAACATTGTTCTTTTACTAACTGTCAATGATGAACATGGATATTTTACCAACTGTCAATGATGAACATAATTATTTTGCTAACCGTCAATGATGAACATTGATATTTTACCAACAGTCGATAATGAACATGGATATTTTACTAACCGTCAATGATGAACATTCATATTTTACCAACTGTCAATGATGAACATTAATATTTTGCGAACCATCAATGATGAACATTGATATTTTACTAACTGACAATGATGAACATTGATATTTTACTGACCATCAATGATGAACTGTATTGATATTTTACTAATCAACAATGATGAACATTGATAACTGTCAATAAACATTGATATTTTACCAATCATCAATGACGAAGATTGATATTTTACTAACCGTCAACGATGAACATTGATATTTTACCAATCAACAATGATGAACACTAGTCTTGTACTTACCGTCAATGATGAACGCCGGGCTGACGGCTGGCGAGTAGTTCATGGTTGTCTTGACGCACTCGCCCGTGTCGTTGGCGACGCCCGTCGAGTGGCCCGACATCCAGATGTACTGGAACAGCTGGAACGAGACGGGAACACTTTTTCAATATGGTTCCTCATCTAACTTAGATGTGTATAGTTTTGTGGCATTATCGGGAGGTAACTTTCATTTCTATGATTTTGAGAAATTTAAAAAAGACCCATTAGAATAACACAGCGGAAAAAAAAGGAAATAATTATATTTTCCTAAAAAATGAAATTTTGCGTAAAGTTAAATTACATTTTGATACACACTTCTGGAAATTTTCAGCTTGATCGGGTCAGCCATTTTGAAGAAAAAACATAAAATGTGCAAAATTGGTACCACTCGAAGCCGTTCTTAACCATTACTACCCATACTATTACTATCCGCTCGTCTAACAACGCATATATGGCGTTTTCCCAGTGAATAAATGGACGAATAAACCGTCACGAACATATATTCTGAACGTGAACGTACGTACAAACGCGAACGTACGTACCGTCCCGCCGTCGTGGCAGTCCTGCTCCGTCTTGTTGACGGTGTCTCCGGTGAGCGCCGCCAAGACCTGTCCGGTGAGCGCCGTCAAGAGGTTGGCGCTGACGCTGACGCCCACGTAGTGCTGCGCCGGCCCGGCGGGCAACAGCTGCTGCGGGCTGGTCGAGGCGCGGAACACAGAGCAGTTGGTCGTGTCCAGGTAGCAGTGGAGCAGCTCGTCAACCTAACAAGCACGGCAACCACGCATCAATCACGCGTCAAACACGTCAATCATGTGTCGATCACGCATCAATACCGGGGTCAACACACTTCAATCACGCGTCAATATTGAGGTGAACGCACTTCCATCACGTGTCAATCACGTCAATACCGGGCTATTATTGGCCTATTAATGTGTATTATTTCTGTGTTTATATTCAAGCTAAATTTGAATCATATTTGAGAGATTTTATAGCTCAATTTTTTTTCCAATCAACCTAATCTTATGGGGTTTTATGAAACTTTTAGATGATGTATCTTGAAAAAAGTTCAACCCATTAGACCCAAAAACTATACAGTTCTGAGTTGGATGGGTTTGCGAGTACAGAAAAAGTTTCATGTCGATCGGTCAAACCCTGCGACCTGTGCAGTGCTTACAAACAAACAAACAAACAAAAACAAAAACAACAACAAACACAAACAGACAAAGCTCCGTAAGAGTCGAGTGGAAATCATCGCCAACACTCATCGAATTACGTTGTAAGTTTCGCCTCACCGGCACATGTAGCGCAGTGGTTAACGCGCTCGCTTCATGTGATCCGGCAGGCGAGGGGAATCCCGAACCCAGTTCGATCCCCGCCGCCGACCATCTTTACAGGGGTTTTTCGTGGTTTCCCTCTGTAGTCCAGGCTAATGCTGTGACGGTTCCCACAATAAGTCGGCCATGACCGCTTCCTTCCCATTACCCAAGAACCTTCATCTCATTAATCATCCATCCGACGCCATTAGATCTCAGTTATCATAACAGTGCGTCGGTAAACCCAATATATATATATATATATATAGTTTCGCCTCGATCTACGTACCAGCGTGACGTTGACCTTGACTGCGCCGGTGTAGTCTCGCCGCGTGACCGCGTTGTAGAGGGCGTTGGCGAGCGCCGCGGTCGCGCCGGCGATACGGGCCTGGACGGAGCCCGGCGCGACGGTCGTGCCGTTGGCGTACGAGTAGCCCAGCTGTTGCCCGTCGTCGTACACGCTGTGGTAGAACCTGCAACCGGCGAGACGGACAAGCGGTGGGGTTGCGTTGACAAAATTCGATTCAAATTGGAGATTTCAATTTTTTTGCTCGGCACAATCTTATGAGGTTTTTATTGGAGATGGGCCGATTCTTGATTTTCACGATTCCGATTCCGATTCTCAAATATATGTACATACAATTCCGATTCTTGACCGATTCCGATTCTTAAGTGAACAAGAATATATAACATGTAGGCCCTAGCTGTATATGGAACATAGTACTATAGGAACATGAATAGGCACCAGTGATTTTTTTTTTTTTCATTTTACTTCCACAAACTATGTATGCTAGTAGGCCCACTACAGTTACAATTACCAATATTTAATCATAACTTATACTTTTTATAAAATTTCAGATGATGTTTCTGAAAAATGGTCCAACCGATTTTACCTGTCGTGTTTGTCTTGGTATTCAGTGTAACATGATCCAGAGTCTGACCTCCTGACCTCTAATGGAGGAAAAAGGCATAAGGATATTTTATGAGTAGGCCTATGTTTGTTGTCATTTGTTGACACATTTACGACAATATTATATCCCGACAATTGATGATTGTGGGTTCGCCCTATGCTTTAACACTGGACGACCGGCAGTGTTTCACGGGAACTGTTTTTGCGATGTTTTTACATCAGAACAGTTCTCAGCGCGCGTAACTATATCGCAAAATGTGACAGTTTTTTGGTCACTTACTTTTATAAGACGCATGTGACTTTCTGATGACTTGAAAATGGAAAAAAGTGCGTCTTATATGCGTGTAAATACGGTAGTTTTATTAAGAATATCTGTCATCTAATTATTCCCTGTCTAACGGCTAGTACGATCCGGGTGAAAAAAGGGAACGAAAGTCCGGACTCACTTGTTGGTGAACTCGGCCTTGTGGTCGGCGATGACGAGTCCGGGAAAGTCCGGGATCTCCTTGAGGAACGTCTGGAGCGAAGCCGGAGGAACCCGCCCGCTGTTGACGTCTGTGAACTTCACCCCCTGTTTCCCCCCCTCCGTCTGCAGCTGCGATACGAAGTCAGTCACCTGCGCAAGGTCAACGATCTCGTTAGTACACACTAGCACCTGCGACGTGAGAGACATGCGTCACGTAATCTGTATACAATGAAACCTCTAACCATCGTTTTTCAAGGGACCAGGAAAATAAACCATCCATCCAGAAAAACGGTCCATCCAGGAAAATTCAACATTGATTTTATGGAAGAAAAAAAAAATAGAATACCGGTAAATGAACGATACAAGCAGGAAAACGATGGATCCGGGACCGATGCATGGAGGTTTCACTGTACATGCTTTGATTTTGAAGCTAGGTCTAGTACGGTATCAGAATGTTCTAGTTCCAGCATGGTCTGAGAATGTTCTAGTTCTAGCACGGTATGAGAATGTACTAGTTCCAGCACGGTATGAGAATGTACTAGTTCCAGTACGGTATTAGAATGTACTAGTTCCAGCACGGTATTAGAATGTTCTAGTTCCAGCACGGTATGAGAATGTACTAGTTCCAGCACGGTATCAGAATGTTCTAGTTCCAGCACGGTATGAGAATGTACTAGTTCCAGCACGGTATCAGAATGTTCTAGTTCCAGCACGGTATGAGAATGTACTAGTTCTAGTACGGTAAGAGAGTGTACTAGTTCCAGCCCGGTATGAGAACGTCAGACTGACCTGTTTGTTCGACCCGGCGGGCCGATGCACGAACAGCCCGTCGCCCGCCACGGCCAGCTGGCCCAGCTCCACGAACAGCTTGACGTCGCCGGGTCGAACGGGCGCCGGGCCCTCAGGGTCACGCGGGCCTGGGAACTGGTCGCGCTGCATGTCGTACAGCAGACGGCTTGACCCGATGTAGTCGTACGATTCCCCGTGCAGCAGCGCAAACAACACATTCGCTGGAACAATGCACATCGGATATTACAATTAGGCCCTATTATAAATTATTATAAATTCATATGAATCATATAAATATTGGCTAGCAAAAGTAAATAACATTTGAATATATCGAATGTTTAATAAATTTTTTAGACCATCAAGATGGAGAGGAGGCTGGAAACAGATGAGAGAGAAATTGTTGCGGATATAATTAATGTTAGAATTATTTTTGGGATTAAACCGCTCTCCATAAATATATTTAGGCCTATACAGATAAATTGTCTATATAATTATATCATATGTTCCATAGGGGCCCGGCACCTCCGCCAGCCCGCGCCTGCTTCGTGGATATTTCAAGAATGTGAATGTTAGAAAATTACTAGGCAAACGCAGGATGTGCGTTGTACGATGAGCGAGATGTCTATATAAAGTATAATCGAAAACTCTACAAACCTTGATCATTTGAAATGAACTTCATCCGATGTCAGTGAATCTAGAAAGCCGTGACTTCGACAATGCAACATTTTTCAACTAATATTTCTATCTTTTCGATGAATAAAATACATTTATTATATTATTTTCTCCAAAACGGCTGGTCCGAATATCAAACTGAATTTTTATTCATGTATATTAATCTTGTGTTCACATTTGTGGAAAATTTGAATCATATTGGAGAGATTCAATTTTTCAATTTTTTCCGCTCAGCCAAATCTTATGGGGTTTTTAGAAACTTCTAAATGATGTTTCTCAAAAATGGTCCAACCGATTAGACCTCAAAACTATACAGTTATAAGTTGGATAAGTTTGCACATAAAAAAAAAGTTTCATGTTGATCGGTCAAACCCTGCGACCTGTGCAGTGTTTACAAACAAACAAAATTTAAAAAAACGCACAGACAAAGTTCCGTAAGAGTTCTGTGAAAATCTTCGCTACGCTCATCTAAAAATTGGTATGAACGTGTGTGACGTCTTACTGTCTTGCGCGTCGGGCAGCATGCGCTTGAGCAAGTGAGCCGTGGCCAGCAGCGCCACCACGCCCGTCGTGGGCGTCGCCGCGCCCGGCACCAGCCCGTCGAACAGGGACGTGGCGTCCAGACGCGTTGCCACGACGATCAGCGAGGAGTTCTCGGCGGCGAGGGGGCGCGGGTGGAGCGTGGACCAGACGTTGTGGTCGCCCAGAGGGTCACAGTAGCGGACTGGAACAAAGGGGGACATTGCGGTGAGCGACTGATGCGGGATGTTTCCACCATATATATTAGTGATGCCTTCGGGTACCCGGGTCGGGTACGGATAATGCATTACCCAGGTAATATTCTGTTACCCGGGTACCCGTCTAGGTTCCGGGTAATTGTGCTAACCAGTACTTATAATATAGAAAATAACTTTTATAAATCACTCAAGCTACCGAGAGAAATTCAACTTCGCATTCTACATAAGTTTTTTCACCTACCTTCCCAGACCTCCCTCACCTTGTCATAATGCGCTCGTCAAATCTAGTCGCACCACCTACCGTTATCTGTGGTCACACGTGCAGTGTACTGAATCCCTCTCCTGTCAACCGCTCTCTAGTTGCCATGCCAAATACTATTCTCTACCGAGAACTGAGAAGCATATATAGTCATATAGTTTTTAGTTTTATTTAGTTTTCTAAATTACCCAGGTGATACCCGGGTAATTTCGGCGGGTACCCGGTTCCTAATTTGTTACCCGAAGGCATCACTAATATTTAATGACACATTTAGATGGTAATATTGCTACTTTTTTCACCAGATTTGTGATGTTTTGAGCATATTTTATGATACATTTTGACGGTACGATTGGTCGGTGATCGACTTATTCCTGATGTTCAGACCACATTTTGTGACACATTTTTTTGGTACTTCATTCACCAAATTTGTGACATTTCAACTATTTTGTGACATATTTTGACGGTACAATTGGTAATATTTTCACAAAATTTGTGATATTTTGACCATATTTTGAGACATAATCAGACAGTGAATTTTGAAATTCACCAAATTTGTGAAATTTCAACTATTTTTGGTGACGCATTTTGGCGGTATGATTTGTATGTATTTCACAAAATTTGTGACATTTCAACTACATTTTTTCATTTTGTGACACATTTTGAGGGTACAATTGGTACGTTGCTCAACTAATTCCTAATCTTTTGACCATATTTTCAGACACATTTTTTCGGTACTTGGTCCACCAAATTTGTGATATTTTGACAATATTTTGAGACACATTCTCAAAATTTTCACCAAATTTGTTATATTTCAACTATTCTGTGACATATTTTGACAGTATAATTGGTAATATTGTCACAGAATTTAACGTACCGTACTCTGACCATATTTTATGACACTTTTCAACAGTACTTTATTAACCAAATTTGTGATATTTTGACAACATTTTGAGACATATTCTGACGGTACTTCATTCACCAAATTTGTGAAATTTCAACTATATTTTATGACACATTTTGACATTATAATGGAAACTTCAACACCGCATTTGTGACATCATGACCACATTTCTGTCCGACAGTCCAATATCTTGACCAATAGCCGTGACGTGTGGAGACTGGACGTGTTATGACGCGTGCAGTGCCAGTGCAAGATATGTTCTTAAAAGACGTGAGAACGTGTTAGGAACATACCTGGCACTGGAACAACATGTCATTGTAGAGTCATCAAGACGCGTGCTATCCCGTAGAAGTGACGCGTAGAGACGTGTTATGACGAGTGCAATGCCAGTGCAAGGTATGTTCTTAACAGACATGAGAACGTGTTAGGAACATACCTGGCACTGGAACAACATGTCATTGTAGAGTCAACAAGACGCGTGCTATCCAATAGAAGTGACGCGTTGTTATGACGCGTGCAATGCCAGTGCAAGGTATGTTCTTAACAGACCTGAGAACGTGTTAGGAACATACCTGGCACTAGAACAACATGTCATTATTGAGTCAACAAGACGCGTGCTATCCAGTAGAAGTGACGCGTAGAGACGTGTTATGACGCGTGCAATGCCAGTGCAAGGTATGTTCTTAACAGACGTGAGAACGTGTTAAGAACATACCTGGCACTAGAACAACATGTCACTGTAGAGTCAACACGACGCGTGCTATCCAGTAGAAGTGACGCGTAGAGACGTGTTATGACGCGTGCAATGCCAGTGCAAGGAATGTTCTTAAAAGGAACGAACACTTGTTATGAACATTCCTGGCGCTGGAACGACCGTGCATTGTTCATTGTTGATCACCAACACGCAAATACGCATGTATCCCATTGGTCGACACAAGTGCAAGCCTGTACCTGATTGGTCGACACAAGTGCAAGCCTGTACCTGATTGGTCGACACAAGTGCTAAAATCTGTAACTGATTGGTCGACACAAGTGCCAGCTTGCGTGTGATTGGTCGACACAAGTGCTAAAATCTGTAACTGATTGGTCGACACAAGTGCTAGCTTGCACGTGATTGGTCGAGACTCACTTGGGTTGATGTTGGACACGATGTTGCTGCGCCGGATGCACGTCTTGGCGTCGACGGCGGCGAACATGAACGCGTTCATCTCCAGGGAACACAGAGAACGACTCTCTTGTTCATCCTTGTTCTCGGCATTGTGCTTCAGGTAGCACTGCAAACAGAGATCACGCGGTCAACTCACCTTGACTTACATAAAATATGATTTGTTCGGTCACTATCGGATCTAGGGAGCCGTGAATCTAGCACTGAAACATTTTTCCGCTATTATTTCTGTCTACTTGATGAATGAAGAACATGTATTATATTATTTTCTCCGAAACGGCCGGTCCGAATTGCATACAAATTTTTAATTATGTGTATCATTATGTGTTTACATTCAGTGAAGATATGAAGTTATTTGGAGGGATTTTATAATCAAAATTTTCTTGCTCAGCCTAATCTTATGGGGTTTTTAGAAACATTGAGATGATGTTTCTCAAAATTGTCCAACCATCAAAACTACACAGTTCCAAGTTGGATAAGTTTGCGTGTACAAAAAAATTTTCATGTCTATCAGTCAAACCCTGCGACCTGTGCAGTGCTTACAAACAAACAAACACAAAACCACACAGACAAAGCTCCGTAAGAGTGGGATGGAAATCTTCGCTAACGCTCATCTAATAATATTATTATAATTATAATAATAATTGATAATAATGATGATAATTTCAATGATTTTTATAATATTATCATTGAAATTATTGTAATACTTAATAATAATAGTAATAATTTCAATGATTATTATATTATCATCATTATAATTATGTTTGCCAATCCCAACTGACGTGTAACAGAACACGACTGACCTGTGTTATGTTCTCCAGCACGTCGGGGTCGTCTAGATGGAACACGGGGAATCCCCAGTCCTCGAGCAGCATCGCGTTCCCGACCGGGTTCCACGCGTCGGTCGCGTCGCAGCCGCCCACGCCCGAGTACCTGTTGGGGCACGCGTCGTCGGGCGAGAACGCGTCGGGACGGTTCGACGCGATGTTGTTGGCAAGCATCGCGCCGCTCACGGAGCCAGAGTCGCGGAGCTGCGTCAGGACCTCTCTGGAAACGACGCGACGGAGACGCGGGGATTAGAGCACGGACATTCTCTCAAAACGCAGGTTTTATTTCTTGAAGCCTCGGTTTTGTTTTCGAGAATCAATGTTATCGTAAAAGTGTGGGAAAAATATTACTGTATGAGAAATTATATGGGAAAAAATATATAACAACACGAGTTTTATGAAAGATTTTTTTTTTTTTGATGTCGCTTAACGACCCCACCAACAGCTAGGTTATACGGGGATACGAATGAGCGGGTGATAATGAAACTATGAAGTGAATTAAACGACATTGACAAAAACCCATGCCTTTTGCGGGATTGGAACCCACGCCCAACGGTGTTTCATGGAAGAGCACGGCTATTTTCCAAAAATTCGGGTTTTATTTCTGAAAATCTTGGTTTTATTTTGGAAAATCATTGTTATCGTGAGAGTGTTTCTATTTATTTTATTCCTTCGTTTATTCACTCAGCATTTCTGCTATTTCCATATCAGAAACAGAGCCACAAACTCCAGCCTGAGTATCTTAATGAAAGAGTAGTACAGAGACATGAAGTAGGCCTACACGCACATAGAACAAGAAATTGTCACAAAACATATTATGCATGTGAAGAGAATAAGAGAAATAGTGATACAGTGCTACATGGTGGTATAAAAATCTACCAGTATCTGTACAAAGAACTCGAGACATCAAGGAATTTAAGAGAGAATGTAGTAAATATTATATAGTAACATATGTAAATAGATTTGATAAACATAATGACCTTTCAGGTACTCTTGATTAGAAAGTTGGAATAAAACTGTATGTATTATGTATTTTTTATTATTTAATTATTATTATTGTGTACTGTACTGACATATAGCCATTTATGCTAAATAAAGACATTATGTTATTATTATTATTTATTATCAACAACTTTGAGATTATCAACTAAAATTTCACATTCTCTCGAACTTTTTAGTCTTAGGCGGAAGTTGTCCGAATATCACTCACTATTAATAGTTATTCAAGGAAAGATAACTATTCTTTCAACTTGACATTTTGATTCCTCCGGCTATTTTTATATTCAAACACACTTTTCAAACACAGTTTTTTATCCAATAAAGTTCAATGTTTTCAAAACCGTGCATTTTCACACGGAATAGCTAAATTAGCTAAATGCTCCGGAAAGAGAATTTATAGTGAAAAATACTAAAAATGAATATGATGTTGAATGAATAAAATACCATCATTGAATATAAAACCAACACCAAATATATTGGTAGGCCTACTAATAAAATATATATAATTGATATAGTTTATAATTATTATTATATTTTCGTCATAGGACATATACATTTAATGATTTATAATGTAACACGTAGCGTCAATCGATAATAACAAACAAGTCATAAAGATGAAAACGAATACAATCATTCAAATGTTTGATTTAATTCATCTTTTATAAACATGTCGCCGTGAATGATTCATCATTTGACAACAACTCAAAATTTTACTTCTGCTTCAATTTTATTTTATATGTGTAACTTTTACGAAGGAAGAATTGAAGGCTTTTTAGCAGCTGACGAATTTAAGGCTTTTTAGCTGACAAACCCAAAATCTTTCATTCCAATTCTTTTGAATAGAATATTTATTTATCAACATTAGTTGGCCTGTGGTGGTCATTCAATAATAATAAGCTTTATTCAAGGAACAATGAACATTGTTATAGAATGTTTCTCATTATAAAATATCAAATGAGCGATGAAAATGAACCAAGTAATAAATGATAAAATACATCACATTAGCAATACATCAAAATAAGAATTGTGTAGGCCTACATTAATTATATCATTAGGATTATTTCAGTTTAAAATTGAGGCTTCCTAGAAAAACTTGTTACTGTAGTTTTTTAATTATTCTTCTATTCTTATTCTTATTCTAATATTATATTCTTAGTATTCTGATTTGAACGAGGTAAGTTTTGACTTCTGAATTCACGATGCTCTTTCAGTTTGTACAGTTTAAGCAGTGTTGTGATGCGGGGCATATTGACGTCAATATGGTCATGTGTACACTGTCTCTTCAGAACTTGCTCACTGATCAAGCTGAGAATATGTCATAGATGGCTTCTAATATATAGGCCTACATCATTTTAATCCCAGAATAGGATATTTGATGCTGAATTGATGCCATTTTTTGATAGCTCATACTTAGAGATGTAGTAATTTAGCATTAATGAAATAGGCCTAGACTATCAAATCAAAATATTTCATAAGTAGGCCTAGGCCTATAGGCCTATATATATATACACAGTGAACCCTCTATGCATCGGATCCATCGTTCTCCTGGATGTATCGTTCATTTTTCTCACCCCACTCCCATATAGTCAATGCTAAATTTTCCTGCATGGATGGTTTTATTTTCCTGGTCCCTTGAAAAACGATGGATAGAGGTTTTCACTGTGGACCTACTTGGTTCCCTTTATATCTGATAATATTTCAATTCATTGAACATAATATTCAATTTCAGTATTTTTCACTATAAATTCTTTTCTCGGAGCATTTAGCTAATTTAGCTTTTTCGTGGAAAAGTGCACGGTTTTGAAAACAGTGAACTTTAACGGATGAAAAATTGTGTTTGAAAGTGTGTTCAAATATAAAATTAACCGGAGAAACCAAATGTCAAGTTGAAAATAATCGTTATCCCTTTCCTCGAATTTTAGTTGATAATTTCAATTTTATTTCAAGTTGAATTTTGGTTGATAGGCCTAATTCCGTAGTTGTTGATCTAGAATTTGCAAACCCTTTTTCTTATAGTTTGCTAGACTAAATGTGAATGCTCAATTTCTCCAACTCAACTTATACCTACTGAACATTAAAACATTAAAATACCGGTATTCAACATTTAGCCTTTTAATCGACGAGTTTTTCTAAGCAGCTGAACATAAGTACGGTACCGTATTCATTTATTTTCTTCTCGTTCCACTTCTTCCAGGCAGCCCGCACACAAACGTTTATCTCTTATGCGGGTTTCTTGTTGTAATAATATATAGGCCTATTCAACGTTAATAATATTTATTTACAGTTACAGGCCTACCGTCTTATCTCGATTATATTGTGTTTTACCATCTTTATGTTAATTATGTTTCAAAACAAGAATGAAATGATTAAGCAATAAATTAAATTGATCTGTCTCTCTCACCTGTTGAACATGTCTGGCGGAAGGACGACCATGTACGGTCCCGCCTTCGCGCTCTTCAACAGCCAATCAACATCCAGCATCGAGCTGACAATCTGGACGACGCCCACATTACCGCCGCGGCCCGCTAAACACAAAGCAACCAAATTCGTACAACGATCCTAGATATTCTCCAAGTTACTACTGTGTACTGTCGCGGTCATATTAAGTGGTCGATCAAGCTATATTGAAATGAATCATGGAGAAAGTGTATGAAAACGATTGAACCGTATCAGAGATCCACAGGTAGATCCTTGTCGGTGATTTTTCTTTAAACTTCATAAATTGGTGTCGCGAGATTCAGGGTTATGGGTCACCGGTAAGTCTATTCATTTTTCACATTGACCAGAAATGAAATTATCTGAATAAAAGTGGTAATTTGCACCCATTTCGTCAGTAACTGGTGTCCGGTACACTCTAGCGGTGACGATTGTAACTATTTTGACAGACTCCATTCTTCCCTAGAGTAAGACTCGAATAGGGCCTAGGGGCGGTCTAGGCCTAGTTGGGACGATATAGCCAAGCGCCGATGTTTGACGATGGTCCATTGTGCGGCTGTATAGGTCCAGACTAAGACTTGACGAGTGTCGCATTCCAATTAGAGATCTACTTACATGCGCATCCAAACTGATGAGTCCCATTCAATCTACGGAAGCACGCAGCCGTCCCTTCGATTGTCTCGTACATTTTATCCTTTGTTCTCTCGCCATCGCTGATACCTGAAATAATAACTTGAATCAACTCAATTCCTCGATAATAAACTGCTCGTAGGACCTTGGTTTGCTGTCAAGGCGAAGGTAATATGCTTACGACTGGGACAGCTATAGATTAGGCTAAATCTAGATTACTCCTACCTTAGGATGAAAACCTGATTAGGTCTAGGCCTACCATGAGTCATAAGAAATTACCGTATTTCGTTTGAAAGTATGATAGTTAAAGTAGAAGTTACTGGATATCCCAATGATCAGACAATAATATATTGTATTTTTAGAAACTACACAGAATATTATTGAACATTTACCTGTAAATATCGTTAAAAACAATACAAACGAGGACGAAACGTCAAACTTGGGCTTCATCTTTGACAATCGTCTGCCGGTTGCGTGCGCATATCATAGCTGCCAACCTACAAATAAATACGTAATTCCGATTGGTGCACTTTTCAGTCGTGATAGTTAGCGCAAAATTCAAATATGGCATTAGATGAGTTATCACAAAATGTATCTAATTATAATAATCAATTTACTTGGTTGAAGCATCGAGGTATATGATTGAGGTATCATAATTTATTAAGTGTTTTTTAGTTTATTTGTAATAACAATTTTTGTGACTGTCGCCGAATGGCGACACAACCTCGCCAAAATCTATTTCCATCCATGATTTACGAGTCGATAAAGTAGCATACGGTGAAACTGTTCTACCGACGCTGATCTCTCATTAGTTTAAAACATCTGTCAACTATCACTCATTGAAAGAGACAGGTAGATAGAAAGAGAAAGAGTTAGAGATAGAAAGAGAGAGAGAGAAACTGCAAAGCAGTGATTTACCAATGTTCAGACATTAAGTAGTTGTTGGTGCTACAAGAGCTTCTGTCAAGACGAACAACCGTCTCCTGGTATCCATCAGCACCAACGATCGAGTGTGTCGATCTGTCAGCTTAAGGTAGACGATACAAAGTGTTGTGTGTATTTAGATCTTAGTAATGTACATCTAGGAAAACGTAATAAATGAGTTGTTGGATGAGTGTTATAGCCATATTTATATGGAATGTAATGGAAAGCAATATATGCACCTTGAGTTCGAAACAATTATGTCACTGTTGGATGAGCGACATAGGCATATTTATATGAAATATAATGGAAAGCTATATACACACCTTGAGTTCAAAACAATTATGTCACTGTTGGATGAGCGACATAGGCATATTCATATGAAATGTAATGGAAAGCTATATATACACCTTGAGTTCACAACAATTATGTCACTGTTGGATGAGCGATATAGGCATATTCATATGAAATGTAATGGAAAGCTATATACACACCTTGAGTTCAAATCAATTATGTCACTGCTTTCCTGTTTCATTCACTACTCATTTCATTTGTTCCACAATTAAATTGGTTATAGGCCTACTTGTAAATTGTTTATGTATTTATTAAGCATCGATTGATATTTTCAAATTTGCAACACAAATGAATAATTTTAATATTCAGACACATAAAATATGTTCTCTGACAATCCTTGTTACGTTAGTGAATGACAGGAGATTGCTTATGGCAATTCATTATTCGTGAACTATTGTACTCTAAGACCCCAGGACCATTACCTAATAAATTTCGTGCTAGCTAGAATAGGCTAGTACTATGATTGGTTGATTGGTTAATATCTACCACACAAGTTATCTGTGACGGCAATATTTCTAGTCTCTGTGTGTTTCCATTGTTGTTAGTATAAATTCCTAGCCTGATCTTGAGGTGGGCTGTGAAATGTGATTGATTATTACAGTCTAAGAGACCGTGACTTTCTTTTTCAATATATTGTCATTGTTGGTAGATCTTTTAGTGAACACTAATTGAAGTAGGCCTACTAGGCTACTAGTAGAAGCCATAGCACGATACTCGAAGCGGTTTGTTAGGTACGTAGGCCTACTGGTAAGAGCAATACAATACTGGCACAGAATAATAATACCGCTGTCGACTCACTAAGTAACTATACATATACAATTAATTAGTTCCACTTATGATTTACATTCCCATAAAAAAAGACGAAGAAATAATCTAGTTTATAATAAACTCCAATAATTCCTCTTCATTTACTTACAATACTTTGTCCCAAACATGGAACAGTTCACTAGCTGAGATCAAAATCATTGAAGGGGCATCTTCTTTCGAATAAAACTATATGAAACTATTACCTGAAAAGCGGAAGGAAGCTAAAATAGATTTCTTCCATAAAGAACTCATTACATTCATGTGCCATTTCCAATCTGTGTATTTACATTGTTATAATCTTGTTTGTAGTCGAAAGATGTAATCTATAACTATTATAACATGTGATAATAAATAGGTTGTTGTGAGCTATTACTTGTATTGTGATAGATACCTGAACTTCAGCATACAAAAAGAACATAATATAGGATATGTTTAGCTAGAAGTTTGGATCAAAGTTAATTAGCTTAAATTTAGTGTAGGTCTTGAGTCCTGAATGGCCTCATAGCTAGAAGTTCAAATTGAAACTGATTGAATTTATAAAGTAGGTCTGATGTTCAAACACATTTCAATTAAGATTTCATTTAATTAAAGTGAGGAACTCAAATTAATGCTTGTAGGAATGTGAGAGTGTGATTTAAAGTATTATAATATATGAGCAGTGAAATATTGGCATGATTCTGAAATGAAAGGAGTAGGCCTAATTACTCATTAATTCCCTTACTAATAACTTATATTTATTATTCAAGTATTAAGAAAATCGTATTGTAAACTAAACATTATCATCAAGTTAAAACTGTTACATGCCATTATTATAGGCCCAAGTTATTTTATTATGTAATTTACATTTTTATGTTTCACATTATTCACTATTCACTTCTTGAATTTCTCATAGGTAAGGTTAGGCGGAAGAACTGTCAGCTGACTGAACCTCGCCCTTGTTGACTGTACTGACATTGTTATACATGATAATTAAATACTTTCTATTCTATTCTGAATGTATACAGATGTTCAGAGACTGTAAAATAATAACAATGAAAATAAAATTGTTTTCATTTTTGGGGTTTAGTAGGCCTAGGGATACAATAAGGATAAATAATAATGATGATAATGAAAATAGTAATAATAGTGATAGATAAATAATAATGGAACCTATCCTCCGTCAATTACAAAAGACTACTCTCTTGGTTTTCAACTTACATTTCCTTGGTGAAGTTCAGCCAATTCGGTTGAGTGCTTCTCTTCTTCTATGATTGTTATTCTTAAACAAACGATTAGTGGAAACAACAGACGCTTGTGTGTCTGAAAATAGTCTGAGCGATGAGCGAAATTTATAATAATAAACTCAAACAATCTATTCATAGATCGTAACTCGTGAGCTCATAGATCGTAAACTATATATATATATATATATATATATATATATATATATATATATATATATATATATATAATATATATATATTATATATATATATATATATATATATATATATATATATATATATATATATATATATATATATATATATATATATATATATATATATATATATATATATATATATATATATATATATATATATATATATATATATATATAGATATATATGAAGAATATATATATATATATATATATATTGGGTTTAGCGACGCACTGTAATGTTGACGAAAATCTAATGGCGTCGGATGGATGATGAGATGAAGGTGTCTTGTGTTATGAGAAGGATGGTGAGAAGGAAGCGGTCGTGGTCTCATTGTAGGAACCATCCCGGCATCAGCCTATAGACTACAGAGGGAGACCTTGGAGAACCTCTGTAAAGATGGTCGGCGGCGGGGATCGAACCGGGTACGATATTCCCCTCGCCACCCGGATCACATGAAGCGAACGTGTTAAGCACTACGCTGCATGTGCCGGTATAATTAGTGGATTAAACTATAAATACGTCTAAATACAGATTAATGACATGATAATTAGATTGGGTATATAGCTTTCCATTACATTTCATATTAATAAGCCTATCGCTCATCCAACAACGCATATGTTGCGTTCTCGTGGTAAATGTCCATGTGAAATGTATAAATGGATGACCAATCGAAACTAGGTTTCCTGAGTGACGGTTCAGTGTGCTAGCCGCTCGTGTAGTAGGCCTAGTGTTCACGTCGAGCCGGTAATGACCGGAGAACATATGTCCCGACAGTTGGTGAATACTTGGCGACTGAAATACAGACTTGCAAGCGAACCTCTCAATTGTAAACACACTTAACAGGAACCAGGCTGTAGGCCAAGAGATCAAACACGGCCGGCGCAGTTACTACAACGTTCTGCTCACGCATGACGTCAAACAGGTCCAAGAGGGGGATACTTGGTGAATGAAAATAATTTCAATGCGTTTCGATAGAGAAAATAGTTAGGCGGGTCTATGCCTATATCGCTCATCCAACAGTGAAAGTAATTGTTTTGAACTCAGGGTACGTATATATGGCTTTCCAACACATTTCATATAAATATGCCTATATCGCTCATCCAACAGTGACATAATTGTTGTGAACTCAAGGTGTATATATAGCTTTCCATTACATTTCATATAAATATACCTATGTCGCTCATCCAACAGTGACATGCAGCGCAGTGGTTAACGCGCTCGCATCATGTGATACGGGCGGCGAGGGGAATTCGGAACCCAGTTCGATACCCGCCACCGACCATCTCTACATTTTTGCATGGTTTCCCTCTGTAGTCTAGGCTAATGCCGGGATGGTTCATACAATAAGTCGGCCATGACCGCTTCCTTCACATTACCCAAGAAACCTTCATCTCATCATCCCATCATCTCATTAATCATCCATCCGACGCCATTAGATCTGCGCTATCATAACATTGCGTCGTTAAACCCAATATGTATATATATAACAAAACATAATTACGTTATGTAACAACATGTATCAATGGATGACACGTCACTTAGCAGAGCGTTGTATGTACTAGGAGATACATGAAAGACGCACGTTCGTTAGTCACGCCTCAGCGGAGAGGGTTTAAACGAAGTGTGCGGTTTTAAGATTAATCTTCCGACAGAAAGTTGGCTGTTTGACAACTTAACTGATAATCAAACAACCTAGTCGCTAGTTTACAAGCCAGCTGTCGGATAACTGAAACATAACTGTTAGTTTTACCTGAGACTAGATTAGTTGCAGGTATACACACTTCATTTATAGCTTTTATATATATATATATATATATATATATATATATATATATATATATAAATATATTATATATATTATATATATATATATATATATATATATATATATTATATATATATATATATATATATATATATATATATGTATATATATGTATATATATATATATATATATATATATATATATGTATATATATATATATATATATATATATATATATATATATATATATATATATACATATATATATATATATATATATATATTTATATATATATATTCATATATATTCATACACAAAATTGGGAAAAACTTGAATTTACGAACTTTTATAAGAAGACATTTGTATTAATACTTCCCGACTTTGTTGAATTGGTTCCAATGTATTCTTGGCTGGGACAAATACGTGGGTTAATATGAATGATCACAACTTCTAGATGCTCCCCAGTCTCTCTAGGGCAGAAAGTTCCCGCCAGGGGGAATTAGCAGATTTACATTTATAAATCATCATAAAACTCGAACCGTTCAAGATACAGAAATAACATATAAGTTACATCATAAGATGCATACATCAATTGTCTGAGATGATAATTTTTTTTTTCAATAACATCGAAACTTGATACAAAATCATTGTTCCCCTGTTAAGGCTATGGATGGAAGATTAGATCGTTTGAACGGGGCACCACGAGGGCGATCTTACCACCCCAAAGAATAATTAAAATATGATAACTCATTCAACAAACAAATCAAATCTTAAATAAGGTAGTAATTTCAGGGTTAGAAAACAATTCAAACATTCACAGTGGGGAGAAAAAATCTAGAATCTTATTATTATCTTGATCTTTTTTTCTTCTTCTTCTTCTTCATTCTTGATAATGTATCAAAATTTATTATATCAAAGGTGGAAAGATCAATTGTTTGTGAGAGTAACACTAAATATTTCTATTTTTGCATCGATTTTCTTCTCGCCGTGTACTGTTACATACAAATAAGTATTTATAATAAAGTAATACATTATTTGGTGAATAAGTTTAATGAATACTTTGAGTTATTAAAAGTGATGTGAAGTGATTTGAAGTATCCTAGAGTCTCTGAAAGTATTTCAAAGTGCTTTGAGGTATTTTAGAATCTTTGAAAGTATTTCAAAGTCTCCGAAATTATTTTAAAGTGTCTTTGGAAGTATTTTGAAGTCTCTGAAAGTTTTTTCAAGTATTTTCAAGTGCTTTGGGGTATTTTGAAGTCTTTGGAAGTATTTTCAAGAATTTTGATGTATTTTAAAGTCTTTGAAAGTATTTTAAAGTATCTTGGGGTATTTCTAGAGTCTTCGAAAGTATTTCAAAATGTCTTGGGGTATTTTAGAACCTTTGGACGTATTTTGAAGTGTCTTGGGGTATTCAGAAGTATTTGGAAGGGTTTTCAAGGGTTTTGGGGTATTTCAGAATCTTTAAGAGTATTTCAAAGTGTTTCGAAGGGTCTCAAAGTCTTTGGAAGTATTGAAGTCCTGGAAGTATTGTGATGTGACTTACTCTAAAGTCAGTTGAAGGAATTCGAAATATCTCAGATTTCAGAGTGTTATGAAGCTTTTGAAATTAGTTTTGAATTACTTGAATCATATAGTTGTTTCGATAGTAAATATTTAGAGAGTGATTATAGGTAAAGGTACAAAATGTCCACGTGAATTAATCAATAAATCTTCCTTTTCACAGATTGACTCCACACAGTGTAACAAAACCCAACACAGATAACGTGTAACTCCCACACACAAAGAAACCATTTTAACAAAGCTATGACAAAATGGCGGAAACAACTCTCGAAACATCAAACAACCTCCATAACCCGACAACACAAACTCAAACCAACGACAACAAAACATCCAAATGCAACAAAATCCTTCTGAAAAAGAAAAAACATTTCGAACCGAGCAAATCCTCGGAGAAATCCGTTCAGTTCCGCGAACAAGCGAATCGAGAACTCGATAAAGAGACTCCGAACCTCGTCAAAGTTCTCGGCCTGTACAACGCGAGCATCCGACACGCTCCGCTTCCGACGGAACTGGCTCCGGGTTACGCGGCGAGATCCGACGTCTTGTTCGCGATGGGGAAGTACGAGGAATGTGTGTGCGACCTCGAGCGAGCGTTGGCCGCTAATCATACGGACGTCGTAGGGTGTAAACTGTGGAGGAGGAAAGCCGAGTGTTTTCAGTTGATCGGAGATGTGAGATCGGCTACGGGAAGTTACGAGGTGAGTCAACGATGAATAATAAACAAATTGAGATCAGCTAGTATGATGAATCGTAATTCAGGAGAATGGGGTTCGATTATCCCCGTGGTCGACCATCCTGACAGGGGTGTTTCGTGATTTCCCTCTGTCCTTCAGAGGTCAATACTGGGATTGTTCATTGAAAGAGGCCAAGACCAAATCCTTCCTCCTATCTGAAAACACGTAATACAATAACCTTCATCTCATCATCTCATATATCATTCACCGACGCCATTTGTTTCTCTCTTTTATTGAATGTACGGCTTGAAGCATAAGTAGAAGTCTGTTTCAATCGTTAGATACCTGTTGAATCCTATGCAATATAGTGATTGGTCCACTGGTTTGACCAGGTAGCAAAGAGACTTTTACTCCTGCTTCAATTGCTATACACATAACGTGTTCCGGACTTTTGGAAAGTGAAATACTTTTATCTGCGGTGAAGAAGTATGGTCACGGACAGCTCAGTCCTGGTGTCAAGTTGAATGTTTTTAATTTGAAATAGTCTATAGATAATTATTTATATTGTTGACAAGGACCGCCTCGAAGTCTTGGAACAACCAACAGGTGCCGCTTCTGAATGGTCTCACTAATTCATCCCATGCTCTAATTGGGCGCAATGATTGCATGTCTGTCAAGATTTTGAAGTTGATGGAAGAAATTCTTGTGAGTTGGAGAAGATTAAATTAGGTTTAGTTTTAGATTGAGAATGATAACTATGTTTTCAAGAATTCGATTCTTGAAATGACCGAACTTCGCATAAGTTAAGAAGACATGATAGAAAAAAAATGGAAATCACCCCACGCCAATAGCTCAATTCAAGTCCGTTGGTGGTGTCACAATTGCTTTTGGTTTAAAATAATCAGAAGGGGTGGTAAGATCGCCTTTGAGGTGTCCCGTCCATAGGACTATGGACGGGACACCTAGTCCTAGTCAAAGTCCTTTCATCCATAGTCCTAATTGGGGGACAATTATTTCAAAGGTTGATAACAAAAATAATAATCACCGCTTCAACTGATTCCCCAGACGGCGCTCAAGTACCTAACGCTGTCGCCCGGAGGAGAAGACTCAAAGCTGCGTCAGTCGACGTCTATCGAGGAACAGCTGACTGCGCTCAAGACGACGGCAGCTCCGGCCAATCAGCACGCAGCTAAGAACCGGTTACGTCCGCCGCCGCGCAAGTCTCACGGTGATAACAGCGAGGCGCCGCGGATGACCGACCGTATGGAGATAGCGTACAGCCCTGATTGGGGGCGACACGTTGTGTGTACACAAGACATCAAACCAGGTGAACAACTAGGGAGTGCATTAACTGTTCGAAAAAATAACTATCCGAAAAAATGACTGTTCGAAAAAAAACTGTTCGAAAGAAAACTGTTCGAATATTAATGCAGTAGCTTGATATTTCGGTAAAGCTGTACGTGAGCGTGAGGGGAAATCTTCCTCCCATGGGAAATTCTATTGACACCTCTTAATAGCGCCCATCTGTAACCGAGCAGTTAAATTTGCACGGTAATATTCGAACAGTTTTTTTTTCGAACAGTTTTTAGTAAGAATTCTCGTCTGGTGATTATTTCCTAGAGACTCCGTTGAGAAGGTAGTGAGAAACTTGAGTTTGTTGACTCTTGTGGAACCTAACTCCCAGCACTCATGTCCAGTCCATTGTGTGCCTGGCCCACTTGTCTCTCTTGCTATCCACCATCCATCATCGTTCTCGCCGATCATCTCTTCTACATTCAGTATACTCTATCTCATCATTCTGGAGTAACTGTCGGAGATCTTTGTAGTTTGCTCTTCTATTGTCCGGCGAGTAGGTATAGGTATATAAATATGTCAATCATCTCTACAGACTTCATTGAACTCGTACACTGTTGCATTTTACTTACATTATATTATACCTTAGTTGTCTCGAATCTATAATAACAGTCAATACCAACTCATTCCCACTTTCCAGAAACACTCAATAATATATCCTCTAATCTCATCATCCCACCATCTCATAAATCATTTATTGCCGCCGATAGATCGTAGTCGTCAGTAGCGTGCGTCATTAAACTCGATACAAATAAATAAAGACACTTTTGTTTCAGGCGACGTGATCCTTGTGGACGAGCCGTACGCGTCTGTTTTACACCCGCTGTATTATCCGACGCACTGCTACCACTGCTTTGTGCGCAGCGACGCGATGATACCTTGCACCAGCTGCCACGTGGTGAGCTAACACTGAGGTGACATTGACACTGTGAGGAACAGTGTCCCTGTTACTGGCAGCTAGCACATAGTTTATTAACCCGACGCACTGCTACCACTGCTACGCGATGATACCTTGCACCTGCTGCCACGTGGTGAGCTAACACTGAGGTGACATTGACACTGTGAGGAACAGTGACCCTGTTACTGGCAGCTAGCACATAGTTTATTAACCCACGCACTGCTACCACTGCTACGCGATGATACCTTGCACCTGCTGCCACGTGGTGAGCCAACACTGAGGTGACATTGACACTGTGGGGTACAGTGTCCCTGTTACTGGCAGCTAGCACATAGTTCATTAACCCACGCACTGCTACCACTGCTACGCGATGATACCTTGCACCTGCTGCCACGTGGTGAGCCAACACTGAGGTGACATTGACACTGTGAGGAACAGTGACCCTGTTACTGACAGCTAGCACATAGTTTATTAACCCACGCACTGCTACCACTGCTACGCGATGATACCTTGCTGCCACGTGGTGAGCTAACACTGAGGTGACATTGACACTGTGAGGAACAGTGTCCCTGTTACTGGCAGCTAGCACATAGTTTATTAACCCACGCACTGCTACCACTGCTACGCGATGATACCTTGCACCTGCTGCCACGTGGTGAGCTAACACTGAGGTGACATTGACACTGTGAGGAACAGTGACCCTGTTACTGGCAGCTAGCACATAGTTTATTGACCCACGCACTGCTACCACTGCTACGCGATGATACCTTGCACCTGCTGCCACGTGGTGAGCTAACACTGAGGTGACATTGACACTGTGAGGAACAGTGACCCTGTTACTGGCAGCTAGCACATAGTTTATTAACCCACGCACTGCTACCACTGCTACGCGATGATACCTTGCACCTGCTGCCACGTGGTGAGCTAACACTGAGGTGACATTGACACTGTGAGGAACAGTGACCCTGTTACTGACAGCTAGCACATAGTTTATTAACCCACGCACTGCTACCACTGCTACGCGATGATACCTTGCACCTGCTGCCACGTGGTGAGCCAACACTGAGGTGACATTGACACTGTGAGGAACAGTGACCCTGTTACTGGCAGCTAGCACATAGTTTATTAACCCACGCACTGCTACCACTGCTACGCGATGATACCTTGCACCTGCTGCCACGTGGTGAGCCAACACTGAGGTGACATTGACACTGTGGGGTACAGTGTCCCTGTTACTGGCAGCGTACACAAGGTTTTTAACCCGGGGCGCAAATGCTACCACTGCTACGCGATGATACCTTTTCTGCCCCGTTGGGGAGTAAAACTGAGGGGGGACATTTAACTGTGAAACAGGGACCCCGTTTTGGCACTAGCCAAAAATTTTTTTTTAACCCCGCACTGCACCACTGTTTCGCGTGATACCTTGCACCAGTGCCACGTGGTGAGCTAACAAATGAGGTGACCTTGCACTGTGAGGAACATTTACCCTTTACTGACAGCTAGCACATAGTTTATTAACCACGCATGCTACACTGTACGCGATGAACCTTGCACTGGCTCCACGTGGAGCTACACGGGTGACATTGACACGTGGGAACAGTGACCCTGTTACTGACAGCTAGCACATAGTTTATTAACCCACGCACTGCTACCACTGCGACGCGATGATACCTCGGCCACGTGTGAGCAAACTGAGGTGACATTGACACTGTGAGGACATGTCCCTTTACTGCAGCTAGCACATATTTATTACCCACCACTGCTACCACTGCACGCGATGATACCTTGCCCTCGCCACGTGGTGCACATGAGGTGACATGACACATGTGGACACTGTGTCCGTACTGCGCTACACAGTTTATAAACGCACCCGCACTGCTTGCTCTGCACGCGATGATACTGCACCTGCTGCCACGTGGTGAGCCAACACTGAGGCATTGACTATGAGGCGTTTGAGTCTGTTTACTGCACACATATTTAACCACGCATGTACCACTGCTACGCGATGATACCAGCTGCCACTGGGTGAACCAGGATTGACACTGGGAACAGTGTCTCTGTTACTGCAGCAACAGTTTTAACCCACCACTGCTCCACTGCTACGCGATGATACCTTGCACCTGCTGCCACGTGGTGAGCTACACTGAGGTGACATTGACCTGTAGGCAGTGCCTAGTAATCACAAGTTAAACCCCGGCTACGAGATGCTTGCACCGTGCAAAGTGTCCACGGGTGGCCTGAGGTAATCATGTGACAGTGTCAATGTCACTACAAAAAGCCAGTTATTGCACACGCACTTACCACTGCTACGCGATGATACCTTGCATGGCCACGTGTGAGCAACACTGAGGTGACATTGACACTGTGAGGACAGTCTGTTACTGCCGAGCTAGCACATTTATTAACCCACGCCTGCTCACTCTACGCGATGATACCTGCTGCCCGACGTGGTGAGCAACACTGAGTGACATTGACACTGTGAGGAACAGTGTCCCTGTTACTGGAAGCTAGCACATAGTTTATTGACACGACGCACTGCTACCACTGCTTTCCTGCGATGATACTGCACCTGCTGGCCACGTGGTGACTACACTGAGGTGACATTGACACTGTAGGGACAGTGACACTGTTTATGGCACTCAGCAATTTTATACCCACTGTACCACTGTACGCGTGCCACTGTGCTAACACGTGGTGACAACACTGGGGTAATTGACACTGTGAGGAACTAGCCAGTTACTGGCAGCGCACAAGTTATTCAACCCAGACTGCTACCGTGCTACGCGATGATCCAACACATGTGCCCTTGCGTGAGCAACAGTGACATACACTGTGGGGTAACAGTGTCCTTCGCAGCTAGCACATAGTTTATAACCCACCACTGCCACGTACCTGAGTGACTGCCCGTGGGTGCCCCACTGAGGTGACATTGACTGTAGAACCAGGTCCTATACTGAAGCTAGACATAGTTATTAACACACTATGCCACTAGTGACTGATACGTTGCACGCTGCCCGTGGTGAAACACTGAGGACATTAACGGAGGAACAGTGTCCTATTCGAAGCTAGCACTGGTTATTAACCACGCATGACACTGCTAGCGATGTAGAACTGCCCCTGCGAGACAGTGATTCACGTGTAGACAGTGACCCTGTACTGCAGCGCACAGTAGCTTAATACCACGCACTGACACTCGAGCCATGTACCCACTACCGTGGACACAGGTACATGACACTGTGACAGTTAGACCTAGTTTATTAACCACGCAATGCTACCACTGTACGCGATGATACATGCACCGCTGACCACTGGTGAGCTAACATGCTGGTGACATTGACACTGTGAGGACAGTGACCCGTTATGGCAGCTAGCACATTAGTTATTGACCCACGCAGGCTACCACTGCTACGCGAGATTCCTTGCCACCAGCTGCCACGTGGCTGAGCCAACATGAGGTGACATTGACACTGTGGGGACAGTGAACCTGATACTGCAGCTAGACATAGTTTTATGACCCACGCACTGATACATGCTACGCGATGATACCTTGCACCATGCTGCCACGTGGTAGGCTAACACTGAGGTGACATTGACACTGTGAGGAACAGTGACCCTGATACTGGCAGCTAGCACATAGTTTATTAACCCACGCACTGCTACCAATGCTACGCGATGATACCTTGCACCCTGCTGCCACGTGGTGATGCTAACACTGAGGTGACATTGACACTGTGAGGAACAGTGTCCCTGATACTGACAGCTAGCACATAGTTTATTAACCCACGCACTGCTACCACTGCTACGCGATGATACCTTGCACCAGCTGCCACGTGGTGAGCTAACACTGAGGTGACATTGACACTGTGAGGAACAGTGACCCTGTTACTGGCAGCTAGCACATGGTTTATTAACCCACGCACTGCTACCACTGCTACGCGATGATACCTTGCACTGGCTGCCACGTGGTGAGCTAACACTGAGGTGACATTGACACTGTGAGGAACAGTGACCCTGTTAATCACAGCTAGCACATGGTTTATTAACCCACGCACTGCTACCACTGCTACGCGATGATACCTTGCACCTGCTGCCACGTGGTGAGCTAACACTGAGGTGACATTGACACTGTGAGGAACAGTGACCCTGTTACTGGCAGCTAGCACATGGTTTATTAACCCACGCACTGCTACCACTGCTACGCGATGATACCTGCCTGCTGCCACGTGGTGAGCTAACACTGAGGTGACATTGACACTGTGAGGAACAGTGACCCTGTTAATCACAGCTAGCACATGGTTTATTAACCCACGCACTGCTACCACTGCTACGCGATGATACCTTGCACCTGCTGCCACGTGGTGAGCCAACACTGAGGTGACATTGACACTGTGAGGAACAGTGTCCCTGATACTGACAGTTAGCACATAGTTTATTAACCCACGCACTGCTACCACTGCTACGCGATGATACCTTGCTGCCACGTGGTGAGCTAACACTGAGGTGACATTGACACTGTGAGGAACAGTGACCCTGTTACTGGCAGCTAGCACATAGTTTATTAACCCACGCACTGCTACCACTGCTACGCGATGATACCTTGCACCTGCTGCCACGTGGTGAGCTGACACTGAGGTGACATTGACACTGTGAGGAACAGTGACCCTGATACTGGCAGCTAGCACATAGTTTATTGACCCACGCACTGCTACCACTGCTACGCGATGATACCTTGCTGCCACGTGGTGAGCTAACACTGAGGTGACATTGACACTGTGAGGAACAGTGACCCTGTTACTGACAGCTAGCACATAGTTTATTAACCCACGCACTGCTACCACTGCTACGCGATGATACCTTGCTGCCACGTGGTGAGCCAACAGTGAGGTGACATTGACACTGTGAGGAACAGTGACCCTGTTACTGGCAGCTAGCACATAGTTTATTGACCCACGCACTGCTACCACTGCTACGCGATGATACCTTGCTGCCACGTGGTGAGCCAACACTGAGGTGACATTGACACTGTGAGGAACAGTGACCCTGTTACTGACAGCTAGCACATAGTTTATTGACCCACGCACTGCTACCACTGCTACGCGATGATACCTTGCACCTGCTGCCACGTGGTGAGCTAACACTGAGGTGACATTGACACTGTGAGGAACAGTGACCCTGTTACTGGCAGCTAGCACATGGTTTATTAACCCACGCACTGCTACCACTGCTACGCGATGATACCTTGCACCTGCTGCCACGTGGTGAGCTAACACTGAGGTGACATTGACACTGTGAGGAACAGTGACCCTGTTACTGGCAGCTAGCACATAGTTTATTAACCCACGCACTGCTACCACTGCTACGCGATGATACCTTGCACCTGCTGCCACGTGGTGAGCTAACACTGAGGTGACATTGACACTGTGAGGAACAGTGACCCTGTTACTGACAGTTAGCACATAGTTTATTAACCCACGCACTGCTACCACTGCTACGCGATGATACCTTGCACCTGCTGCCACGTGGTGAGCTAACACTGAGGTGACATTGACACTGTGAGGAACAGTGACCCTGTTACTGGCAGCTAGCACATAGTTTATTAACCCACGCACTGCTACCACTGCTACGCGATGATACCTTGCTGCCACGTGGTGAGCTAACACTGAGGTGACATTGACACTGTGAGGAACAGTGACCCTGTTACTGGCAGCTAGCACATAGTTTATTAACCCACGCACTGCTACCACTGCTACGCGATGATACCTTGCACTGGCTGCCACGTGGTGAGCTAACACTGAGGTGACATTGACACTGTGAGGAACAGTGACCCTGTTACTGGCAGCTAGCACATAGTTTATTAACCCACGCACTGCTACCACTGCTACGCGATGATACCTTGCTGCCACGTGGTGAGCTAACACTGAGGTGACATTGACACTGTGGGGAACAGTGTCCCTGTTACTGACAGCTAGCACATAGTTTATTAACCCACGCACTGCTACCACTGCTACGCGATGATACCTTGCACCAGCTGCCACGTGGTGAGCTAACACTGAGGTGACATTGACACTGTGAGGAACAGTGACCCTGATACTGACAGCTAGCACATAGTTTATTAACCCACGCACTGCTACCACTGCTACGCGATGATACCTTGCTGCCACGTGGTGAGCTAACACTGAGGTGACATTGACACTGTGGGGAACAGTGTCCCTGTTACTGACAGCTAGCACATAGTTTATTAACCCACGCACTGCTACCACTGCTACGCGATGATACCTTGCACCGGCTGCCACGTGGTGAGCTAACACTGAGGTGACATTGACACTGTGAGGAACAGTGACCCTGATACTGACAGCTAGCACATAGTTTATTAACCCACGCACTGCTACCACTGCTACGCGATGATACCTTGCACCAGCTGCCACGTGGTGAGCTAACACTGAGGTGACATTGACACTGTGAGGAACAGTGACCCTGTTACTGACAGCTAGCACATAGTTTATTGACACGACGCACTGCTACCACTGCTACGCGATGATACCTTGCACCAGCTGCCACGTGGTGAGCTAACACTGAGGTGACATTGACACTGTGAGGAACAGTGACCCTGTTACTGGCAGCTAGCACATAGTTTATTAACCCACGCACTGCTACCACTGCTACGCGATGATACCTTGCACCTGCTGCCACGTGGTGAGCTAACACTGAGGTGACATTGACACTGTGAGGAACAGTGACCCTGTTACTGGCAGCTAGCACATAGTTTATTAACCCACGCACTGCTACCACTGCTACGCGATGATACCTTGCACCTGCTGCCACGTGGTGAGCTAACACTGAGGTGACATTGACACTGTGAGGAACAGTGACCCTGATACTGACAGCTAGCACATAGTTTATTAACCCACGCACTGCTACCACTGCTACGCGATGATACCTTGCTGCCACGTGGTGAGCTAACACTGAGGTGACATTGACACTGTGAGGAACAGTGACCCTGTTACTGGCAGCTAGCACATAGTTTATTAACCCACGCACTGCTACCACTGCTACGCGATGATACCTTGCACCTGCTGCCACGTGGTGAGCTAACACTGAGGTGACATTGACACTGTGAGGAACAGTGACCCTGGTACTGACAGCTAGCACATAGTTTATTAACCCACGCACTGCTACCACTGCTACGCGATGATACCTTGCACCGGCTGCCACGTGGTGAGCCAACACTGAGGTGACATTGACACTGTGAGGAACAATGTCCCTATTACTGACAGCTAGCACATAGTTTATTAACCCACGCACTGCTACCACTGCTACCACTGCTACGCGATGATACCTTGCTGCCACGTGGTGAGCTAACACTGAGGTGACATTGACACTGTGAGGAACAGTGTCTCTGTTACTGGCAGCTAGCACATAGTTTATTGACCCACGCACTGCTACCACTGCTACGCGATGATACCTTGCACCTGCTGCCACGTGGTGAGCTAACACTGAGGTGACATTGACACTGTGAGGAACAGTGACCCTGTTACTGGCAGCTAGCACATAGTTTATTAACCCGACGCACTGCTACCACTGCTACGCGATGATACCTTGCACCTGCTGCCACGTGGTGAGCTAACACTGAGGTGACATTGACACTGTGAGGAACAGTGTCTCTGTTACTGACAGCTAGCACATAGTTTATTGACCCACGCACTGCTACCACTGCTACGCGATGATACCTTGCACCTGCTGCCACGTGGTGAGCTAACACTGAGGTGACATTGACACTGTGAGGAACAGTGACCCTGTTACTGGCAGCTAGCACATAGTTTATTAACCCACGCACTGCTACCACTGCTACGCGATGATACCTTGCACCTGCTGCCACGTGGTGAGCTAACACTGAGGTGACATTGACACTGTGAGGAACAGTGTCTCTGTTACTGACAGCTAGCACATAGTTTATTGACCCACGCACTGCTACCACTGCTACGCGATGATACCTTGCACCTGCTGCCACGTGGTGAGCTAACACTGAGGTGACATTGACACTGTGAGGAACAGTGTCTCTGTTACTGGCAGCTAGCACATAGTTTATTGACCCACGCACTGCTACCACTGCTACGCGATGATACCTTGCACCGGCTGCCACGTGGTGAGCTAACACTGAGGTGACATTGACACTGTGAGGAACAGTGACCCTGTTACTGGCAGCTAGCACATAGTTTATTGACCTGACGGACTGCTACCACTGCTACGCGATGATACCTTGCACCGGCTGCCACGTGGTGAGCTAACACTGAGGTGACATTGACACTGTGAGGAACAGTGTCTCTGTTACTGACAGCTAGCACATAGTTTATTGACCTGACGGACTGCTACCACTGCTACGCGATGATACCTTGCACCTGCTGCCACGTGGTGAGCTAACACTGAGGTGACATTGACACTGTGAGGAACAATGTCCCTGTTACTGGCAGCTAGCACATAGTTTATTAACCCACGCACTGCTACCACTGCGACGCCATGATACCTTGCACCAGCTGCCACGTGGTGAGCTAACACTGAGGTGACATTGACACTGTTAGGAACAGTGTCCCTGTTACTGGCAGCTAGCACATAGTTTATTAACCCACGCACTGCTACCACTGCTACGCGATGATACCTTGCACCGGCTGCCACGTGGTGAGCCAACACTGAGGTGACATTGACACTGTGAGGAACAGTGTCTCTGTTACTGACAGCTAGCACATAGTTTATTAACCCACGCACTGCTACCACTGCTACGCGATGATACCTTGCTGCCACGTGGTGAGCTAACACTGAGGTGACATTGACACTGTGAGGAACAGTGACCCTGTTACTGACAGCTAGCACATAGTTTATTAACCTGACGGACTGCTACCACTGCTACGCGATGATACCTTGCACCTGCTGCCACGTGGTGAGCTAACACTGAGGTGACATTGACACTGTGAGGAACAGTGTCCCTGTTACTGACAGCTAGCACATAGTTTATTAACCCACGCACTGCTACCACTGCTACGCGATGATACCTTGCTGCCACGTGGTGAGCTAACACTGAGGTGACATTGACACTGTGAGGAACAGTGACCCTGTTACTGGCAGCTAGCACATAGTTTATTAACCCACGCACTGCTACCACTGCTACGCGATGATACCTTGCACCTGCTGCCACGTGGTGAGCTAACACTGAGGTGACATTGACACTGTGAGGAACAGTGTCCCTGTTACTGACAGCTAGCACATAGTTTATTAACCCACGCACTGCTACCACTGCTTCGTGACGCGATGATACCTTGCACCTGCTGCCACGTGGTGAGCTAACACTGAGGTGACATTGACACTGTGAGGAACAGTGACCCTGTTACTGGCAGCTAGCACATAGTTTATTAACCCACGCACTGCTACCACTGCTTCGTGACGCGATGATACCTTGCACCTGCTGCCACGTGGTGAGCTAACACTGAGGTGACATTGACACTGTGAGGAACAGTGTCCCTGTTACTGACAGCTAGCACATAGTTTATTAACCCACGCACTGCTACCACTGCTTCGTGACGCGATGATACCTTGCACCTGCTGCCACGTGGTGAGCTAACACTGAGGTGACATTGACACTGTGAGGAACAGTGACCCTGTTACTGGCAGCTAGCACATAGTTTATTAACCCACGCACTGCTACCACTGCTACGCCATGATACCTTGCACCTGCTGCCACGTGGTGAGCTAACACTGAGGTGACATTGACACTGTGAGGAACAGTGACCCTGTTACTGGCAGCTAGCACATAGTTCATTAACCCACGCACTGCTACCACTGCTACGCGATGATACCTTGCACCTGCTGCCACGTGGTGAGCTAACACTGAGGTGACATTGACACTGTGAGGAACAGTGTCCCTGTTACTGGCAGCTAGCACATAGTTTATCAACCCACGCACTGCTACCACTGCTTTGTGCGCTGATACCTTGCACCAGCTGCCACGTGGTGAGCTAACACTGAGGTGACATTGACACTGTGAGGAACAGTGTCCCTGTTACTGACAGCTAGCACATAGTTTATTGACACGACGCACTGCTACCACTGCTACCACTGCTACGCGATGATACCTTGCACCTGCTGCCACGTGGTGAGCTAACACTGAGGTGACATTGACACTGTGAGGAACAGTGTCCCTGATACTGTCAGCTAGCACATAGTTTATTAACCCACGCACTGCTACCACTGCTACGCGATGATACCTTGCACCAGCTGCCACGTGGTGAGCTAACACTGAGGTGACATTGACACTGTGAGGAACAGTGTCCCTGATACTGACAGCTAGCACATAGTTTATTAACCCACGCACTGCTACCACTGCTACGCGATGATACCTTGCACCAGCTGCCACGTGGTGAGCCAACACTGAGGTGACATTGACACTGTGGGGAACAGTGACCCTGATACTGGCAGCTAGCACATAGTTTATTGACCCACGCACTGCTACCAATGCTACGCGATGATACCTTGCACCAGCTGCCACGTGGTGAGCCAACACTGAGGTGACATTGACACTGTGAGGAACAGTGACCCTGTTACTGACAGCTAGCACATAGTTTATTAACCCACGCACTGCTACCACTGCTACGCGATGATACCTTGCTGCCACGTGGTGAGCTAACACTGAGGTGACATTGACACTGTGAGGAACAGTGTCCCTGATACTGATAGCTAGCACATAGTTAGCAAACAGTCAGCTACCTGTGTGCTAGCCTGGTTCAATTCACTACAATATCACATATAAAATAATGATCCGACCCTGGTTCCAACTATGACATTGGGTCAGGGGGTGGGTGCTCCCACCAGCACTAGGGCCGCAGGATTGTTAGAGACTCGCTGGCCACGTCTGGCATTTCCTCCTCCTCTTCTTCTTCTAGTTGTTCCACCAATTCCTTCCACCTTGTTCTATATCCTCCCACTGTCTTTTTCTCTTCAACTCACTCCACCATCTCGCCGTTGAGCCGTTACATACCACAATGTCAGTTTTAGTAGATTCTAATCCAAATATAGAATAAAAATGATGTGGTTTACCCTTTGCATCTGAAATAAATGTTACAAACTGACTCAACACTACATTACAAGATTCTGTCATCATTGTATAAAGTCTAACGTTGCAGATAAATATTGGCCAATTCCATCAGGATGCATCATTTTAACATTGTGCGTTAACAAGTTAGCTTCATATGTCTTCAAATATGGTTTTCAAGGTAAAGGTACCGAGGCGCGCCCTGCCCCAAAATTAAAGTACCAGGGCGCCGCCCCGGCCCGAATACACCACATGGTCAATAGCTAAAAGATCTACAATATCTTCACAAACCTAAATTATTCCCGGTTTTCTGTCCCTACCAGGTTATGTTCTGCTCGAAAACATGCCGCGAAACATCCTGGAACAAAAGCCACCGCATCGAATGCTCCATCTTATACCCGCTAACCGCGGAACTCAAAGAACAACTCAACATGGACAGCGCAATCCTAATCGCTCTCCGCACTTTCGTCACGGCGCTCACCGCCTACAAGACTCTCCCGGCGCTCCGCGATCACATCTCCGCCATCGACCAATCGAACACCGAGGCTCGTACCAAAGGCTTCAACGACAACAACCAATACATCTCCTCGGAATACGACGCTTTCCACCACCTTCGAATCCACGTCGAGGCGTTTCCGCCCGACGATATCGACACGTTCACCGTTCAGGCGTCCATCTTGTTGTATTACGTCCGGAACTATTCCAACGTGTTCGACTGCTGCGACGATCGCGTCGACTACGAGAGTTTCGCGACGGGATTGCTGCGGAGGTATATCACGACGGTGAATACGTACGCGTTCGCGATACGGGACTACGGGCCGGCTAGCAGACGCCACGAGACGTTGTTGGGAGCGGCCGTGTTTCCGACGGCCGGGTTCTTCAGTCACTCGTGCGTCGCGAACGTCTGCGGTTATAATCGCGGGGATACGATGGTGTTTGCGGCTAGTCTGCCGATACGGAGAGGGGAACAGGTGAGGGGAGGGGAAGAGTACAGGTGAGGGGGGGGAAGAGTACAGGTGAGGGAAGGGGAAGAGTACAGGTGAGGGAAGGGGAAGAGTACAGGTGAGGGGAGGGGAAGAGTACAGGTGAGGGGAGGGGAAGAGTACAGGTGAGGGGAGGGGAAGAGTACAGGTGAGGGGAGGGGAAGAGTACAGATTGAGGGTGGAGAAGAGTACCGGCACATGCAGCGCAGTGGTTAACGCGCTCGCGTCGTGTGATCCGGGAGGCAGGGGAAGTCACCATTGGGCGTGGGTTCGAGTCCCGCGGACGGCATGGGTATTTGTAAACGTCCTCTCACCTATCATCACTTCATCGTTTCATTATCACCCGCTCATTATCACCCCCATATAACCTAGCTGTTGGTGGGGTTGCTAAGCAATATTAAAAAAATAAAGACTGATTGCTCCTATCACATGTTTCCAGATCTTCATCAACTACTTGGGTATAACGGAGGAAGACACGCCCACCCGTCAGTCTCGCCTCCGCGACCAGTACTACTTCACGTGCGCTTGCCCCGCCTGCTCCGGCACGGTCCGCGACTCTCCGCGTCTCGACGACTTCACTCTCCGCCGCCAGCCGCTGCCGTCGCCACGACAACCAGACTTGCCGGCCGAGCTGTCGTCGCCAGTAGCTCACACGCAAACAGAAACATTACCGCCAGAAATGAATGTTGAAGCGGAAGTGCCATCGTCAGTATTGCATCCTGAAGTGGGAGGGTCAACGCGATCAATGAATCCTGAAGAAGGGATGTTATCGCCATCAATGAATCCTGAAGAAGGGGTGTTATCGCCATTGATAAATTCTGAAGAAGGGGTGTTATCGCCATTGATAAATTTTGAAGAAGGGGTGTTATCGCCATCAATGAATCCTGAAGAAAGGGTGTTATTGCCATCAATGAATCCTGAAGTAGGGGTGTTATCGCCATCAATGAATCCTGAAGAAGGGGTGTTATCGCCATCAATGAATCCTGAAGTAGGGGTGTTATCGCCATCAATGAATCCTGAAGAAGGGGTGTTATCGCTATTGATGAATTCTGAAGTAGGGGTGTTATCGCCATCAATGAATCCTGAAGAAGGGGTGTTATCGCCATCAATGAATCCTGAAGAAGGGGTGTTATCGCCATCAATGAATCCTGAAGTAGGGGTGTTATCGCCATCAATGAATCCTGAAGAAGGGGTGTTATCGCCATCAATGAATCCTGAAGTAGGGGTGTTATCGCCATCAATGAATCCTGAAGTAGGGGTGTTATCGCCATCAATGAATCCTGAAGTAGGGGTGTTATCGCCATCAATGAATCCTGAAGAAGGGGTGTTATCGCCATCAATGAATCCCGAAGTAGGCGTTTTATCGCCACCGCCACCTACTGGAGTCAAGGCATCATCGCTATCGACCGCCACCGAAGTCGAAGTGCTATTATTGGTAACCGTTCCAGAACTGAAAGCGACTTCAATCAAACCTGACATGCCAGCATCTACCATGCCCAACATGCTAGCGTTGGCAATGTCTCCTGAACCTGACACTCTAGTGCCAACAACGTCCACCGAGACTGCGGTCCTGGCGCTAGTGCAGCGTGCGGCGGAGAGGTTGAAGCACGTGCACGAGACGGCTGGTAGCAACGATAAGACAGAGGAGATCGGACGGTTGATACAGGTGTTGCACGATAACACGGTGATGACGAGGCAGCAGGTATCGTACTATACGTACGTGCTGAAGCATCATATCGCTCAGGCCGGGATGTATTACCTCGAGAAGTAGACTACGTGAAGATTGTTGAGGACTGAGATGACTAACCAATAGAGGCGGCGGAGATCTAACATTATCGAGGAGTTGAGATTGATAAAGATGAAAAGTCTTTGAAAATAGTGCCTTATTGATGTGATTCAACGAGATTTGAGGAATAAGCAGATGAGGAAACGCTATTGATTGAAAATTGCAGGTGTCAGTTTTTTTTTATTAATATCAAAATATGAATCAATATGATAGCCTAGGCTAATTCCGGGATGGTTCCTACAATCAGTCAGCCATGACCGCTTCCTTCCCATTACCCAAGAACCTCCATCTCATCATCCCATCATCTCATTAATCATCCACCCGACGCCATTAGATCACAGTTATCATAACAGTGCGTCGTTAAACCCAATATAAAAAAAAAGAAGAAGAAGAGATTGAATCATGGGTAGTAAGCATTAAGGGATGGGTTGATAAGGGAATAAGGGTACGATTAAGCAAGAGTGTGAGTAATGAATAAGTTGGAAAAATAATAAAATACACATCACTTTTGTAGGCCTAGACACATTTGCAACATTGAAAAATATGTAGTGGTAATAACTCATTCATTTCAGTTTAAGGATATATGTAGATATATAAATATGAGAGATGAGGTTTTACGGTTATGTCACTTACTTGATTCTGCGGTCCCTGTTGGAATATTGTCTCGAAAAGGCTGCACTTTTCTTCCAAACACTTGAGAACTGCTGGCGAGGAAATGGATCCTATGCTGTCCGTCCTAACCTAACTATTGGTAGGGTCGTTAAGCAATCCACAAACAATCATATTGAAAATAAAATGAAGTAGTTTGAATACCTCAACTATTTTCTATGCTCAAGCTCAGCTCACTTAGGTATTTGTTCACAGCTTTACTTCGAATGTATTCTGTAGGCTCACTATTTATACGGTAAATACTAAAAGTCTTGTGATGTATTCTTTGAATCTTCTGAAACAATTGGGTTCAATGATGCACTGTCATGATGAACAAGATCTATTGGTCCAAGTGAACCAAGACTAAAGGATGATAGATGCAGTTTTATAGGTTAGAATTAGAATGCAAAGAATTTAATGTGAAGATAGGCTAGTGAGATTAGCATTTCTTTGTCATTTTGCTAGGCATGTCAAGTTGATTTCACATGGCTGTCATGTTTTTAGATTAGTAGGAAAATATTCAATCGCAAAGTTTAGTTTCCAAAAAGGCATTTACGTTCACTGACTTCTGTATTTTTGCTCAGAATTTTTTGTGTGTTGATAATTTTTTATTGTATGAATTTTTGTGATTATTTCTTATAGATTAAAAAAATTATGATTGGAATAAATATTATTTTATTTCCTTGTGCTTTTATCTGTTTTCTTTCAACGCACCTTGACATCTAAAGTTTGTCCAACCTTGGGATTTTCAGATAATTGACGATTCAACTTCATAATTTCATTATCATCTGCTCATTCGTACCCCCGTATCACCGAGCTGTTGGTGGGGTCGTTACGCAAACAATTATCAACCAATCATATAAAAGACAAATAATTATTTTATTCAGTAAAATACAGTAGTACCAACGTTCTACAAGTAATAAGAACTTAACGTAATATCATTGATATATCTACCAACATAACAACTATTCGTTTATAACTAAAGCCATAATACTGCACTACAATATACGTATCAAATACAATTATATGAGTAATAAAGAGTAATCATTGTTGAAGAGAATACACGACTATTTCATCACGGTACGAGATCCATTGTTGCAATTCAAGTCCCAAATCGAGACTCATTGATGCAAATCGAATCTCAAATCAAGATCCATAGTTGCAACCCAAGTTTAATGGCAAGATCCACTGTTGAAGATTGAATATCAAATCAAGATCCATTGTTGCAACCCAATCCAAGTATCAAATCAAGATCCATTGTTGCAACCCAAGTATCAAGTCCCGTAGTGAAATAGCCGTGTCGATCGCCCACGAAACAATCCGACGCTTGGAAGTGACAAGTGAATCTATTAGCGAGACTATCTTATATTGTAACAAGAATAGTAAACGAGGATTAAAACTAATACAAGAAATATATCGATAAAGCCCCAACACAAAAACAGACGCGAGTAATAGTACGTAAAACTGAGAGAATGTCGCGTTGTTATTAAGAAAGCATCGGGTAAGAAATTCTTCCGCTGAACTTATTCGATACGACGATAAGAAAGCATCGAGTTGTTTCGTGCAACGATCGTTTACATAAAACACGAAGAAAGAGCACAACCTTGAGAGCGCGTTGAGAACTATCACAGTATGAGAAACCACACTTTAATATCGTACGACGTTACGAAACTATCGTACATTGTTGTAGAGAAACTATCACGCAACGCTTTAGTTAAACGTCGGAGCAGAAATAATGTACAACGTTGTGATGATTTGTAGTTGAACTAATATTGACAAGCACGCGATTATCTGCTTGACGTGACGATATCCCTCAATATTTGATAATAGCGATGTATTTATTTCCCTAATTTTATAAAGAACTAGTTGACTCGGCAATCGTTGTTCTGCCATCGAAGTGTTTTGTAGTGAATGTTGGAGGTGCCGGAAGGCGGATGGTGCGGTATCTAGCGTGTAGCCCCGTAAATGGAGAGTAACATTGAGTAACGCCGTCAATGTCATTGAACAACCCCATTACTGGTGTTGTCCTTGAAGTGCCAATTTTTTGGATATTGCTCATAGGAGAAAGCTCGGTGGAAGATCTCGTATACTTTAGGACCTTCTACCAGCCCTATCGAATGTGCGTGAGGAATGTCACGACACTCGGTCGAGCCGTTTCGGAGGAGTTCATCCTCTAACATGTGACACGAGCTTTTTATATATAAGATAATTTCTGAAATTGAGACGATGATTTCTAGTTTTTTCTAAAATTAGGGACATAAATACCATAATTACATGTTAAAATTCAGTTACAGAGTTTCTGATGTCCTTCAAGCTACCACGCGTAGACCGTTACAAACTGGAGGTTAGTTTCACGTCCCCGCAGATAAAAACCGCACGTTTGCTAAACACCTATTTACAATCCATCTCTACATTCACTTTCCTTTCATCTTAAAAACTACAACGTATTCAATTAATAATATTCATCTAAAAATACAGGATCTGTTGTAACGTATAAATCTACGATAAACGTTGCTATAGCGATCGAGCGTTTCGGTGACGCGTTGTGATGCGTGACGCGGGAAACCAAATCGTATCCTTGACGGTAGAGCAAACGTAGAACGACGGTAGAACAACGGGACTTAATGGACAAGAAGAACGTCGAAAATGAAGAATTAAATTAAATAAGCAAACCAAAGAACACGATGTGAAGATGTCATTAAAATGTTTTTGAAAGTATGAATTATATGAATAATATAATATAATAATCCAGTTTGACTTCGTGAGGTCACTTCAAGGTCACGCAATCATATATAAAAGATGGCATGCATGCAATCAGTTGTAATTTAAAATTCAATCGATTCAAAAAAAAAAAATTTGAGTAAAATTTGAATTACAAAATATGTATGGATCATCCCAATAGTTGAACATGCTGATCGAGTATCTAGATGACTGACTGGCAATCAGATATGGCGGGAGACCGAGCGGTCGCCGTGAAGTGCGCATGCGCGCCAGACTTGTGTGACGTCAAAGCCTCTGATTGGTTGGTTTCATCAAAGGTTGAACGAAATATACGAATTTTCTAAACAAAATGACTTGGATGAAAGGTTGAATTCCAGGGTTGAATAGAAGCTTTTTGCTTCAAGTTTTCCATTTAGACGATCCAAGAACTTGTGATCAACCCTTGAATCCAAGGACTTGGATGAAAACTTGGACCGTGGAAATCAGGCTTGAGATGCTCGCCACAGATACCGAGCTTACATGATCTACTGCCATCTAGACACCTAACCCAACGAAACTATAGAATAGCTACGCACGGCACGAAAACCAAGTGACATCAGCGGAGAAGTGGCGACTCTATTATAAAATCAATGCATATAAAAAATTTCTGTTAGCTATATAACAACGGAAATAGCAACGGTAACCGTTGGCAGTGCCTCCGAAAAAAATCGTCATTATTTTAAATTTGTACCGCCATTTTGTGTGATCTAATTTTCTTATATACATTAGGATAAGGATTGTATATATTATATCATAGACCTTGTCTACCTTAACCGCACTTTCCCGCACGAGAAACGACATTAATCACGTAACGTCGCGTCAGGCTACGAACAGCAACAAAACCGTCGCCAGAACGAGTGTTTCTCGTTCCGTTTCCTCTTCTTCCGCGCGACCTTGTTCTTCTTGTTCCTCCTTGTTAGCGCCATGACGATGGCCTGGTCGAACGCCTCCTTGAGGTCACGCTGGGTCAGGGCGGAGGTTTCGACGTACGTGTCGGCGCCGACGCGTTTGGCAAGGTCACGGGCGTGGAGTTCGGGAACGGGTTGCTGGCCGTAGCGAGCGAGTTGACGGAGAAGCCTGGAATATGACAAGCGTAAGATGAGATACAAGCTTACCTCGAACAATCGGGTATATTTGTTAAAATTTTTCTAGTGCTGCATAAGGACCCCACCAACAGCTAGGTTATACGGGGGTACGAATGAGCGGGTGATAATGAAACTATGAAGTGATGATGAGTGACAGGACGATTACAAAACCCACGGCTTTCGCGGGACACGAACCCACGCCCAACGGTGACTTCAGTTTCTAGCTCTAGCGATAGTTTACTGAACTATCGGGACAGCTATCAGGTATATTGTCTGATCTCCAATTGATCATTTGAAAAATTAAAAATTTGTGATTTTGAATTATTAAATTTCTTAGATCAAATTTTGAATTTGATTCAAAATTCCGAGAAGCTTTACATTCTGAATTTCTGAATTGATTTTTTTCGAAAATTCTGCATTCTGTATCACAATTTTTATATTTATTATGATCAAAAATAAAAATGAATAAAAACTGAATGACAATTAAATTGACAACATGAAAATAACGCAATAATCAATAAATCGTTCGTCGAACAGGTGTCTCTATGTGACGAAATAAAAATTCACGTTTATTATACAATCAATAATAAAAATAATTGAATACTGAACCACAATTAAATTGATGACATGAAAATAACGCAGAGTAATCAATACGTCTAGCAGCTACATCGCCCTGCCTTGCCTCACCTAACGTCACGCCGGCGATCGCACTGCGTCCCGACTAGAAGCAGGGACGCGTCAGGACAGTTGCGCTTCAGCTCCGGGACCCACTTCTCCTGCACGTTCTGGTACGACGTGGGGCACACGACGCTGAAGCACACCAGGAACACGTCCGTGTCGGGGTAACACAGCGGACGCAGAGGGTCAAAGTCATCCTGGAACACAATGCGCTCGGTTACACGCATGGATATTTTTTGGTATGTTGCGTAACGACTCCACCAACATCTAGGTTATACGGGGGTACGAATGAGCGGGTGATAATGAAACTATGAAGTGATGATAGGTGAAAGGACGTTTACATTAACCGATGCCTTATGCAGGACTCGAACCCACGTCCAATGGTGGCTTCAGTTACTACCGTAAGCGATAATTGACTTGGCCACCGGGGCGGCTGAATTCATTCTTCAAGGGGGGTATATGCACGTGTGCTTAACATGAATCGAGAAATTTATCTCGACTGTTTTTTACCATTTTCAAAAATCAGTTGAATTGAATGAAAAGTTCACATCTCCAAGATCATTTTATGCTTTTCAATTAATGTGACATTTTATTTTTGTGAATTCAACCAGTTTTGAGATGATACGTCAATGAATTTAATCCAAAATCTTGGCAGTATTTTACTATCTGTACATTATATCATTTCAAACTTCACTCTTACATTCCCTTTAGACGTAATGTACTTTCTGACTCGATTTGAATTGAAATGTATTTGAACATTAGGCCTACACTAAAAATGAACTATAATTAGCTTTGATTCCAATCACTAGCTATGAGGCCATTTAGGACATTCGGCCTACACTGAATTTAAGCTAATTAGCTTATCCAAACTTCTAGCTACAACATAGGTAGGCCTATCATATATTATGTTTTTTTTGTATGTCAGATTTTAGGTATCTATCACAATACAAGTAATGGCTCACAACAACCTATTTATTATTACATGTTATAATATTACATAATAAATATTTCGACTACAAACAATATTATAACAATGTAAATCAACAGACTGCAAATGTCTGTAAAATGAATGTAGGCCTACTCGTCTAGTTAGTTACACGCGAGCGCGGATAGATAGCGCCACCGTGCTTGACTGAACACACATACCGCCTCCAGCTGTGTAGGGCTCTGCTGGACCGTGACTTGATCTGTTACCTGTCGAATACCTGACCCCTACCCCCCCCCCCCCCACCACCCCTCACGCTCTTTCATGCCCTACAAGCACCTGGGGCAAAACACCCTCATAGCATGTTATTCACTTCTCACCACCTTCGAGCTCAGAAAATATACGTTGTTAATATTTCTCTTTCGAAACAGATGAGCATTAAATATAATAACGTGTCTGAGTTTTCCTCTATGATGGCTAAACTGATACAGAATAAAATATAACGCATAGTGAAATGAATTAAATATAAGAAGTATAGAATTAGGCTGAGAACAAAACTAAAATTAGGCCTAATAGTGGAACTCTGGAGTTATATATATATATATATATATATATATATATATATATATATATATATATATAAATATATATCATCTTATAACATCTATTTTCAGGACAGTCTGGATCTAATAACATAGATATCGGAATTTTGATACACAACCCTCAATCAAAGCAAAAGTAGCGGCTCATCTTGGTTGTTCCAAGACTTCGAGACGGTATCGTCAACAAATATGTGTGTACAATCTTCTTCATTTAGATGATCTCTGCCCATAGTCGGGTTGCCGATGCGACACAAAATAAAAAGAACAATAAGATACAAAATATATGAAATAAACACAGATAATAAAATAAAAGAATGGATAATGATTAAAAATACAATGGAAGAATGAAGTTATGAGAGAAAAAGTAGTAATTAAATCTAAATCAATCAAAACACTAACAAAATTACTAATAGTATATGAAGAACAATTATATATACGCACCTACTCTAATTGTTCACTTGAATATAAATGATTTCTAAAAATGGACTTATCTATATATTATTTCAAATTGAAAACAATGCACTTTGACACCAGGACTGAGCTGTCAGTGACCATACTTCTTCACGGCAGATAAAAGTCTTTCAGTTTCCAGAAGTCCGGAACACATTATAAGTATGAACCGTTTCTGTGATATATCCGGACATTACCAGCATTGGTATTGAGAGTAAACCAAACACACGAATGTTGATAACTTCCACTTTGAACCTCTTAGGCAATGTTCACTTCTTTCCATTAACAGCAGATGTGAAGTTCATCATTGCACCAAAACTAAAATGTAGACCAATTATCTTTTCTATTCTATTCATCAAACTCGACATCTTAATTCACATTCATCGTTTCCCAACCAAGGCTGAGGATGAATCAGTAAGACTGTTAAGAAGCGGCACTTCTTGGCTGTTTCAACACTTCCAGGCGGTATCGTCAACAAGGATTAAATGTCCAGATTTCGACGATGATGACTATTGTTTGCTTAACGACCCCACCAAGAGCTAGGTTATACGGGGGTACGAATGAGCAGGTGATTATGAAACTATGACAAGATGATCAGTGAAAAGAACTTCACAATAACACATGCCTTATGCGGGACTCAAATCTACGCCCAACGGTGACTTCAGCTTCTGAAGTGGTGCCTCAGCTGACTGAGCTACCGAGGGCGGCTCCAGATTTCGATATTACAAACAAAGTAACGAATCAAATTAACATAATTCAAAAGAAATAAAAACATCCAGATTGCTCAAAGTACAAAAAGTGAGAAAAGATAAAAAATGGAATAAAGAAAATACTGCTCTGAAATTATGTAAAAAGTACCGCTGCCATTCATTCAAATCCAGCCCCAGGGTCGTAATGTCCCTAGAACCTGGCTTAACATGTGTGAAATAGGCTACACATGATTCCTAGCAGCTTCCGTGCGACTTTCGAGAGTCGATACGTTGTTGTTGCTGTTGTTGAGTAGGAAATGGCGTGCGGGCTGGAAACTCGACCTGTGTTTCTTGGAACCGCCACAGCCTGGGAGGTCAACAGAGCACCGGCAGGACAACGAGATAGAAGCCAGAGCGGGTGAGTCGAACCGGAGGAGTTTTTGACACACTCATTGTCAGGATCAGATTTTGGATTATAGCTCTCGTAACGATGATGGAGAAATGAGGGAGAGAGAGATGGAGAGATAGAGGAAGAGGGAGAGATAGATAGAGAGAGAGAGAGAGAGATAGAGAGAGAGAGAGAGAGAGAGAGAGAGAGAGAGAGAGAGAGAGAGGGAGAGAGAGAGAGAGATAGAGAGAGAGACAGAGAGAGAGGGAGAGAGAGAGAGTGTTTTTGTTGGCAGTATAACAATGTCTGTATCAGTTTTGCTAGTATATTGTCTAACACGTCATAGACATATGAAGATGATCCATCACTCTCTCTCTCTCTCTCTCTCTCTCTCTGTCTCTCTCTCGCACCGTCTTGCTCTACACTCGTGTCCACGAGAGATGGAGGCTCGCACCACCCGCGCGACAATGGTGTGGGATGGGAGGAACGGTTGATCGGAACCTCTACTCGGCATATCGTGACTCACACAGATGATACAGGTGTGGGGGGGAGGGGGGAGCAGGTGCTACTGTGGTCTCTCTCTGACACATAACCACACTCATCATCATCATGCTATCTCTCTCTTTCTCTCTCTCCATCTCTCCATCTCTCCATCTCTCTATCTATCTATCTCTCTAACTCTCTCTCTAACTCTCTAACTCTCTCTCTCTCTCTCTCTCTCTCTCTCTCTCTCTCTCTCTCTCTCTCTCTCTCTATCTATCTCTCTCTGTCTCTCATATCCGATTAGTAATGACACATGTATGGTTGGTACGTGATGACCGGACCAATCAAGGTGATTAGATTGGCTCATTTCCGCCCGTCGGATTGCTGGCCAAGTCGTCATCATGCAGGTAGCCCCCCCCCCCCCCCCCAACACCCCCCCCCCCCCCCCCCTCATGCAAGCCGCTAGCAACTATCCAGCTTTCATCGCCACTCTTATTGCAGCTCTCAGATTGATTTTTTGTATTTTTATTTATTATTAAAGAAAATGAATTTGAAAGTTTGATTGCCAGGTTTGGAAAGTTGTCGAAAAACAGAGAATGACAACAATGATATAATATGTTAAAGGACATCAAAAACCGAATGATGACAATATTAATTTCCCTGATTTTAAAGAAGAAGAGAAGCCGCCCCTGTGGCTCAGTCAACTATCGCTAGCGGTAGTAACTGAAGTCACCATTGGGCGTGGGTTCGAGTCCCGCATAAGGCATGGGTTTTTGTAAACGTCCTTTCACCTGTCATCACTTCATAGTTTCATCATCACCCGCTTATTCGTACCCCCGTATAACCTAGCTGTTGGTGGGGTCGTTAAGCAAAACTAAAAAAAAAAAAGAAAATTAGGAATCATCATCTCAATTTCAAAAATGTTAATGAATTTATTTATCCTCCTGGACCCGGTCCTTTTTGTGAGTCGTTACGTAGACATGACTAGATTCTGTTCATGTTTCTATACAGAATCGGTAATGCCTACGTCATGACTCACGGTCTCTGGAGGACAAATTATAGTGATTCGAATGTATGAAATTGAGTTTATGATTTCTGGTTTCAGAAAAATATATATCGTCATTATTCGTTAAAATCTAGTTGCAAGATTGTGATGTCCTTTAATAGTTGAACTGAGATGGGTGGTCCAGTGGCTCTCACACTGAACCGTCACTCATAAGATAAGAGTTCCCTCACCACCATCTTACGGTCGACCTTTTTGACAGAAGTATTCCGTGGTTTCCCTTTCTCTGGAAGTTCTCTCCACAGTCAAAACACATAATACTAGCTTCTTATCCCATCATTCATTACTCTCAATCATCATCCACCGACGCCAATAGATCTTTTGCTCACCTGACCCGCCGTGTCGCACAGCTGCACGCTGATTGGCTGGCCGTCCACGTTCACCAGCACTGGAACCAATCAGAACACACCAATTAGGACAGACGTTCGATATTCAAAACAACCAATACAAATACCTTATATCGTTATAAATATATTTTGAACAGAATTTTGTATTTGTGAACATAAACAATAATCCAACTACCAGAAAAATAAGTTGGATTTTTTGGAAAATTCTCAAGAATTATCCAAGTCGAGGATACATGAGTACCTTGCCAAATGAATTCAAATTCCGATGGAAAATGAATTCATGAATTTTTCATCTAATTCTATAGTTTTACATAATTCGGGTGAGTTGTATAGAAGATGAAAATCATTATGTGTTTTTTGTAGATCAATAAATAGAACCTATCAGGAAAACCAAGGTATCGACAGTGGCTCATATTGTATAGTGAAACTGCTTCACAACATTCAGAGAAGTATCTCATAAAATACTGTCGATTCATAATAAACACTCACCATACTTTATGTTATTTGTATGCAATACATACGTGGTGAGGTTAAAAAAAAAGGTCAAAAAAATAGTAGGGCAAAATAATTATATTATATAATCAGTAGGCCTATAGAGTTATAATAACACTTGAATCCTCATTACATTTTAATGGCGTGATGATAATCTTCATATCTGAGAAGGAAGTGAACATTTCCTATAATTTCCTATTCGTTCAACAAATATATCAGCAATCAATATATCAGCGATATATTATAATTTAATATATCAGCGATATATTATAATATAATATATCAGCGTTCGATAAATATAATATGTTAGCAGTTACTTTACTTCATTAATACTTATGTAGGTTATTCTCAATTATTGAGAGAAGTAAAAGAAGTGATCATTGCCCAAGTGACTTGGTTCAAAGTGGAAGATATCAACATTCGTGTGTTTGGTTTACTCTCAATACCAATGCTGGTAATGTCCGGATATATCACAGAAACGGTTCATACTTATAATGTGTTCCGGACTTTTAGAAACTGATAGACTTTTATCTGCGGTGAAGAAGTATGGTCACAGACAGCTCAGTCCTGGTGTCAAAGTTCATTGTTTTCAATTTGAAATAGTATATAGATAATAGTTATTTATATTGTTAACAAGACTGCTTTGAAGTCTTGACACAGCCAAGAGGTGCCGCTTCTAAACAGTCTCACTAATTCATGCTCAGCCTTGATTGGGAAACAGGTATTGTAAATCAAGATTTAGATGTTATAAGATAATTAATTTGTAATATTAGATCAGTGAATATTGTAAATATGTAGTTCAAACACTTCATTTAAAATGAGTGTAGAAGAAATGAAGTATTGACCTAAGATTAAGATTAATTAGCTTATCGATAAACCTTTCCATTTGGCTCTTCTGGGGAGCAGAAATCAATTGCATTTTTAATTGAAAAACAATCACGACATTAATGGATTTTTATTCATCACTTCGGTTTGTAGCAATAGATAACTAGTCAATAGTACCAGAACAAAAATCGAATATCTCATTTTCTGCAATCCTTTCCACTCTTCGCAATTTATTTCCTCAATCATTTCCTCATTAATCTACTCCCCATCATGAAGATTCCCCTTCCGTTGGAATTATGTGAGCAACAGTTTCTATTCAGGGGTTGCTATCCCCCCTCCCCCCCCCATGCTATCAGACCAATGCTAAGCCCTGTGGAGCGTGGGAAAACATTTCATTCATAAAGCCTAATGCCTGCTATTTGTAAGCACAGTGGCTGTTATCTCTGCGATAACACGCAACAGCTGGCCTCCTGACGTCACGTGCGAGAGACAGAGAGAGAGAGAGAGAGAGAGAGAGAGAGAGAGAGAGAGAGAGAGAGAGAGAGAGAGACAGAGGTAGAAAGATAGAGATGGAGAGAGAAAGATATATTTATATAAATATATAAATATATGGAGAGAGGGACATAGAGAAAGAGAGTGTTAGAGAGAGAGGGATAGAGAGAGAGAGAGAGAGAGATAGAGGAGGGGGAAGCTGCATCAAAGGTCGCGTCTGGTTGTTATCATGCTGCATGCAACAACACAAGTTATCGCTATGACAACAGAGGAGACAAGATAACACGAGATTAGCAACAACAACCAGCGCCAATCTCTGCAAACATGGACTGCATGCGTACTCTCGTTACCATGGTGACGGGAACTGGCTAGATGGATACGTTCTCGGGAGATGACGTCCATTTCAAATGAAACTGTTTTCATATGTCGGGTTCTGGATTCTCAATTATTGTTTCATAATCTAGGCTGAGATTATCTCACAATATTTAGACGAGCTTTAGCGAGGATTCAAGTTGACATACTGAAAAAAATTGGTGTTCGTTTTTATGTTTTTTTTTAAATGTTTTTTTGTCGGTTCTCCACAGGTCAAACGGCTACAGCTATCAACTTCAAACTGTTTTTCAATATGGATCATCATCTAACTTAGATCTGTATAGTTTTGTGGCATTATCGAGGGGTAACTTTTTTTTATTAATTTTAGAGATTTAAAAAATACCCATTAAAAAAACACACCGGAAAAAAAAGAAATATTTTCATTTTCCAAAAAACAAAAACAATTGCGTGAAGTTGAATCACATTTTGATACACATTTCTGGATCGGGTCAGCCATTTTGAAGAAAAAAACTTGAAATGTGCTAAATAGGTACCACTCGAAGCAGTTTTCATCCATTTTTACCCATACTAATACTACCCACTCATCTAACAACGCATTTATGGCGTTTTCCTAGTCAATAAACAATCAATCTTAATGTCTTAAAGAAGAATCTTGATAAATAATAATTAGTCAGTTTCCTTGTCTATAAAGGTCTTAGTTGAAGCAATATCTAGCTTTATTATCACCCAGTTTTATTGCCGATTAAACAATTACAACAATTTTTCTATGCTTGGAGACTTTATTGCGGCTTTGCTTGTAGATAGTACCAAGTGATTCTAGAACAGCGATATAATCGATAATCGATAATCGATAAAAGTCTATCTGGATTCTGCACTCAGTGATTTGCATGTAGATACTGGCAAGTGATTCTGCGATATCTCGTATCGATAAGACTGGATCGATCAGAGTCGATCCATAAGTGGACAGTGATTTGCATGTACTTCAATTGGCCACATTGTTTCTCAGACACTAATTAAGGTTACACTAGGAAAACGCCATATGTGCGTTGTTAGACGAGCGGATAGTAATAGTATGGGTGAAAACTGCTTCGAGTGGTACCAATTTAGCACATTTTATGTTTTTTCTTCCAAATGGCTGACCCGATCAAACTGAAAATTTCCAGAGATGTGTATCAAAATGTAATTTAACTTCACGCAAAATTTTGTTCTTTGGAAATTTGAAATATTTTCTTTCTTTCCGCTGTGTTATTCTAATAGGTATTTTTTAAATTTCTATAATTCATAAAATTGGAAGTTACCTGCACCCAATAATGCCACAAAACTATACAGATCCAAGTTAGATGAGGAACCATAATGAGAAAAAGTTTGAAGTTGATAGCTGTAGCCGTTTGACCTGTGGAGACCAACAAAAAAAACATAAAAACGAACACCAATTTTTTTCAGTATGTCAAAATGGATCCTCGCTAAAGCTCGTCTGATTATCTCATTGGTCGAGAAGAAATGATGCCACGGATTTTTATTTCTGCATCAATTTAAAGGAAATCACAACCCTAAAAGAAGAATCGACTTTCGTCAATTATAATATAAGACAAATGGTTCACAAATTCACTTTTGGTTTCGACAAATTGAATTTTCGAACCCCGACACGTATAAGCGGGAATTAAAAAAATAAGGCAAAGCAAAACAATTGATGCATTTTTTTTTAAATTGTGAACTTGTATTTGCAGCAATCAAAAATGGTATTTAATCAATACAATTTTACATTTTGAGTGAAATTCCAGGAAAAAAACACAATTCCCTGACTTTTCCAAGTTTTTCAGTCTTGCAGACACCCTGCTTTTATCTGCTCTGACGCACCAACGAATTCACCGATATAGCTAACAAGTACATCCACGTGTTGCCCGAAGGGGGGATCTAATGGGCCGAGATAGCAGCTATCTATCAAGGGTGCTGCAGTCACCATGAGTGTCTTATCACAAGCAATGCATCCAGGAGATTACCTTGACAACACTTCGATTGCCTGACAACGATTAAAAACACAGAACAATATTACCCTAGCTGTAAATAGATCTGAGTCATCACCTTCACAGTTAGTCGGTGAAACAATAGAAAGAAATACATGGATAAATGTATACATGAACGATAAAAATAAATGGATTTACAAAAAACGAAGGAACAGATTATAGCAATCAAATACATGATTAGAGATTGAGCCTCTGAGCTTAGAACAATGTTTATCGTTTAGTCTATAAAGTCACTAGCGAAATCACTCCATTTGAGTGATCACAAATTATTAGATGAGGGAAGTTGGTACCGGTACTTAAAATTAAAAGTATAGTGCATTTGAATTTAATTTTCATTCAGTTCTCTTTTTTAATAAATTTTCTTCTTCATTGTCATTTTATTCATTAGAAAAATGGGGTATGGTTGAATTGATTTGTGGTATATCCGGACATTACCAGCATTGGTATTGAGAGTAAACCAAACACACGAATGTTGATAACTTCCAGCCTACTTATTATGGACATGCATATATTTTATTATATTATATTATGTTTTGCAAATTGGAATGCACAACTTGGGCATTATGTATATTATATCATGTATTGGTGTATTAGTATTCTATTTTGTACTGTATTAATGTATGAATGTATGACTGACAAGTGTAATGTAGGGCCTATTGAGAGAAAATAGCATGATGCTAAATAAACAATTCACTACTACTACATAATAATTATTGTTTGCTTACTGACCCCACCAACAGCTAGGTGATACGGGGTTCATGTAACTTCAAGAAATATATAGACCTCCTAGATTTATATAAATTAAAAGTAGGTCTGAGAGTGAGTCACACGTCATTAGATTGCAAGTCGATGACGCGTCGTGGCTAGACATTGTTTTACAATGCACAGTTAACATTTCTTTCTTCGCTTTTTTATTCGAGTAATTGCAAGACAATTGATTCATTTATTGTTTCCGTGTAGTACTGATTGGCTGTTAGTGCATTGTGATGACAAGTTTATTCCAGTTCTGTTATTGGACGATCGTTTATATGTTGTAACCTATACAACTTCTGCTGCTATTTTATCTTATTTTAAATGTGTAACTTTCACGAAGGAAGAATCCGACACATTTTATAATTGACCAGGAAAACGCCATATATGCGTTGTTAGACGAGCGGATAGTAATAGTATGGGTAAAAATGTGTAAAAACTGCTTCGAGTGGTACCAATTTAGCACATTTTATGTTTTTTCTTCAAAATGGCTGACCCGGTCAACCTGAAAATGTTCAGAAAAGTGTATCAGAATGTAATTCCACTTCACGCAAAATTTCATTTTTTTGAAAAATGAAAATATATTTTTTTCCGCTATGTTATTCTAATCGGTATTCTTGAAATTTCTGAAATTACATTTTGGTACACATTACTGGGAATTTTCAGCTTGTTCGGGTCAGCCATTTTGAAGAAAAAACATAAAATGTGTTAAATTGGTACCACTCGAAGCAGTTTTTACCCATTTCTACCCATACTATTACTATTCGCTCGTCTAACAACGCATATATGGCGTTTTCCCAGTAATAATAATTCATTCATTCCATCATTGTAAACAAACAATCACTCATTTGCACATTAGTTCATGAGAAATAAATCTGTATACGAGTATTGAAATTCGTCACGGTTATACAAATTATATAAAATGTACTTGAGTTCCAAAGATACATTATTTATTTCAAATATCTTACATAGTTTACACTGGACATGCACCCTCAAAGGGATGAAGAAAAATTTTAACATTTTGTTCACAAAATGAAATGAACAAAGTGTGATAATTCTATCGTACAGAAAATGCAATGCCACAAGAATAGACCAACTGTGCAACATGAAATGCACTGTAATCTACTTTCACCCAGTTTCTTACGCATTTGGCTGCCAGCTTAGAAGCCTGCAAAGTCATTGCTTCGAGGAAACGGTGCGGTTGATACACTCGTAATTTGTTGATAAGAAACGTGAAAATGATGATAATATATTTCACTCGTTTTCTTGAGGGGTTTACAACTCGCAAATTTGGTGTACACCTGATTTCAGAGAGTTTCAGGGATTTCAGGTGATTTCAAGTGATTTCAAGGGATTTCAAGAGATTTCATACGGATTTCAATGGGATTTCAAGTGATTCCAGGGGAATTCCAAGCTGATTTCAAGTGATTTAAGGGATTTCAAGGGGATTTCATGGCAAGTGTACACCGGATTTCAGGAGTTGTTGACCCCTCGCATTCTCCTTCAATATTCATAATCAACATATATGTCCGTCATTCTTATGTATATTATTCCAAATAAGATACATAGATAGTTATTTATGTTTGTTGACGATACCACATCGGAGAAGTCTTGGTCTCAAATAATCAATGGTTCAATTAATTAAGTGATCAATTAATTGAAATATTTGTCAATCATTCAATCAATTCATTAATCAATCAATTCATTAACTGATCAAAATATTAAATAATTATTAAGGCATACGTTTTTTTTCAATTTTAACTGTATTCATATTTGTTGACGATTCCACAACTCAATGCAGAGGCCCACAAAAATTCTGGTTTCATTTATTATAATAACTTGGTCAACTAAATACAACTCTGTGGAAGCTATAGGTGAAAGTCAGTTGGGGCGTGGGTTCGAGTCTCTCTCATAGCATATTATGCTTTTGTATACCCATCAGTCAAATATGCTCATTCGTACCCCCAAAACAACTACAGCTGTTGGGAAGCAATAATCACACTCAGATCAGAAAGTTCAGTTTCTATTACTGTTCTTTGCACACGAACAAAAAAGGCTATATTTCTATTTATAGATTAATTTTGTTATCTTATTAGAATAAATCATTGTTTATATTGTTGCTGTGTCCATGGCAACCGATCAGGCGGCGGTGTTTACTCAACTCGACTGGTTCGATTTTATTATACCTTATATCGCACTTGTTGATATAAGTCTTATTAGGCTATAACGAGCATTAATGCTCATCATATAGCTTTCTCTTTCTGATCGAGAGAGATAGAGAGGGTGAGAGAGAGGGTGAGAGAGAGTGAAAGAGAGAGAGGGTGGGAGAAAAAGAATGATAGATGGGTGGAGAGAGATAGAGAGGAGAGTGAGTGAGACAAAGAGAGTGAACAGGGGTGAGAGAGAAAGAGAGAGGAGAGACAGAAAGAGTGATCTATAGTGAATGCGAGAGTGAGAGATGGAGAGAGAAGAAGAGAGAGAGAGAGAGGAATGAGGGTGGTAGGGATGAGGTAAAAGACATAGTGAGAAGAAAGAGAGATGGAGATAGAGAGCAATAAAGATAGATTGAATGAGAGAGAGTGTGAGAGAGAAAATGATAGATGGAGGGAGAGGGAGGAGAGAGAGAAGGCAAGAGAGAGAGAGAAAGAGTGAGAGAGAGTGAAAGAGAGAGAGAGATAGAAAGAGAGAGAGGAGAGAGAGATGTAAACAATGAGGCAACAGGCCGATCAAGAATAGCCACGCGGAACGTCCTGCCAAGAGCCCACAAGCCTAGCAACACGTAACCAGGGAGGCTCATGTTACTATCCACATCATTTGTTCGACATCTGTTCCAACGTCTTCCAGTGACTCAGCTCTCTCTCTCTCTCTCTCTCTCTCTCGCGCGAGGCGACGTCATCAACTGTTGAATGCGAATAGAAGTCAGCCGTTAAAACATCTCTGGATGACATGAGAGATCTCAAGAACTGGCATGGGGTAATTTCCACTATAAAAAATCAGACTTCTGAACAAATTAGGAACAATAAATTAAAGAATTGAGAAAAACGAATAAATAAATTAATATAAATGAATGAATGAATAGAAAACGACGAAACGGACTTGAATTGAGCTATTGGCGTGAAGTGATTTCCATTTTTTTCTATCATGTCGTTTTAACTTACGCGAAGTTCGGTCATTTCAAGAATCAAATTCTTGAAAACATAGTTATTATTCTCAATCTAAAAATATACCTAATTTAATCTTCTTCAACTCTCAAGAATTTCTTTCATTAACATCAAAATCTTGAGAGACATGCAATCATTGCCCCAATTAGAGTATGAGATGAATTAGTCAGACTGTTTATAAGCGGCACCTGTTGGTTGTTTCAACACTTCGAGGCGGTATCGTCAACAAATATAAATACTCATCCATATAATACTTTATCCATATATTTTGAATTAAAAGCATTGAACTTTGACACCAGGACTGAGCTGTCTTTGACCGTACTTCTTCACCGCAGATAAAAGTCTTTCAGTTTCCAAAAGTCCGGAACACATTATAAGTATGAACCGTTTTCTGTGGTATATCCGTACATGACTAGCATTGGTATTAATAGTAAACCGAACATACAAATGTTGATATCTTCCACTTTGAACGAATTCTCTTGGACAATTTTTACTTCTTCCATTAACAGCGAATGTAAATTTAACCACCACGCCAAAAATAAAATGTGGGCCAATTGATACGTTTCTAATAAACTTCGAAATATTGACTTACAATTATGGTTTTTCAATTAGAGCTAAGGATGAATTAGTAAAATACCGTTTAGAAGCGGCACCTGTTGGTTGCTTCAAGATATCGATGTGGTATAGTCAACAAAATAAATAAATCACGCAAGTAATATAAAATAAGTTTGATTCATGAGAATGTCATGAATCAGACGTGAACTAACCTAGTCTCAGGTTAACCCAACAGTTCAGATATAAAAGTGTTATGAAATGATAGACGATGAGTTACATATATAAACATATATATATATATATATATATATATATATATATATATATATATATATATATATATATATATATATATATACATATATATATATATATATATATATATATACATATATACCGGTATGTTATAGCATTGAAACTTGATACAACAATATTGTTACCCAATTAAGGCTATGTACGAAAGTTAGGATAGTCTGAACGGGGCACCACAAGGGTGATGTTACTATCTCGAAGAATAATTAATAATAAGATAACTAATTAAAAAAACAATCGTTTTTAATTTTTTTGGGGGGGGGGGGCTTAATGACCCCACCAACAGCTAGGTTATACGGGGATTCGAATGAGCGGGTGATTATGAAACTATGAAGTGATGATAGGTGAAAGGACGTTTACAAAAACCCATGCCTTATGCGGGATTTGAACCCACGCCCAGCGGTCACTTCAGTCTCTGAAGCGTGCCTCAGCTGACTGAGCTAACGAGGGCGGCTAAAACAATTAATCCTAATGGGTAATAATTTTATAATATATTATTTTATAATAATATAATATAAGATATAATAATAAGTGACAGAGCTGTTCGTTAGTTGTTATCTCAGATCTGTCAAAACCAATCATGGAAAAGAAAGAGAACCAAAAGAGTAAATGGAGTAGAATCTCGAAGGCCAGACCACTAGAAGCGTCGAGCGACCGTCCTTCCCATCTACCAACACATAACGCTCGTCAGTCCCGACCCGGCACAGTGTGAGACCGGCAGGACAGAGCCTTGAGCCAAATAACACGGTGAGGTAAAGTAGTAGATCTGTTTGGTCGACTCGGTGTGGTCGGGTCAAGGCATCTGATTGACAGTCACTTGTGGTCTGATTGGTGATTGGATGAGAATTGTATGAGATATGAATCTGATCTTTCTCTGATTGGTTGTTCTTTTGGTATGTTTGTTTTGATTTAATTGATTGGTGAAAATCTGAAATAAGTCATGGTAAAAACTATGACGAAAAAAGTTGAAAAAAAATCCTCCGGAAGAATGTGATTTTGAGAAGTTGGAAAGACTGATTAGTTTGTCAAGTTTAATGAAATCAGACTAGTTTCAGAAAAGTGGTTTCAGAAAAAAAATTATCACTGCCCAAAATTTCCATGAAGAGGAAAATTATCTTTCTCTCGGCATATTTATTTTCCTCAATCTACTTAGATTCTAGTTCCACAATCAGAGCATGTATATGCGTGTATAACGACCAATAACGAATATATCAACGCACATGTTGCGTTTTCAATATATCAATAGTCAATATTAATATAATAACAACGATTGTCGTACAAGGTATTGTCAGTGCAAACAACTGACTGAATGGAGTGTACACAAGTACAATGCTGTCCCCAAGCGAAACCCCCCACATCACGTGACAAGAGAGGTCAAAGGTCACGCGTCCAGGACGCAGTCGCGGATATTCCTAGCGGAGATGAAACACATTGCAAAACAGACCGAGCGTCCGTCTCATGCATTATCCGGGTGTCTCGAGTTGCAATATGGTTTAGCCGATGCCACGTGGTGAAGTGTATCATTACAGGGTGCATTCCGAAACATACTGGCATCACTCGTATTAAAGTACTTGCCAGTACAACCATTTGTATCGAAGGGTAACAATTTCTCAAATCCAGTGTACACTTGCCATGAAATCTCTTGAAATCACCTAAAATCACTCGGAATCCGTATGCAATCTCTTGAAATCACTCGGAATCCGTATGATATCTCTTGAAATCACCTGAAATCACTCGGAATCCGTATGCAATCTCTTGAAATCACCTGAAATCACTCGAAATCCGTATGCAATCTCTTGAAATCACCTGAAATCACTCGAAATCCGTACGAAATCTCTTGAAATCACCTGAAATCCTGTAGCTGGCTTCGCGTGGGACTTGGCTCCCGTTGAGCTACCGCTGGGTGGGTTTCGGAACGCTCAGTAAATTACTCGGAGTAGGTTCCGGAAAGCATCCAGTACACTTGCAGTAGATTCTGTAGTTCTCGGAATGGCACTAATAGACCCTACTTGATTCAAACTCACTCATTTTGTAGTTAATTACTGTCCTTGTCTACAGTTGTGTCTGTGATCTCTCTCCTCTTCCACCATGGCCAGGGATCCTGTTTGATAAGTAGCCAGGATCCACTAGCCATGGTGAGAAAAGAAAGAGTGAAATATAGAGCGGAGGTTTCGGAGCGCTGCGCTAGTCTTATATCCACTGAAGAACAGGTAGCATTTTTTGTAAAAGTGCACCAGAATAATTTCAATTAGTGACTACAAAAAAAAACATCGCCAAAAACCATCAGCCAAAAACTTTTCTGTGTGATTTTACAGAAACGAAAAAAAAACGATGGTCTAGAGAAGGTACCAACTGACCTGAACATTTACTTCTTGAGCAACCTGTGCAGAAGTTGAAGTGGGAGGTTTGACTCCTCCCAATCAGATATTTCATGGGACACAAACCTTACCCACCTAACCTCAAATGTGATTGTGTGTATTTGTATGTACAATTCAATCTCATTGGTTTCATTATCATCCTCTAATAACGTGTGTAACGATAACAAAGAAGTACAAGGGGAGGGGTAAGGATGGGAGTGGAAAAGTGGATAGAGAAGTAGGTAGATATGGATTCATACAAAGAACGACGCGGAAATGGAATGAATTGGAAGAAGATATCAAGAATATAACGAAGATCGGTGATTTAAGAAGAGAGCTAAGAAAAAAAAGTATAATTTTATCGACTATGTTTGATTGTCATTTCATTAGATAATATAGTAACCATTACCACCTGTCCTATGAACAATCTGCAATGAATAAATACAATACCCCCGTATAACCTAGCTGTTGGTGGGGTCGTTAAGCAAGCAATAATCAATGAATAAATAAAATATGTAAATATGTAAAATATCCCAAGTGAATTCCGACTAATCCCCGATGATCAATACGACCCGACAATCAATGAAAGCATGAAGTATTGTTGAGCGTGGCAGCAGCGTGTGTGGTTGTTCGTCGCCGTGGCAGTAGACACCAGCGTTTGTTGACCTTAGAAGGCAGTTCGCTCGGTTCTGTATGCGATCAGCTGATTGGCAAACACAGAGCCTCGAGAAGCGAGTGAGTCACCAATCAGCGTGTGATCTGTGAGCCAGTGGGACAATTCGCTAGATACAGTTATTCTGACGATCTGCCATGTTCTGGAGGGGTTCACAACTCGCTATATTTACTTGCAGATTCCAGGAGATCTCTCTGGATTTCAGGGGATTTCTGAAATTTCGAGGGATCTCGGATGAATTCATGAAGATTTTTTTCAGTTAGGGCCGGTATTACGAATCGATTGTTAGTGGATTAAGCAATAGTTAGCGGATCAACTTGTTATCACCCTTGGTTACATATGATATTTTCGTACGTTTAACAAATAGTTAGTGGATTAGTATACTTGACTAAGATTCGTAAAACCGGGCCTTAGGGTAGTTAGTTAGTTAGGCAGGGTTTAAATGCGAGTCGACAGCGAGGTCATTCAGCGCCTATATTCATGTCCGTGTACTTTGCCAGAGTTGTCAAAACGTTTGTGGATGTTTCAAGCTCACGGAGGGAGCGAGATAGAAAGGGCTAGAAAAGTAAGATAAGATGATATAAAAGAAGAGAAAAGAAACGACAGATGAAGAGAAAAGTATCAAGAAAACGAATTGAAGTACTCCGGATCACCAAAAGGATTCTACTCGACCGAGACAGTCCGAACTTGGTCTGGACCCTCACTCCAGACCTTATCGTCATGGGTGACCCAGCTGGGAGCAAGTAAATTGCTCCCGACGACAGCTCTGGAGATCATTGGGCCACGCAAGCCTCCTCACCACGACAAGGTGTCCGGATCCTTCAAGGGAAAGAGTTTTTTTTTGTCCATGACAGTTTTTAGGAGAAGCTGAAGAGCGTATACCGGAATAATGTAGACTCAGTTGTGTGACATGGGCTTCGTGGTATTCATGGACGGATGGTTGTAAAATGTGATCATTTTTTTTTCTAATGTTGCTTAACGACCCCACCAACAGCTAGGTTATACGGGGGTACGAATGAGCGGGTGATAATGAAACGATGAAGAGATGATAGGTGAAAGGACGTTTACAAAAACCCATGCCTTATGCGGGACTCGAACCCACTGCCAACGGTGACTTCAGTTAATATCGCTAGCGATAATTGACTTGGCCACCGGAGCGGCAAAAAATATGATTAGGGTTCAGGTGAGGTTAGACCGAGAGGTTAACAACTTGACATTTTAGTGTACACCTGATTTTTGATTTTTTTGATTCTTTTGATTTTTCTCGATTTTTTTTATTTTTTGATTTTTTTTGATTTTTTTGATTTTTTATGATTTTTTTTATTTTTTGTGATCTTTTTGTGATTTTTGTGATTCTTCCTGATTTTTCTTGATTTTTCTTGATTCTTTTGATTTTTGTGATTCTAGTTGATTTTTTTAATTTTTGGTTTTTTTTTTCATTTTTCGTGATTTTTTGATTTTTTTGCAATTTTTTCTGATTTTTCTCGATTTTTTGATTTTCTTCGATTTTTCGTGATTTTTCTGATTCTATTTGATTTTTTGATTTTTCGTGATTTTTGTTGATTTTTCGGATTTTCTGTGATTTTTTTGATTTTTCGTGATTTTTTTTATTTTTTCTTGATTTTTTGATCTTTTGAATTTTTGATTTCTCTAGATTTTTTTGTTTTCTCTCAATTTTTTCTGATTTTTCTCGATTTTTTTGATTTTTCTCGATTTTTTTTATTTCTCTGATTTTTTTTGATTTTCTTCATTTTATGATTTTTCTTGATTTTTTTTGATTTTTCTCGATTTTTTTGATTTTTCTCGATTTTTTTGATTTTTCGTGATTTTTATGATTTCTCTCGATTTTTTTGATTTCTCTCGATTTTTTTGATTTTTATGATTTTTCTTGATTTCTCTCGATTTTTTTGATTTTCCGTGATTTTTTTGATTTCTCTCGATTTTTTTGATTTTTCTTGATTTTTTTGATTTTCCGTGATTTTTTTTGATTTTTTTTTCAAGTGTACACCTGATTTTTCTAGTTGTTTACCCCTCGGGTTAGACAGCTCAGGCAACTAGGGCACAGAGTAGAAACTAAATCACAGTCGGGCGTGGGTTCGAGTCCTGCATACAGCATGAGTTTCTGTAAACGTCCTTTCACTTATCATCACTTCATTGATTTGAGAATCACCAGCTCATCCATGCCCCCGTATCACCTAGCTGTTGGTGGGGTTGTTAAGGAGGTTCATGCACAGGGGTTATAAAAATAAAGAAATTCACCTTCATTAATTTTTTTCCATGTTCAAAAACCAGTGTAATTGAATGAAAAGTTCACATCTCCAAGATAATTTTATGTTATATAATTAATATGACATTGTTTTTCATTGAATTAAATCAATTTTAAGATACTACGTCAATGAATAAAAAGAATGTGATGAAATTCATTGACGTATTTTCTCAAAATTGATTGAGTTCACAAAGATGAAATGTCATATCAATTGAAGAGCATAAAATTATCTTGGAGATGTGTACTTTTCATTCAATCACACTGGTTTTTGGAAATGGAAAATTGATGTGAAGATAAATTTCTCGATTTGTGTAAGCACCGTGCATGCAACCCCTTAAGCAGCATGAAGGAAAAAAAATATATAACCTAAAGATACATGTATATATCTGGGGGGAGGAGGGGAAAGGTAAAGCGTAAATAAAAGTAATAATTCCTCTTTGGGGTCATGGCCTCCCCCTCTCCCCTCACGTCGACCAGTGTGTCGGTGCGATAGAAGCAACAGATGTGTGATGCTCGAGTGACCTTGGCAGGTTTGTTCCCACGATGTTACCTACCAGATGATACCTGGCTTGATTCGGCTCTCATTGTTACACTACTGACTTTTATACATGTCTAAACACGAGGGGAAAAAGGTCGGCTTTCAATATTTTTTTTATCAACGACGAAATCTTGATGTATAATCATTAGTTACAAATTAAGGGGGTGCGTACAAGGGGCTTATAAAAATGGAGAAATTCAAAGTTACTATGAAAATGCCATAGATGCGTTGTTAGACGAGCGGATAGTGATAGTATGGGTGAAAATGGGTGAAAACTGCTTCGAGTGGTACCAATTTAGCACATTTTTTGTTTTTTCTCCAAAGTGGCTGACCTGATCAAGCTGAAAGTTTCCAGAAATGTGTATCAAAATGTAATTCAACTTCATGCGAAATTCCATTTTTGGGAAAATGACAAAAATAATCTATTTTTTTTCCGATGTGTTATTCTAATGGGTATTTTTGAAATTTCAAAATTCATAAAGAAAAAGTTACCACCCGATAATGCCACAAAACAATGAAAAAAAACATAAAAACGAACACCAATTTTTCTCAGTATGTCAAATTGAATCCTCGCCAAAGCTCGTCTGATAATTTTGTTCGATGTTCACGAACTGTTTGACCGGTATTTTTCTCGTTCTCGTATGTATTCATGTGTACTATTTTACCCTGATGTAATTGAGTGGAAAGTATATCAACCCTACGATAATTGTATTTTCTTTGATTAATATGATATTCCATCGATGTGAATTCAATCAGTTTCAAGATAATACGTCAATGAATATCATCCCATTCTTGGTATTCATTGACGCATCATCTTAAGACGGATTGCAATCAAAGAAATGAATAAAAATAGAATGTCATATCAAACATAGAATTATATTTGAGATGTTATCATTTTCCGTGCAATTACCGTGGTTTGAGAATATAGAAAAGTATTGGAGATGAATTTCTCAATTCTCTTAAGCGCCAAGTCCGTTTTTAAGCGGCACCTTTTGGATGTTTCACGACTTCGAGGCGGTCTTGTGAACAATATAAATTTATTTTTCGTATACTAATTCATGAAAAACAAATGAACTTTGACACCAGGGCTGAGCTGTCACTGACCATACTTCTCCACCAAAGATAAAAGTCTTTCAGTCTCCAAAAGTCCGGAACACATTATAAGTATGAACCGTTTCTGTGATATATCCGGACATTACCAGCATTGGTATTGAGAGTAAACCAAACACACGAATGTTGATATCTTCCACTTTGAACCAAGTCACTTAGGCAATGTTCACTTCTTTCCATTACTAGCAGTTTTTTAATAGGCCTATGTCATTGGTATTGAGACCGGACTAATATTAATCAAAATATGAATAAAATCCTTCCCAAAATTCAACAATAGCCGAGCTAGGGGGTTTAAACAAATGAAGCAATATCTCGGGGAAATCACACGCTATGTGTTGAGCCCGACATCTTCAACATCTCTAGTTCCACTCTCTCCACAAACTCCCTCCATACTTCCAACCACTCTTCGTCCTCCACTCTCTTCCACGATTCTCTTCTTTCTTCCACATCCCACCTTACCACTTCTTCCCATCTTATTCTTGGTCTTCCTCTTTTACTTTCCTTTCCTTTGTTATAATTATTTCCTCGTCCATCTTATAATCAAAAAGTAATAATTTAACATTTCTATAATGGAAATACAATGATATCGATAGGATGCAATTGAAAGTAGTAAAAAGCTGGAATGATTTCTCAATAAAAAGTAATTACAATTGCAATGCTCGCGATGGAACTCTGATTGATATTGCACAATTACACACACATTACAAATGTAGGCCAAACTCTTTAAATGTATTTCATGCTCGCATATGATTGGTCAGCCACAGAAGCACTTACTTCGATCATTTGTACACTTATGTTTTACCGGAAACCATGAAACGAATGGCTTTCAGAGATTTCGAAACGGATTCACGAAAGCTTCTTCTAGAATGGGTTCAATACGCAATTCAAGAGACTTCATTTCTCTGGCTCTCATTTCTGATGTTGTTAAAAACAAAATTGTCACTCTGGGCCAATAACAATTGTCATAACTGGCCCAGTTTTTGAGAATCTAGGCCTGAATTGAAAGAATTTTAAATATGTCAATGTGGTTACTCTATGTTGATTTATCAGAGATCCTAAATTAAAAATAAGTACGTCGTAAATTTGTAACCTTTCTTGAAATAATAATGAGTGTCAATCATATTTTTTAAAAAAGATTGTTTTGTATAACGTTGGTTTTATATTGGAAAGGTTCATGACGCAATTTGATTAATCGTAGGCCTATTTTACCCTGCTCTTATTTCTAATGTTGCTAAGAACACAATAAACGGAGAAACATAGAAAACATAATATTCCTGTGTATTGACTTAATTAATCAAGTGAAAGAAACTCATCTGGTCTCCATAGCTCAAAAGGTTCTTGATATACAATTATTACTGAATTGACGCTATAAAGATGCTGTTAATGGAAAGAAGTGAACATAGGTTCAAAGTGGAAGATATCAACATTCGTGTGTTTGGTTTACTCTCAATACCAATGCTGGTAATGTCCGGATATATCACAGAAACGGTTCATACTTATAATGTGTTCCGGACTTTTGGAAACTGAAAGACTTTTATCTGCGATGAAGAAGTATGGTCACTGACAGCTCAGTCCTGGTGTCAAAGTTCATTGTTATTGAAATGATATTTTATTATTCATTTTGTTGACGAGACCGCCTCCAAGTGTTGGAACAACCAAGAGGTAGCCATTCTAAACCGTCTTACGAGATCATCCTCAGCCCTTGATTGGGGAACAATGAAAGATCAAAATCTTTCATTGTGAGAAATGAAGATGGGAACTTATTGATTGAATGTCTTGATTGGGATTTAATGAAAGATCTTTCAAACGAAACTGAAAAATTGGCTAATAAGCAGATGTTTTTATACCCTAGACGAATTTATGAATACTTAGGGTATTATTAATTGTAATTCAAACCAAATTTAACTTCTGTTCCATATCTGCGACATGGTAAGATCGCCCTTGTGGTGCCCCGTTCAAACGATCTAATCTTCCATCCATAGCCTTCATTGGGGAACAATGATTTTGTATCAAGTTTCGATGTTATTAAAAAATATATATATCTGCGATTGTTTATTTGTGATTACCTTTCAACTTGACTGACTTATCCAATATCATGTAATGATCAACCTGGATTAATAAATATATTATTATTATTATTGGTGGGCTTTCAAACCTAATTTTGAAGGTACACTAATATTATTATTTGTATTATTATTATTGTGTCCAACATTGTATGTTAATGTATGTAAACCCACAGATAAGCCTGTGTCAGGCTTTGTGGATAACTGTGAACGTGTCCATACATAATATTGGGAAATAGTAAAAGGAATTTCGAATTATTGGATATCAATATTTCAATATTTTGAAAAAGTAAATAATAATAAAAGGTAATGACAAGAGAGATCCTACACGAAACATTTGATGCCTACTCTCCTATCCAAAGCCTGGTAGTGACAAGACCTTGGTTGTATTCCACTCCATCATTATCTCCACATCACTGCATTGTCCTAGCATGGCCTCTAGATCGCCCTCGGCCGTCCAGCCAGGTGTACAGGCCTTGCTAACACAAGCGGGTCGACACAGGAATTAACACTGCTAGCAAAACTATATTGTTTTACTCTCAATACCAATGCTGGTAATGTCCGGATATATCACAGAAACGGTTCATACGTATAATGTGTTCCGGACTTTTCGGGTAACAATATTGTTCGAGTAACAATATTATATGAAACAAAACACTTCAAGAGTAAAATTCAAGAAAAGCGTTGAAAGCTTCCTTATTTCACATTCATTTTATTTATATATTTTTTTATTTTTTCAATAACATCGAAATTTGATAGAAAATCATTTTTCCCCAATTAAGGTCCAGTTTTACGAATAATAAACTTTTTGATTAAGCGATAATTAGTGGATTAGCTTGTTATCACCCTTGGTTACCAATGTTATTTTTGTACTGCAATTGATTAATATGGTAAATTAACACATTTTTATTATTGGTAATATGGGCCCTAAGGCTATGGATGGAGGATTAGATCGTTTGAACGGGGCACCACAAGGGAGATTTTACCACCCCAGAGAATAATTAAAATATGATAACTCATTTATAAACAAATCAAATCTTATAAATAAGGTAGTTTTTCAGGGTTACAAAACAATGTTCATTTAAAATGTTCATTTTATAATACTAACGAATTTTTTGAAGCTTCTATTTGCAGGTGTGATTAGGCTACTGTGTGAAAGTAAAAGGGAATGAATGGTGATGAGATGTGGCTAATGAATGTAAAAACATTTGACTTTGACACGATTGTTTTTTTTTGTATGTTTGTTTGTTTGTTTGTAAGCACTGCACAGGTCGCAGGGTTTGACCGATCGACATGAAACATTTTTCGTATACGTAAACTTATCCAACTTAGAACCGTGTAGTTTTTGGGTCGAATCGGTTGGACCATTTTTGTGGCACATCATCTCAAAGTTTCTAAAAGCCCCATAACATCAGGCTGGGCGGAAAAAATTGAAAAATAAAATCTCTCCAATACAGTTCAAATTTTCATTAAATGTAAACACGAAAATGATACACATTATTAAAAATTTGTATGCAATTCGAACCAGCCGTTTTGAAGAAAATAATGAAATAAATGTTTTTTATTCATCAAATAGATGGAAATAATAGCACAAAAATGTTGCAGTGATAGATGCACGGCTCCCTAGATTCGTTAGTATCGAATGAAGTTTATTCTATATGATCAAGGTGTGTAGAGTTTTCAATTATACTCCATATAGACATCTCGCTCATCTCGCCTAGTTTACAAGAATCAACGTAAAGAATTATGAATTTCCTCTCCCGACTCGGGGGTCACTTACCATTGTAGTTGTCGAAAGCAGTCGGTACATACTCGCTCGGAAATCCGTTCGTACTGTAACTAACAACTAAAGAAGTCTTTCCCACGGCACCGTCACCAACTAAAACACATTTAATCCTCTTGTTTGTCTCGAAATGGCTATCGTCTTTCAGTTTTAACAGCGGACTTGTACAGCCTAGAGCTGAGGGAGGCATGACGAACGTCCTCCCTCGACGATTGATAATCTGACACTGACTGAAGGTGAATGAATGAAATCGAATGTGCAGTTGCCGAGCTGTCATAACAAGGGATTGTTGATACTGGTAGCGGTACCTAGCGGTGGAGTTAGGGAACTATGATGCAGTCGGTTGAACAGTCTGAGAATTGACTTGATTATCTGTGTGATAATTATTATATCTGTCAGATTTTATTATCTCTGATATAAACTCTTTAATTTGTATGCGTTATATTTATGTGGGTAATTACGTCATATTATAAGTCCGGAACATATTTGAGTATGAACCGTTTCTGTGATATATCCGGACATTACCAGCATTGGTATTGAGAGTAAACCAAACACACAAATGTTGATAACTTCTACTTTGAACCAAGTCACTTAGTTATCATTCACTTCTTCCAAACAGCAGATGTGAAGTTTATCATTGAGACATGAATAAGAATGAGTGTTATTGGTATAATTATAACTTCAAATCCATGCTAGTTAAAAATCCTGGCCAATTACTAATTAGTAGACTTACTACAATTACTAGCATTTGCTCCATATTTAATTAGTGATATTCTGGTAGGGGCTGAAATCGACTGGCACTTCATTCGTTATACACAGAATTATTCACGGTCCTCACCAACGAGCTAGCTGACCAATCGGTGATCTGAGAAAAGTCTTTCATAGATCATAGTTGAGTGATAGGCCTAGAATTATAGAAATGTCACTCATTTTTATTCGTGGCACATTGATGAATTTCAGATCTGCTTTTCATGGAAAGAAGTGAACATTGCCTAAGTGACTTGGTTCAAAGCAGAAGATATCAACATTCGTGTGTTTGGTTTACTATCAATACCAATGCTGGTAATGTCCGGATATATCACAGAAACGGTTCATACTTATAATGTGTTCCGGACTTTTGGAAACTGACAGACTTTTATCTGCGGTGAAGAAGTATGGTCACAGACAGCTCAGTCCTGGTGTCAAAGTTCATTCTTTACAATTTGAAATAGTATATAGATAATTATTCATTTTGTTGACGATACCGCCTCGAAGTGTTGAAACAACCAAGAGGTGTCGCTTCTAAACCGTCTCACTAATTTATCCTAGGCCTTAATTGAGGAAAAGTGATTCTACATCAAGATTGCCATGTTGAAATAAATTTATATATATTTTATAATATATTTAAAAAATACGAACAATTTTGAGAATATTGACTTGTATATAATATTGAATATCTTTCTCATTTTCAAATCATTTTATATTATAAATCAATTACAGTAATTATTACTATCATTATTTGTGAAACTATATATGCATTGAAACTAGCAGACAAAATACAGAAGCACTGAACATGATGACAGTTGGAAGTCAAATATCGGTAGATTTCAGTCGAGTTCGAATTTCAGGGAAATCAATATTCGGGATAACGATTAAACAAAGAACATAAAAAAATGACAACGACTCAATGAAACACTAAAAAATATATTCTTATTATTTGCAAAATACAATTCTTCATACAATTTACGCACCACATTTCATTTTGTATTTAATCAGATCCACATTAACATATCAATACAAACACATCTTACGTTAACAATAAATGTCTTTCTTTCAACGAACAACAAGTCGTTTGAAACGATTTTACGAGACCTTGGAACGATTCGAGCACGATTAGAAAAATAACGTCAAAGGAGCCATTACACTGAGAAAGTTTTTCTGGTGATTTTTTTTTTGTGATAAAAATTCATCAATTAGATATATCAACATCCCCAACAAAAACAAACATGTGAAAAGTAGGTCTTGATTTTAGGTCTTGAATTATTCACTCATTATTCACCTCTTGCATAACTAATTCTTCCAGGCAACCCGCACACAAGAGTTCGTCTCTTACGCGGGTTTCTTGTTATATTCATATATTGTAATAATCATACAGCCGAATCACCTGAATTTATCCCATTAAACTATGTACTAGTATGTCAAATTATATTGTAAACAAGAATAAAATGTTTTAAAAACGAAAATGAAATGAATGATTAAAAGAATATATTTCTGAGACGGTCGATATGAGAGACGGATGATGGATGATGATACACGGTAAGAGAAGCTAGTGACATGAGAACAATGTAGTGGGTACAGGTTGGAGGAATTCCTCATATCACTTGTCTCTCCCACTCTGTATCATCCGTCTCCCATAGCTTCCATCACAAGAATATATTCTTTAAAACATGTAAAAAGAGAGAATATAAACAAAAATATATACATGGATATAGATTGACTGTCTAGAGCCTAAGACGTTACATATTTTATCGACATTTTCTTCATCAACGTAAGGTAATTTCAATATACGCAACACTAAATATTGCTGGAAAAAAAAAAATCACAAATGATATATAATTATAGTTTCTCTATTATTTAACCCTGTTTCATGTTTATTTAATTTCATCGTTGTAATTTATCATAATTTCATGTATTCATTTTCATTCTATGACACATGTTATTTTGTTTTAGTTTTATAAGTAGTAGTAGTAATAGTAGACAAAACTCAGACACTGTATAATTTAATACTAATCTGTTTCAATAAAATAAATAAATAATAGAACATTATTCGTTGAATCGTTCCAAGCCTCGTCCTCACCGGATATACGCTACACAATTCTTAAGCATAAATAGAATATTAAAAATACGTCCGCTTTGTCTTTGTCCAGCGTTAAATAATCCAGTTAAATCCAGTCATCTCAAAGTAACGAACGGTAACGATGCAAAACAGTCACACAAACATGCAAACAATAATTCTGTCGTTTAATAAGATCAATAAACAACGATTAAACAGCACGAAAACATTGAATTTTTTTAAATTAACAATATTACAAATGATCAAAAAACAACAAATATTTTTCGATAGAGAATCATAGACCAAAATGTTACACGTGCCACTTTCATACTACGCTAGTTATATTCATGCTTGTACTATATTTGTTTATAATTGTTGACAAGACCGCCTCGAAGTCTTAAAACAACCTCTTCGTGACGCTTCTAAACGGTCTTACCTATTCATCATCAGCCTCATTTAAGAAACGATGATTGTGTATCGAGATTTCTATGTTATTGAAAAGCGTTATTGAACGTTTCAAGTTATGCAATAGATCTACGTATAATGAGATAAAGATGGTCGTAAAGTATCGATGGTGGAAATCAAAATTTCGTAAGCAACATTTTTTCATATTTTTTTTCTTTGTGATATACAATTTAGAAGGTCATCTTCATCGATGTGCAAAATGTCTTAAGCGACATGTCAATACATTAGGCGTGGTCAACAATATAATTCTGTGGTAAACAACAAGGATTCTGTACATTTTGCCGTGAGCGCCAACACAATATGTCGTAAGCGCCAAATATGCTATGTAATTTACCAATTAAAATACAACACAATTGTTGTTAGCGCCAAGTATGCTGTGCTATTTCCTAATTAAAATAAAAGTTCGTGAAAATTGATGAATTTTTTGATGAATTTTCACGAAAATTTGTGTCGATCTCTGAACGTATGCAAGAATATCACGCACAAATTTCGGAAAAATTATATCTTCAAGTTTGAATTTATTAATCGTTTTCAACTTCCTGTGAACAACATTCAAAATGGCGCTTACGACCTTTAACCTTTTCACCATCGATATGATTCAAACAACGCTGACTGCTTTGGCTATAAATATTTAACTGAACGTCACTTGTTAGATAATAGAAAAGGAAAGTTGCAGTCACATAAAATGGTAGATCAAGCTACGTTTTAATGCCACCTGAAGAAAATATACTGATATTATACGTAGAGATGTAGGAATTTAGCAACAATGAAATAGACTATAAAATACAATTATTTACAAGGATATATTTTTGGTATTCATTATGTTTCATGGTATTTTGGTTTGTTCAAGATCATATTCTATTTCACTATTTTTCACTATAAATGTCTTTTCCGGAGTATTTAGCTACATTTAGCTGTTTATTGAAAATTTGCACGATTTCGAAGATTTGAGCTCGATCGGATGAAATATTATTTTCGAAAAGTGTGTTCAGATATAAGATCAACTGAAAAAACCAAATGTCAACTTGAAAACAATAGTCATCTCTTTCCTCGAATAACTATCAAATACTTATGAAGGGTACACGGGAATAATGATACAAGTCACACATTGTGAGTTCTGAGATAAATACAATTCTAAGTTCAAAACCATGGGTTTTTCTATAGAGGTCGACATTTCAACTCGATTTTTCGTGGACTTGTATCATTGTTATCTAAAATCTCGATGCATATTCAGAAAGCTTGTGAAAAACACTGTTAGATGGCGTATCTAACTCATTTAATTACAAAATGTGACTTGTATCGTTATTCCCGTGTACCCTTCAAGTGTTATTCGGACAACTTCCGCCTAAGACTGAAAAGTCCGAGAGAATGTCTAATTTCCGGTGATATAACGTTGATCCAGAGTTTGCAGCTCCTGTTTTTATTAGTTTGTTACAAAATACTATTCACATAAATATAAGCTACCAAAATTGAAAATAAATAAATTGAGAATAAATAGAAAATTAAATGCTTCATTCCTATAACTCTAATTATACGCACTAAAACTAGGAGATGATTAGCGTACGCACTCTACACATAATCTGAGAAAATATTAACGGTTGAATGTGCGTAGATTGGTAAAAATAACAATCTGACCAAGCCAGTTCATATGACGCAACCACACTGTACTCAAAATGATAAAATATATTATTATAATTCTACGAGATTTCTATTTATTAATACTGTTGGATTACGGTTGAAACACTCCCCGCTAGAAATATGGCCGCCGTTAGGTAAATCTTCTTAAGGTTAAAATAATTAAGTGAGGTTATAGGTTAGGATTATAGAAACATGTGAAAATAACGAACTTACGAGTAGAGCCGTCCCCAAATCAACGTCGAAGATCGATAACAAAACAGCGAGAACGTCAACGGGAGTCGTAACGAATCGTCTGCTTTCGTGTTTTTCAAAACCGATAGATTTTAATTGAACATGATGATCTCTCTCTCTCTCTCTCTCTCTCTTTCTCTCTCTCTCTCTCTCTCTCTCTCTCTTTCTCTCTTTCTCATTCACAAACGTACACAATACGTGAACTGCATTACGGTCAACAAACACACATTCATTCGGCAAGAAACAGACCTCGAACGAACGAAAGAACGACGCTCGTCTACAGCATGAACTCTTCTCTCCGCGACGAATCGAAACATTCAAAATACGATATTACTCGGCAAACACATTCGAACACTCGCGACGACTTGACTAGAAAACATTCCGAGCAATACCGTTATCATTTTCACACCGTAAGATCGGTGAATGATAACCAATTAAAAGATGTTCTTCAACTTTCGTCACATAATTTGTTTGTTGATTCGTAAAAGCTGTGTGGCAAGAACTACTGACGGCATATATGTGCCGTGAGGAAGTAGAAAGTTCATTGAACGTAGCTTGACTTTCTAATAGACGAACAAGTCGCTACTAGCAGTATGATTTGACCGAAGAGTCGCTACTAGCAGTATAATGTGGCCTAAAGTCGCTACTGAGCAAGTGACTTGGCCTAAAGTCGCTACTAGCGATATGATTTGGCCTAGAGTTGATACTCAAGTGGACCTGGCCTAGAGTCGCTACCTGGCTAGAGTCGCTATTGACCCAGTGACGTGGCCCTAAGATGCTTCTAGCGATACGATGTAACAGAAGAGTCGCTACTAGCCATGCAGACCTGGCCTGGAGTCGCTATTAGCGTGAAGAGCCAACGAGAGGGTGAAAGTCGCTGCTTTGAGATGGTTTTATTACAAGTACGGGGATATTAGACGAGAGAGTTTGACAATAAGTTAGTCGGGTGATCGTACGCGGCTGCAAAAACACGTCGGAACGCTCGGAGATTCTTCAGAACTTTCTCCTGGAAATGGAAAAGCGAGTATTAGTCTCGGAAAACGAAATACTGACACATCGCTGAATCAACACTACTACGCTTTCAACAAAATATATCATCAATATGAACATTCAGTAATATTATTATTATTTTCATTTCCACTGTATAGATAGGCCTACTATAATATATATATTTTCACTCAAGTATTTGTTACTGATTATGCTGTAGTCCTACTGAATTATATTAAATTATATATATTTATTTAAATTAAGTTTATTTATTGCCGTTTCTTATCAAGCACAATTCGAGAATTGTATAAATGTTGTCAGGTATAATTAAAATTAGATTGAAATCACTCGAGTGAAATCATTAAAACCAGAAAAGTACATCTATACAGAGAAGTTACCATTAAAATACTAAACGATATACATTACTAAATATACTATTTAATATACTAAATTATGTGATGAATTATATAATATATATTAATATACTGAATTAAAATACTCAATTATATTATCAAGTATTAAAATAATCATTCAAACCTTAACACCACTGAGAACACTGTATACAACTGTTATCTGTCCCTAAGCGCGTGAATAAAAACTACTAATTAATTCATAATCGATATAATTAAGTGCAATAATTTTAATGAATAATTAACATGATCACCAATTTAGTGGTTGTTAATTTCATGGCTGTTGCCGCCACTGTTGTTCGGCACGCGATAATTGTGTTATCATTACTGGTTACGTTATGTCTGAAAAGTGTTGAAATATACAAAAAGCAGTTACATATTACAAGTTACTTTGTCGATTAAATTGGACTCTGATTAATTACATCGGTATATTCAATATCTTGAAATACAATGCAAGGAATTATTATTATAAACTGATTTAACAAGCCTACTTTCAATATTCTATACGTTTATTATTTGTGTAGCATAGTAAAAAATATAAAAATTTTAAGTAGTAACATATCGAGACACGAAATTAGATGTGTAAATCGTACTTTTTACTATAAAATTATTGAATAGTTTCTTATGAATAAATTATTAGTTCTTATGAATATATCCATCAGGCTATGAATAGTTCTTCTGCATGTGCCGATAAAAACCTCAATAATGATAGTAATTCACAGGTTCTAATAACCAAGCAGATTATCCTACCAAAAATAAAAGTACAGAGGATAGAACAGAAACAATGCAAGTACTCAACTATGTACTTTACATTGAAATACGAGCTGAATGCGTACGAAAACAAAGCCCAAACGTTCGGTATCGTTCATGCGGCATGCGATAATCACCTGACTGGCAGCCTACTGCCCGGATCCGGGTAGCTACCCAGACTGAGCCTCTTGACCATGCCCGTTGGGCTGGCACACCTGCTGTTGGGCGCCGTGTTCTGCTTGGCCCGCACCGGGCTCGACCCTCGGCTGCCCACCGGGCTGGACCCGTTGCTGGCCGAGCCGCCCGGCGCCACCAAGCTGCGCCGCTTCACCGTGACGGTCACGCGCGGCGGCGCGATGTGCAAGCTGCGCCGGTTCGACTTCGGGTCGCGCTGCGGGATTCCCGTCCGGTGCGGCGGCGTGCTCTCTTCCTTGGCGACGGTCGGTCGAACTTTATCGGCGCTCGAACGGTAAGTGATGTCGACTGTACCTGCGTTGGCATTCGAGTGGAAACTTACGTTACTTGTGCCTTCCTTGTCGCCGTTGGATCGGTACGTTACATTGATTGCGCTTTTTTTATCGGCGGCCGGTCGAAAAGGTCGATCATCTTCTTTGTCGGCGCTCGATCGGTAAGTTGGATTATTTGTACCGTCTTTGTTGGCGGTGGATCGATAAGATGGACTACCTCCTTTATCGGCGCTCAATCGGTAACTTATATTACTTGTACTAACTTTATCAGTGCTCGGTCGATAAGATAGACTGCCTCCTTTGTCGGCAGTAGATCGATAGGACAGACTACTTTCTTTGGCGGTACTCGACCGGTGAGAAAGATTACCGGTACCTTCTTTATCGACAGAAGGTCGATAAGACAAACCGATGTCTTTAAGAGCGGCGTTCTGATAGGATTGGTTCTCTTCTTTGGAGGCGGAAGGCTTCACGTCGTTTCTGCTCTGTCGCGTCGCTGCCTCTCCCTTGCGAGCCGTCGTCTTGCTCGTCTTCTCCTTCGCGTCGTCGTCTTTCCCGCTCGACCGATTCGAGCCGTCGCCTTCCTTCCCCTCGCCCTTGCCCCCGTTCGGCCGATAGCACGCCGTGTTCGGTCGATACGCCAGCCTCGACGGTCCGTCCGCGTCCCGCGTCGTTATCCGCAGCTTCTCGATGTAGCTGTGCCGTCGGTTGCTGTTGTCGACGACGGCCGTCACCTTCCCCGGCGAATCGGCGACCTTGACCGGCTTGTCCGCGTAGCTGTGTCGTCGCGTCGGCTCCTTCAGCACCGCGTCCAGGCTGACCGAGCCCCTGCGCGCGACCTCCCCAAGGTCGCCGGACTTGTCGCGCAGGTTGGGTATGCGCGACGGCGCGACGACGAAATGCCGCGGTATCGGCACGCCCGCGTCCACGTAGAACTCCTCCTCGAGGCTGGAAACGACGAAACGTTGAGCGTCGGCGGCGTCGAAGATGCAGCGGTCGAGGAGGGAGGGGAAGCGGGAGGGGCGGTCGGCGGAGAGCAGGTGGAGGTAGTCGCCGGCCGGCATGCACGGCGGCGGCTTGGACTCGAGGAAGCTGCGCTTGAGGATGAGGAGGGCTCGGGCGTGGAGATCGCGGGCGTCGGAGAGAGCCGAGTAATCCCAGCCGTCGGAAGAGTACGACGAACGATCGTTGTCGGAAGAATATTTGTTGGTTAGTTGATCGGAGTAGGAACGATCGTTGACGAGTCGATCGGAAGCGTACAGAGGATGTTCGTTGGTTAGTTTATCGGAGTTTGAACGATCGTTGGTTAGTTCGTCGGAAGAGTACGAAGAACGATCGTTGGTTGGGTGATTAGAAGCATGGAAAGAATATTTGTTGGTTAGTTTATCCAAATTTGAATGACCGTTAGTTAGTTGATCAGAATCATACAGATTATGTTCGTTGGTTAGTTTATCGGTAGCGTAGGAAGAATGCTCGTTGGTTAGTTTAGTCCAATCGGAACGCAGGTCGGTCAGTTTGTCGGCAAAGCGGTTGTCCGTTGAAGGATCGTTAGTGATGTTATTCAGTCGCACGTTGTTGTTGTTATTGTTGTTGGTTAGTCGGTCACGCTGCGGCTGGTTGTTAGTGGGGTTATCGCGCTGCCAGGGTCGCGCCGCGCGACTCGAAGAGAAGCGAGCGAGCGTGCGCGCAAGCGAGCTAGCAATGCAGACGGTTACGCGGTTACTATGGGCGAGCGATGTTATGGGGGACGATATCGTTGCCACGAGAGATGACGATTTTATTTACCAACATTATAAGCAGGAATATCTCTTTGAATATATTCGACATATTAATGTAGTAACTATCATCGTATTATGAGTAACTTCGTCCACGGTAACGCACAATAATATAAATCATTCGTGCTGAATAGCATTGCCACCATAGGGTTTTCAAGCGCCGGTACTAACAGCTTGCTCTAGTTCAAATGTGGCTGCTAGATGGCTCTCTCAAATACAAAAGGGTCTATTACCGATAAGCGATATCGTTAGACAGTGAAATTACTGAGACACTGAGCACACCTTTTTATTTTCTCAACCTCCCCCCCACTAACCTAATCGACATATCACCCCCTCCAGCACCCCTACCTCCCAAACAACATGCAAAAACCATCAGATTCAAGCGAGTTTAAAAACTATAAAAAACAACAATTCTCAACCTCACGCAACTTTTTCTGAAAGATATAAACAAGATCTTTCAGAAAACACCAATTGGCGATGCTCAGTGTCACAGTAAAATAACCCATTAGACGTAACATTTAATCAAAATGGCTAATCATCACATGTTATTTTGACAATACCAATCAGAGTATCTCTAATTGCTTGCCGTGTACAGATCTACGTGGCCGACAAATAAGCCACGCCCATCGATGATTATTTCTCAAGTTTTCACGTACATTCAGTTGGTACACAATCGTCATCTATCGTGGATACAAGTATAGCGGTAACTAAGGTTTTCGTGAAGCAAAATTCATTTCAAACTGCACGAATCAATTACGGATTTACAGTGAAACATCGATGCATCGTTCCCAGATCCATCGTTTTACCTCTTGTATCATTCATTTTTTCTCATAGCATTCCTATTTAATCAACGTTGAACTTTCCTGCATGGATGGTTTCATTTTTCTGGTCCCTTGAAAACGATGGATCGAGGTTTCACTGTACTCCAAGAGTAGAACTAATCATAATGATATCTATATTGATAATGGTTCTAGGTGTTAGAAATCATTAATTAGGTAAAGCATTAATAGAATACATGGAGATGGGATTCAAGCTTTAAACTATTTATAGACAATGTATGTATTTTATATGAATTGTGTGAAAGGTAAAGAGAGAACGGCAGCTTACCGAGGTTCACAAGTAGATAGGCCTACTCGTGGTGGAGAGCCGTTGACAGAACACAGAGATGATTTAGACACACGAGGTTTTGGCTGTTGCCTTGGTGACAGTAGTGGGATCTATACTCTACTGTGACCAAGGCAACAGCCGGAACAACTGAAACGTCGAAACCTCGTGTGTCTAAATCACCTCTGTGTTCTCTCAACGGCTCTCCACCATGAGTAGGCCTATCTACTTGTGAACCTTGGTAAGCTGCTGTTCTCTCTTTCCCTTTACCCAGATCATAAATCAAGCCTCGAGCTATTTTCCTAGAAACATCAAGACATTATATATATTCTACGCTCATCACACTGCTTGTACAGTCTTCAATAATAAAAGCGATCATTATAAATATTATTATTACCATTATAAATTAATTAATTGTAAAGAAATGATCATTGAACTTTGGTATACACGATATGATTATCAAAAACTTCATTAATCTAGATTATGGAATATTTATAGATCAACTGTGAAAGGTCCATCAGTAGGCTAAAGCCTGATTTACACGGTCCAAGTTTTCATCCAAGTCCTTGGATTCAAGGGTTGGTTACAAGTTCTTGGATCGTCTAAATGGAAAACTTGAAGCAAAAAGCTTCTATTCAACCCTGGAATTCAACCTTTCATCAAAGTCCTTTTGTTTAGGGAATTCCTATATTCCGTTCAACCTTTGATGAAACTAAGCAATCAGAGTCTTTGACGTCACACAAGTCTGGCGCGCATGCGCACTTGACGGCAACCGCTCGGTCTCTAAACTAATCACGTTGATACGTACCTCTGCATGGCCGGGTTTCCGGGATACGAGGGGGCGACGGCTCCCGGCCCCGGGGAGGGAGGGGGGAGCTGAGGCCGGAGGGGGGCGGGGGGAGCGACGCTGGGTCGGCCCCCCGGCACGCCGGCACCTCCCAGGCGGCTCGTCACGCTCGGAGGGGCGGACTGGGGACAGACACGACGTTGTTAACTCAAACGTTCATCGCTTACTTCATTATGGGCGAAATGCACCACAATCTTGTTATGGTTGACCACTCTACATCGGCCAATAATTGTCATTTTCAACAAAACTGTATATACATCAACGTTCAGATTCATTTGATTTTTAAATAATCATTACGTGCAGTGACCTAATTTTTGTATGTTCTTGTAAATTGTTTCAATTTTATTTCAATTTTGTATCATTTTAATATTCAGCTATTTACTCATGATGTATTTTTCTATATTTTTCATATTGATTGCTATCCTGTGCACTTAGGAATCAGGGACGAACAAAGGTTAATATATCCATACTTTTTCAATTACGCGCTAGGTTGATAACGAAACTGTGACGTGATAATGGGTGAAAGGACGTTTACAAACTCCCACACACCTCATGTAGGATTCGAGTCCACGCTATGGGGACGGCTACATGAAAATATATACATATATATTTATATAATATATAGGCCTAGATTATGTTTTTATTTTTCATATTTGTTTCTAAACACATGTTATTATATGAATAGTTTTTCAAATAACGGAGTAAGTCTCACCGGAACGGGCGTGGCTCTGCCGGGCGGCGTGGCGGGCGTGCCCCGACCCATCGCCGACACGGGCGCGGCGGACTGGGACATGCGGCTCGGGATCACGGAGCCGGCGGACGGAGCCGGCTGGACGGCCGTCTCTTGCTGCGACTTCACCGCCCTGTAACCAGACATGCAGACGTTATACGGCATGACGCGTGACATGCAGACGTTATACGAGACGACGCGTGACATGCAGACGTTATACGACACGACGCGTGACATGCAGCCGTGATACGACACGACGCGTGACATGCAGACGTTGTACGACACGCCGCGTGACATGCAGACGTCATACGACACGACGCAAGACGCGTGGACGTCTTAATAATAATAATAATAATGATAATAATGATTTATCCACAGTATGCATGTGGTATGTTATGTTTCGTATGCGTATGTTATCGTTTCATATGTTATGATGCGTTTACAGTAGGCCCTAATACAAAACAACCTTTGTTTACTAGATAAAATTCATCACCGGTGATACAATATGTTTCCTTTTCCACATCATGTTCAAAACAATTTACATTTCCACAGAACGCGGACGTTAAACGAGATTGAGACTTGGTCAACCCGACGAGCAACTTACCCCGGGTAGAGCTTGGGAATGTCGCGGCCCGTTAGCGATCTCCGCTGCGTCCGGTTGGTGGTCGTTTCCGCCGGCCGCCCACCTGTAGAAAACACAACGCACGATTGTCATTTGCAGTTGCAATCGAGAAACAACCAACGGGTGTCAAGAGTCCGATATTATTTTTTGAATATATATATATAAGGCTGATATATCAATTATTTTTCAATTTTTACAACTTATTTACAGGTGGCTTTACGTATCAACAATGATTGTATATCACGATTACGATGTTGATCACAAAATATTAAAAATATATACCAATAATTTTCAATATGTATGAATTGGGTAATAGGTAAAGAGAGAACAGCTTACCGAGGTTCACAAGTAGATAGGCCTATTCATGGTGGTGTTGCAGCCGTTGACAGAACACAGAGATGATTTGGACACACGAGGTTACGGCTGTTGTTTTGGTGACAGTAGTGGGATCTATACTCTACTGTCACCAAAACAACAGCCGAAACCTCGTGTGTCTAAATCACCTCTGTGTTCTGTCAACGGCTCTCCACCGTGAGTAGGCCTATCTACTTGTGAACCTCGGTAAGCTGCTGTTCTCTCTTTACCTTTCACACAATTCATATATTAAGCCTCAGGCCGCTTTCCTATATACACTATATTTCGCTATCTTTCTTTTTTTTTATTTCTAATAATGCTGCTTAACGACCCCACCAACAGCTAGGTTATACGAGATTTTGCTATCCCTCACTATCGAACGTTTGGCGTTACTCACCGACGGTATTGGCGCGCAGCTCGTCCGAAACGCCCTTCTGCCGATTGGCCATGAGCCCCATTCCGCCCGCCCCCCCTCCGCCCCCCTTCTCCGCCTTCAGGGCCGACACGGTCGCGATCCGCGTCTCTTCCTCCACACGTCTCGCGTCCTCCTGGTCCTCACGCGTCGATCGCTTCTCCTGGATGGTAGGCAAAAGGCAGGGGTCAGTTTACAACCAATCACAGCGCAGGTTTGATATCGGATACTTGAGAGGCAACTTGAACGCTTTGGGGGTACAATTATTAAACTATAGGCCTACATTTTATTCCATATTAATAAAAATTGTCAGTTAATAAAGCACAATCATTTAATAGTACCGGTTCATATATTATACATATATATATTTTGATATTGGGTTTTAACGACGCTCTGTTATGATAGCGCAGATATAACGGCGTCGGATGGATGATTAATGAGATGATGGGATGATGAGATGAAGGTTCTTGGGTAATGGGAAGGAAGCGGTCATGGCCGACTCATTGTAGGAAGCATCCCGGCATTAGCCTGGACTACAGAGAGAAACCATGAAAAACCCCTGTAAAGATGGTCGGCAGCGGGGATCGAACTGGGTTCGAAATTCCCCTCGCCGCCCAGATCACATGAAGCGAGCGCGTTGACTACTGCGCTACATGTGCAAAAACTTTGGTCTACTAAGATTATATATATATATATATATATATAAATATATGCAGTGAAACCTCTATCCATCGTTTTCCTGCTTGTATCATTAATTATTTCGTACTCCACTTCCATATAATCAATGTTGAATTTTCCCGGATGTATCGTTTTACTGGTTCATTGAAAAACGATGGCTAGAGGTTTCACTGTAGGCCTATATATATACATATATAATACACACACACATATATATATATATATATATATATATATATATATATATATATATATATATATATATATATATATATATAATACACACACATATATATATATATATATATATATATATATATATATATATATGTGTATATATTTACTATAGGAAATTGGACCAGCATTATTCTCTCTAAAAGTATCTCCAATCAGTCGACCAATCCTCCACACGACTCACGTTCTCTGCGACCACATCGATCCGGTCCAGCTGTGCGATGACCTGTCTCACGGCCGCCTGCACGTCCCTGTCCTTCTCGTTGGTCATCAGCTTCCTCACGGCCGTCTCCATGGCAACCAGCCACTTCTTGTCGCCGGGCAGTCGCAGGCAGGTCTTGATGCGCGGGAGGAGGCGCACGAGGAGCAGGCGGTTGTTGGGCACCGCGTCGTCTGCAGTCACACGATGATAAGTTGTTTATTTGATTGGATGAGCGAAGCAAATACTCAATTTCACTTGACTCGAGAAAAAAAAAAAAAAAAAAAAAAAAAAAAAAAATTTTTTTTTTTTTTTTTTTTGCGCTCTACAGGTCAGACGAAAATTCGAATTCAATTGAAACTTGGCGTGCCCAAGTGTCATCATCTGGATTGAATCCCATTGTTTTTTATGCGCAATTGGTTGCACCACTTCTGAGAAAACTAATTTTCCATTTTCCAAATTACCCATAAGAATAAGCCGGAGAAGAATTTTTGTGAAAAAAATGTCCTTCGGAAAAATTCAAATTTTCATCGAAATTTAATATAGGCCTAATCATGATACACATTGTTCCGAACTTTCACTGAAATCCGATCAGTCGTTTTGATATAACAAATTATATAATTACATTTTTATACATCGTTCAAAGCTATTAAGAAAACCAATTAAATCCCAGCAGCTGTCACCAATTAATGAAGAACGATTGAAACAAGGCCTTCTTTATTATCAAAGAAATTATTGAGAATGAGTAATGAATATAAAAGGAGGGTAATGACATAATTGTTTGGATCTCAAGGTGTATATATGTATACAGCTGTAATTACGTTTCATATAATATTAAACTGCATCAGATATTTCCTTCATTAGAATAGTCTACGAAATAAACCAACCGAATGGAAAGATGGATTTTAACTTGAATGCCGTCAAAACATCAACTTGATGACTCTTCTTGAAAGAATTCAATTTCATTCTCATTAGCTCATCCATCAACGCGGAAACACATAACGCGTTCTCCTAGTTAGATGAGTGTAGCTAAGATTTTCACTGAACTCTTACGGAACTTTGTCTGTGCGTTTTTTTTTTTTATTATTTTTTTTGTTCTTTTGTTTGTTTGTGAACACTGCACAGGTCGCAGGGTTTGACCGATCGACATGAAACTTTTTTTTTATATGCAAACTTATCCAACTTAGAACTGTATAGTTTTGAGGTCTAATCGGTTGGACCATTTTTGAGAAACATCATTTAGAAGTTTCTAAAAACCCCAAAAGATTTGGCTGAGCGGAAAAAATTGAAAAATTAAATCTCTTCAATATGATTCAAATTTTCCACAAACGTGAACACAAGAATAATATACATGAATAAAAATTTGGTTTGATATTCGGACCAGCCGTTTTGGAGAGAATAATATAATAAATGTATTTTATTCATCGGAAAGATAGAAATATTAGTTGAAAAACGTTGCATTGTCGAAGTCACGGCTTTCTAGATTCATTGACATCGGATGAAGTTCATTTCAAATGATCAAGGTTTGTAGAGTTTTCGATTATACTTTATATAGACATCTCGCTCATCGTACAGCGCATATCCTGCGTTTTCCTGGTGATATTCTGACGGAACAAGCGAACGAGAGGAAGAGAGAGAGAGAGAGAGAGATGTAGACTTGCCTGCGTGATCCAGGACGTTGGCCAGGAAGTGCTCCTTGAAGTATTTCCTGGAGAAGATGTCGAGGACGTAGCCGCAGATCCTCAGGTACGACACGCGGCTGTAGCAGCTGCGACCGTTGCAGAACTCTACCCACAGACAGAGAGAGACAGAGTCAGTGCGAGCACGAGTGGGAGAGAGAGAGAGAGAGAGATAGATAGAGAGATAGACAGATAGAGAGATAGAGAGAGAGATAGATAGATAGATAGAGAGCTAGAGAGAGAGTGAGAGGTAGAGAGAGAGAGAGAGACGTACCGACGGTGATGCGAGACCGTATGTCGTTCTTCTGGGACACCTTGAGGTTGAAGCGGAGCAGCACGAGGAGGGTCCGACACGCGGCGCGACGCACCGGCACCTGGCGCTGGAACACGACACGACGCGACATGATTACACGACACGACGCGACATGAAAACACGACGCGACGCGACATATGCGTTGTTATAATAGTTCTGATTCTTGATTCTAATTAGACGAGCTTTAGCGAGGATTCAATTTGACCTACTGAAAAAAATTGGTTTCCTTTTTTTTTTTTTCCCGCGTTTTTTTGTCTGTTCTCTACAGGTCAAACGGCTACATCTATAGACTTCAAACTTTTTTTTTTTTTTTTTTCAATATGGTTCATCATCTAACTCAGATCTGTATAGTTTTGTGGCATTATCGGAGGGTAACTTTTATTTTTATGAATTTTAGAAATTTCAAAAATACCCATTAGAATAACACAGCGGAAAAAAAAAGAATATTTTCATTTTCCAAAAAAATGAAATTCTGCGTGAAGTTGAATTACATTTTGATACACATTTCTGGACATTTTCAGCTTGATGCGTTCTCCATCTATAAAAAAAAAAAAAAAAAAAAGGGCAGGGCAGGGCAGGTCAGGCTTGTACTCACCGCGCCGTGTACCCGGCTGAACATCATGGGCGTGAAGTGCGTATAGATGAACTCGGACGGCAGTACGAGGTGGAGGCACTCGAGCTGGCTGAGCAGCAGCTCGTGAAGACGCCAGTCGTTGCTCGCTCCGACCACGCCCTCGCACTTAACGACGCTGCGGCCGATCTCGATCGCCGTCGTATCCTGGCAACGACAACGCGGTCGGTTACTCGATACACTCGAGACGGTGTTGTTGTATTGTATTGTATTGTATATATATCTTTTTAATGTTGCTTAACGACCCCACCAACAGCTAGGTTATACGGGGGTAAGAATGAGCGGGTGATAATGAAACGATGAAGTGATGATAGGTGAAAGGACGTTTACAAAAACCCATGCCTTATGCGGGACTCGAACCCACGCCCAACAGTGGCTTCAATCACTACCGCTAGCGATAATTGACCTGGCTGTATTGTATTGTATTCTTTATTAGATGAGTGCCTTGAAGTGCCAATTTCTTGGATATTGCTCATAGGAGAAAGCTCGGCAGAAGATGTCATATACTTCAGGACATTCTACCACACCCATCGAATATGCGCGAGGAATTTCACGGCACTCGGTCGAGCCGTTTCGGAGGAGTTCGTCCACTAACATGTGACACGAGCTTTTTATATATAAGATTAAAGAAACATAAAAATACAAATATATACAAAAGTGAAAAAAAATATTGAAATAAATCCCCACATCACCACTACGATCTAGTCAGGCAAGGAGGAGGAATATCGAGACCACGGACTCACCATCATGTCCGGCCCGATGACGTTGGCCTTGACCAATAGGAGCAGCGTCTTGGACAGGTTGGGTATCAGGCCGTTGAGGACGTCTTCCTCGTCGTCGCGCAGAAGTCGGACCAGCTCCGTCTTCAGGCAGCCGCAGCCGACGTCCAGCACGCGCGCCACCTGCCAATCACAACGCTCGAATCAGTCACAGGGCCAATCAGAAAGCTCGTATCAGTTGCAGCCCACCAATCAGAACGCTCGGATCAGCTGCAGGGCCAATCAACACGCGACAACCAATCAACATCCTCGTAACAGAGCAGCCCACCAATCAGAATGCTCCGATCAGTCACAGGGTAACATAATCGTTGCCAAGATAACATACATGATGTATAAAATGATAAAATAGCTTGAGGCTTGATGTATGAATTGTGTGAAAGGGAAAGAGAGAACAGCAGCTTACTGAGGTTCACAAGTAGATAGGCCTACTCATGGTGGAGAGCCGTTGACAGAACACAGAGATGATTTAGACACACGAGGTTTCGGCTGTTTTCTTGGTGACAGTAGAGGGATCTATACTCTACTGTGACCAAGGCAACAGCTGAAACATCAAAATCTCGTGTGTCTAAATCATCTCTGTGTTCTGTCAACGGCTCTCCACCACGAGTAGGCCTATCTACTTGTGAACCTCGGTAAGCTGTTCTTTATTTACTCTATTTCTCTCTATTTACCTTTTACCCAATCCATAAATTCCTACATCTCTAACCATGACTACAACCACGCTCTACAATCAAAACGCTCGAATCAGTCAAACATTACCATTCTCAAGTTTCGCAACTTTATCTAGCTATCTCGCTCATCTCACAACGTGTATTCTGCGTTCTCCTAGTTACTACAGATCACGTCGCTGACGGACGCGCGACGATCGAGCTCACCTCGTGGATCCCGGACGCGATGGTCTTCCTGACGATGAAGTAGGGGTCGGAGGCGAGGTCGCCGAAGGTCGCGTAGAGCTGGTCGTGGAAGCCGTCCGGGTTGCCGTTGGTTGCGAAGACGACGACCGCGGGGAAGTTGAACGCGCAGTTGTGTCGGCAGGCAGAGTGCTTGTCCACCGCGTCCTGTACCTGATCTTGCTGCGAGAGAGAGAGAGAGAGAGAGAGAGAGAGAGAGAGTTAGTTTTATATGATCAAGGTATATGAAGTTTTAGATTTTACTTTCTAGACATCTCGCTCATCACACAACGCACATTTTGCGTTTGCCTAGTTATTATTATCACTATAAACGTCGTGTTGTTCTCACCATGAAGTCACGCTTGCCGTGCACGCGCACGCCCAGCGTGGCCAGCTGCACGAAGTAAGCGAGGAACCACTTCTTGTCGCCGGGCGCTAGAGCCGCCTCGAGCCCCAGACACAGCTCCCCGTACACCCTCGACAGCGTCACCATGACATCGTCGTCCGCCCGTATCGCGGCGTCGCAGATCTTACGCACAAGCGGCGCTATCGTGTGTCGCATCGTGTCTGCAACCAATCACATCGATGATAGCTAGACATTCATAGTTAGGCTACACTTCCTAGCAGTGTTGTAAAATGAAAAGGAGATGATATTCTAAGAGTTCCAGTAACCACCACTAGATGGCGGGGTTTTCCATATTTTATTTTTGACAAAATCTAGTTACATTACGTATTTTGGCCAAGGAAAATGGGAAGATTGTGAAATTGAAGGCAAATTAGGATTTCAAATATTGTTAAGCAAAGCTGAACTTAAAGATGTACCTTTGTAAATTTTTTTCCACTATCATTCGTTAACCGGGAATTCAACAATGAAAACCATCAAATTAGACACATTTTGATTCAATTGTTGCTCTATCATGGAATTATTCCCCAATATTCGACTACATACATCTAATTGTGAGGGTATCATTCATTGATTGCAATTGACCGCAAGTCCGTGGTGTTTGTAGTCCTTGAGATATATGTTGGCAAAGTACACGCTATAAATTTGTCCAAGATGCGGGCTATTAAGCCGTTGATCCATGTTTTTGAGAGTCAACAAAGTGCTACGAATTCCGCTACGTTTCAACGTAGGCTACTGATGACATGAATGCAATATTTGGAATAAAAGACTTTGATGGTCGCAGCGTCGTACCTGGCTGTATGTACGGCAGCATGTGCACGACGGACTCCACGGCGGCCAGGCGGACCCTCGGCTCCTCGTCGCTCGCCAGCTCCACCAGCACCGGCAGCAGCGCCGGCTTCACACCGTCCGGCCCCAGGCCCTTGGCCACGGCGCACAGCTGCGCGCAGATCGACGCGCGCACGTCCGACTGAAACAACGGGCCAACGGTCAAGTCACACGCGTCAACAACGGGCCAACGGTCGAGTCACACGCGTCAACAAAGGGCCATATTCTAGACTAATATTCTTGCACTAATTTATTTATATTGAGTTTGACGACCACTCCACTGATGTCTACGATCTATTGGCGTTGGTGAATGACATATGAGATAATAGGATGTTATTTTTTTTTTCATATTTGTTTTAACGACACTCTGTAATGATAGCGCAGATCTAGTGACGTTATGATAGTGCTGATCTAATGGCGTCGGATGGATGATTAATGAGATGAAGGTTCTTGGGTAATGGGAAGGATAGTGGGAAGGAAGCGGTCATGGCCGACTTAATGTGAGAACCATCCCGGCATTAGCCTAGACTACAGAGGGAAACCATGAAAAACCCTGTAAAGAAAGTTGGCGCGGGCAATCGAACCGGGTTCGAAATGACCCTCGCCTCCCGGATCACATGAAGCGAGCGCGTTAACCACTGCGCTACATGTCGGAAAAATAAATAGTAATATCTGAAATTGAGATGATGATTTCTAGTTTTCTCTAAAATTATCGGAATAAATATTGTCGTCAAAAATTAAAATCCAGTTTCAGGGTCCTTTAATATGCGCCATCTTACGAGTGATCGACTGCGTTACCTTGACGTCTTGGCAGAGCGACAGGACCAGCGGCAGCGCCTCTTTCTTGAGCATTGGCGGGTCGAACTTGGACGCTATCTTGCCGAGCAGCTTGCACGCCGTCAGTCGGTTGTTGACGGGCTGTGACAGCTGGCCCTTGACGACCGCTATGGGCATGATCTGGCAACGACAAAACAAACAATGAGTTCATCTGGATATAGGTTCACCAATATTGTGCCAAGTAATTCATGATTCAATTATCTCGCCCCGCTTTTGAACATAAATTGGGAGAATTTTCGATATGTAACTCCAAAAAACACTTGAAATTGTCAATTGATTTATATTTCTAATTATTTACTCCAATGTTTAATTGTAATTTGTATTCTAGTTATGTATTTTATTTTGTAACCATTGATGATATTGATATAATGGATTTGTAAGTGTATTTAACCTTGTAAATTAGCAAACAATGTTAAATAAATATCTACTACTACTGATATTATTCTGTAATCGTTCATTCAACAGAAACCTAAAATTAAAAATATGTACAGATATACCTTCCTTGAAGAAACCGAGTAGGTAGGGCCTATTCAGTATGTTGATTTTTGAACTACATATTATTTAGAAGTTGCCAATAGAGATTAATTCTAATTATCTTCCAGTACTATTATATAATTGACATGTCAAATATTTCACAATGTAAAATTGAATAATTCACAATAAACCATATTATTATATTGACTGGTTGATTCTAATCGTAATCGGATTTAAATATTTATTTGTATTGAGTTGACGGACGCACTGTATTATTCAGGAAATAAATGAAGACTGGTTATGTATACTGTGGCTGAACTGCTGGCTGTGACTGTTGTTCAAACAACGTATTTTCTAATGAATATATATTAGTGTTGGTAAATGACAAACGAGACGATGCGATGAAAGGCAACTTACGTCGGCCTTGACCACTTCACTGGGCAACAGGTCTATGATGTCCAGCAGGGTCTCCAGCCACGCGCTCGCCACGGCTAGAAGCAAACATAACCTCACTTTACATCAACATAACCCCACTTTACACTAGCATAACCTCACTTTACACAAACATAACCTCACTTTACACTAGCATAACCTCACTTTACACAAACATAACCTCACTTTACACAAACATAACCTCACTTTACATCAACATAACCTCACTTTACACAAACATAACCTCACTTTACACAAACATAACCCCACTTTACACCAACATAACCCCACTTCAGACAAACATAACCTCACTTTACACCAACATAACCTCACTTTACACCAACATAACCTCACTTTACACCAACATAACCTCACTTTACACAACCATAACCTCACTTGACACCAACATAACCTCACTTTACACAAACATAACCTCACTTTAGACAAACATAACCTCACTTTACACCAACGGTGGCTAAGTCAATTATCGCTAGCGGTAGTAACTGAAGTCACCGTTGGGCGTGGGTTCGAGTCCCGCATAAGGCATGGGTTGTTGTAAACGTCCTTTCACCTATCATCACTTCATCGTTGCATTATCACCTGCTCATTCGTACCCCCGTATAACCTAGCTGTTGGCGGGGTCGTTAAGCAACATTAAAAAATGAAATAAAGGGTTATCGTAATTTGATCCGTTAACTATTGCTCGATTCACTGAATATCAATTCGTAAAACTGGGCCTTAGTCCACGGTAAATTTATAAAGATTGCGCTACTCGCGGTGGAAATGAACGTCCACAATACGGTAAAGACTGAGCAAATCAGCGTAACCAAGCCGTCGGATTAACGCGTCGTTCTCTCACCAGGATCTCTGCTATCTATCGACGAGAGGATGCTCTGCAAGAACGTCTGCGTGAACGTGCGCGGGTGGACGAGCTTGCGTTCCAGTATCGTTCTGAACGTCGAGCTGGCAGCCATGTGGAACTCGGTGCTGCCCCCTGGCAGGGCCTGCAACAAGCAGCCCATTCATCGTTTGAGTTCGGTCTAATGGTTTATTTGGGTTTAACGACGCACTGTTATGATAAATGAGATCTAATGGCGTCAGATGGATGATTAATGAGATGATGGGATGATGAGATGAAGGTTCTTGGGTAATGAGAAGGATAGTGGGAAGGAAGCGGTCATGGCCGACTTGATGTAGGAACCATCCCGGCATTAGCCTAGACTACAGAGGGAAACCATGAAAAACCCCTGTAAAGATGGTCGGCGGCGGGGATCGAACTGGGTTCGGAATTCCCCTCGCCTGCCGGATCACATGAAGCGAGCGCGTTAACCACTACACTGCATGTGCCGGTATTTCTTTCCTTTCATACGATATGTACCACACTGGTTAGGTAGAACAGCAATAACTGTATATACCAAACCTCGACAATTTAGTTCTCTTGAGAAGAAACCGAACCAAGAGTTTCGAATCTTCGTGTGACCACCTACCAGCTGTATCTTGGGGATGACGCGCTGCATGCATGACGACTCTTCCGTCTCCAACAATCCCGGCAGACTCAGCACGACGCTCAGACGCTGGATCTCCTCCCCGATCCTGCAACAACGACAACTTCAACGTCAACGACAACTTCAACTTCAACATCAACTTTCCTTGCTTTATTATCTTACAACAATCCCGTCTAAACTTGTTAACATTTTCGCGATTTCTTATATCTATTGGTATTCTATTATATAATCTCATACCTTTAATGAATATACTATTTTCTTGAAACGTATTTGTGGTTCTTTCAATAAATACGTTATTTTTATTTCTCAAATTATATTTCTGTGTTTCACTACTATACTTTAAATTTTTACATAGGTAATTGGGAGCTAAGTTATTTGAGATTTTATAAATAAAACATAGGGTATTAAGTGTCTATGCCCTCCTAGGCTGGATGTTATGGAATGCATTTTACGATGTGAGGAAATTTGGCAGGGGACGGCTTATCCTAAATTTCTACCGGCATTTAGAGAACGCATCATATCAAGACTGATAGCTATCGATAATGAAATGAAATTACCTTTTCACAGTTAATTGATTGTTTATGATGTACGGAATATATTTCGTCGGTGAAAAAAATACATTTCTAGATATTCGGAAGAACGATTTTAGACGAGCTAATAACTGCCCGAAAAATGAACTGTTCGGAACAAAAAAATATCCGAAAAAAATTCTCCGAAAAACAAACTCTACGAAAACTGAACTGCCCGAAAAAAGTACTTTGGCCCAAAATATCAGAGCAAACCTTTTCAAAAAGTTATCATTTACTCAGTTTCCTGTCTGTACTGATGGTTTTGTGTGTGCTTGTTCGTTGGCCTTGTTGGTATTTTACTGCATTTATATTCTCATAACTATACCTGTACTGTATTTTATATTCTAGCATAAACCTGACGATACTCAATATTGTAAATACGCAATCAAATGAGAAAATAAGAAATTATTATTATTATTATTATTAATAGGCCAGGCCCGAAACTTTCAACTATCCGTTCAAGAAACATATAGATCTAGTTGTGTTAAAATTACTTATTATTTTGGTCAGTTAATTTTTCAGAAAGTTTCTTTAGAGGCTTGATTATTTTCGAGTACTTACCGTAACCTAACCACCCACACACGTCCAGGTAAGATGTACGGAAGTACTACAAATAGCTTTCTACGAATACATTAGACCAAGAACCCTCAATGATATTCTTGTATTAGTTACAGTTCCTGGTTTTTGATCTTTTCAAATTATTTATCATTATTATTTTATTATTATTATTATTGAAATCACTACTATAATCATCTTACATTTAGTCCTAGCTGGGACTTATTTGACGAAACCAATATTAGGCCTACTACTATACTAGACTACGGGGAAGGAATAATACAATACCATATATATTTTTTTAAATGCTGCTCAACGACCCCACCAACAGCTAGCTGAAATAAGGGGGTACGAATGAGGGGGGTGATAATGAAACGATGAAGTGATGATAGGTGGAAGGACGTTTACAAAAACCCATGCCTTATGCGGGACTCGAACCCACGTCTGACGGTAACTTCAGTTACTACCGCTAGCGATAATTGACTTGGCCACCGGGGCGGCTCAATACAATACTCTGTCCTACTTGGAACTGGTGAGGATTGGAATGGTTTGAGGCAGATTGTGGACATTAAAAGAATTCGAAGAAATGGTTGTGCAGAGGGGAGTGTCGAGAGGGTATTGGAGAGTTTTTTAAAAATAATTATCATTTGTTTTTATTCCACTTGTTCCTGTTGTTAGTTTTGCTAATAATTTTAAGGCCTTGCCACCGCACTTTTGTGCAAATAAGAGTGTACATGAGTGGTTATATTAGTGGAAATTCAGAACTGCGCATATTAAATCAATTATATAAAGAGGTAGGTTCCGCGCTGATACTGGAGGGGGGGGGGGGGAAGGCGCATCACAGCCCCGCAGGATTTATTTTTGAATAACTTCACTTTTTCAAGTATCTTGTTACTATATGGGAATATGTAGGCCTAAGGCTATAGTGCATTATTTGCGCCAAGTATACGCGAATTTATTATTGGGAGAAGAATATATGGAAGAATCATTCGAATTATTGAGCATGAACATGAAATAATGTGGTTTGAAGAATATCGATTTATTCACTGTTCAATTCTTCTTTGTTAATGTTAATTATTCAACGATATTCGTTATTTTACAACTGCGCAAATTGAAATTAGAACATACAGGACATACACCCCTAGTGTACATGATGAATAAATGAATTAATAAAAACAAAAATGACCAAAAAATGAACTATTAACCGTAAAAGAATTAATGGTAACACATTTAGACAGATGGTAGAGCCTGGCCTAATAGACCCTTGGTAGGCCTACAGTATGGGAACAAAGTGAATGATAACGTTATGAATAGTTTATCTTTGGGTTGTTGTATTTCAACACCTGAATTTTTTAGGCGCAAAGTATATTTTTTCGGGCAGTTCATTTTTCGTAAGTTTGTTCTTCGGAGAATTTTTTCGGATATTTGTTTCGAACGGTTCATTTTTCGGGCAGATTTTTGCCCAGCTAATATCGTTCTTTCGAATATCTAGAAATATTCAACTTTTCCGTAGGCAAAATATATTTGGCCTCAAATATATATTCAAATATTATAATGATAGGTAGGCTATAATAAAATGGAATGAAATACATGATACAACTATAATTTAATTATATATATTATATTTAATACACCTATAATATAATTATACATTATATTGGAGTTTTTTTGACCTGGAAGCAAAGTGAATGATAAATTCACTCAATTATTTTTCAAACTTTTTTTTTCGGGCGGTTTATCAATCGGATAGTTTGATTTTCCTCACACTCTATTCACTTGATTTTTTCTTTGAATACAGATTACCAAATTGACTTGTTATTAGGGCCTACCCTTGGTTACATATTTTATTTTCTACTCCAACCAACAACTAACCGAGTAAAGCTTAGTTACCAGTCGATACAACTGGCTCCGAATCAAGGTCTACAATACATAAATGTCTACCGGTACTATTATTATCCATCCATTACATATAAACACTATCAATTTACCATCTTTTCTGCTGGCTTATATGTTTCGACCACTGACTATCCAGAGGCGCAGTATTACACCGCTTTTCGTGAATATAAAACGGCATCGCTATACGCTCGGATTAATACTCATATTTCACCGACTATTTATCCACTAAACCTGCAGTTTTGAATCCTTACAAGTGACTATTTCACAATAAATATGCACAGCATTCAACTAATAACTGATGGTCACCACTGGCATTGGAACTATCATGGCCTTACTGTCAATGTCAGAAAGATCATTAAAGAACCCCAAGGTGGGTAGGCCTAGGCCTAGAAGCCTATTTCTATTTATATCATCCCGCTTTCCTCTTCATTTCAATAACAATGCCCGACAATCCCACAACACAATGACAAATACGACATTTAGTCACATGACATAATTGATGAGTTATGTCAAAAGCAACGATATTATTCATTGTTGCAAGAATTAGACCTAGACCTTGGACGAACTGTCAGATCAGTGTAGCATGCTCCAAGAATGACGTCATTTTTCATGAAAGAGATGAGTGAGTTACGCCTACTCGAATTCATCTGGGTTTTAATAGTAGATTAATAATTGCTTACAGTTCGCATGGCGCCTCGCCAGCTTCCACCGGCGCTTGGTGATGGTTATTGCCGTATAATTCTTGTGGCATCCACATTATTAACACTCATTTTATCTATTAATTCGGGATTAATGTTCGCTCACGTCAAATTTCCGTGATACTTTTCGTCCATATTGGTTATTTAATTGCGCATGCGCGAACTGAATTGAATGGACTATTTTACCGACATATATTAAATTATAAATTTCCTGATTTTCTTTGATTGTTTCGGTGATTTTCAGTCCATTTTACAAATTTGAACTACAATAATATTAGAAGATGAAGATTCTATAGGTTCTATCGCACCTTTTGATTGTACTGAATTTGTTATAAATGATAAATAAATACATTCTATCTATCTATCTTGATAATTATTTTGAGCAGTTTACTTGAAATTGTTTCCAAGAGAGATGAAGGTTCCAAGCGACCGTCCCCCCTACAACAAACCACTAGCGCACGAGTGTTTCAAGCCTTCATTTCTCGTCAATAAGCAGTAATAGCTCAAGTCTTCAATGTCCACCTACAACCTCTACTACGCAGCTAACCTTCACAAGTTCTCTATTATGTAAAATTAACTCATTATTCTCTTTGATTTATCTAATTCTTATTCAAGGACACCTCCCACAATATAATAAAGAGTGGGCATAGAGTTCCATTAAAACATGCTGTCAATTCAAGCTATCTCTGAAAATAATTGGACATGGTTATTTATTTATATTTTTGATATTTTAATAGGTACAAATATCAAATATTTCACCAAACTCATAGGCTTGTGTGTGGGAAAATAGTTATTTCAAAGCTCTTATATTATTTACCAGCTGATATCAAAATCATCGGAGGAATTTTTCATTTCGAGTAAAAATTTGATTGTTTGTATTTCATGTATCAGCCTATAGGGCTTGTTTGTACTGTGTATGAATCAAAAAAGGTCAACATAAAACTTGAAGAGGCATCTTTCAAAAATATGAATGTAAGAAATTGTTACTCGACAAGCAGAATGATAACTTACAAGGACAAACAATAACGTACGATAAATTACAACGTTGAATGATAACTTAAAATGGCTCACGATAACTTACGAGGTCGTACGATAACTTACAAGGACCTACGATAACTTACGATAACAAGTGTAGTGATAACTCAAGATGATGAACGATAACTTACGATAACCCACAAGGACCTACGATAACTTACGATAACAAGTGTAGTGATAACTCAAGATGATGAACGATAACTTACGATAACCCACAAGGACCTACGATAACTTACGATAACAAGTGTAGTGATAACTCAAGATGATGAACGATAACTTACGATAACTTACGATGACTTACGATAACAAGTGCAGAGCTCGATCAATCGGTCTCGCCTCCAAGTTCTTGTCAATCGAATGACGTTTCAGTTGCTCGTCGCTCTACAAGAGAAAGCGATCAAACACATTCCACATTCCATCATTACTACAAGCGATAACACAACATTCCGTCAAACTGTCGATATGATATATGACATATGAACGTATTGTTGAGACTGAATTTTGAAAATCGCGACCAAGTGACTACATATGATTGCTGGCTAACTGCTGGATGATATCTTTCTATACTGGCCTGTTTCTTTACTTTACTTCTCTCCACTTTTGTCGTACTTTGCATAAACTACACATTCAATCTCACAAAAATGAATGAAAAAAGCCGCCCCGGTGGCTTAGCCGATTACCGCTAGCGGTAATAACTGAAGTCACCGCTGGGCGTGGGTTCGAGTCCCGCATAAGGCAAGGGGTCCTTTCACCTATCATCACTTCATCGTTTCATAATCAACTGCTCATTCGTACCCCCGTATAACCTAGCTGTTGGTGAGGTCGTTGAGCAACATTTTAAAAAAAATATATCATTTTTATTAATTCCGAATGCAATGCCTAAATCTCAAATAGTGAATCTGATCAAGATTTGAATCACAAATGTGCTTCACAAAATTGAATCTCATCCATTTTCCTTGTTCACCCCCCACCAACTTTAGAAGTTTTCCGCCGCAGACGGAATATTTACTGAGCACTTGCGAACAAGTCAACGACTGGCAATGACGGAAGTTTCTAATGATAAACACGAGAACGCAAAAACAATAATGTGAGTAAACTTTACGATACCTTCAAATCTTTATCCGATTGTTTATCGAGCGTCAAGTTTGCGAACTCGTCCATTTGAAACTGTCGTTGGTTTTAACCAAAAAACTTATTCAATGAAAATATCCATCACTTTGAACACACGTAAATATCTTCACTGAGGACGGAAAACTTATAGCTAATTCGTAATCGACTGTAAAGAGGATAAAATGTGACATTAAAAATTATATAAAAACATCTTGGAATGAATACAGGCCTACTTCAATGGAAGATTGACCATAATTAGATTTTTTGAGTTAAAATATAATTATAGAGGGCTTTGAGTATTTTGCTATATCACGGTCATCTAGAAAATTCTATTTTCAATCTAAGCTTCTTTGATCCACTCAAGGATAAATGTTCAAATAGAAAAGAACAATTTGAAAATAGAATGGTCTTGCATCGAGAATGGTAAAAACTGACTACACTGCCATTGGTTGATAACTTGGCCATTATTGCCAGTGCTCAAAATTATTATTATCTTAAACACGCACATAATGTAACGTAATTATTCTAATAAATTACAAATTCAACCAATTTCCTCTGAAATGTTTGAAGATATTTGAAACAGTCTGGAAATAAAGTGAACGATAACTTTACTAAGAGTTTATTTTCGGACTGTGCTTTTCTTAAGACCGATTATTTTCAAGTCCAAAGTACTTTTTTCTGAGAGTTGATTTTTCGTAGAGTTTGTTTTTCGGAGAATTTTTTCGGATACTTCTTATTTTGAACGGTTCATTTTTCGGGCAGTTTCTTGCCCAGCTAAAATCGTTCTTCCGAATATCTAGAAATATTCAACAATTCAAATGTTCAAATAAGTGAATGATCCATTTTCAGTGAGTTTCATTTGCGGTCTGTTTCTTCTAACATTTCACTTTTTTCATCAATTTGCTTTCATTATATTATCATTTATATATATGAATATCTTCATTATCAGACTCTGCCATCACAATCAGTGGCTGCCATGATCGACACAGAATAATAAACAATAGATACGATAGAAAAAAGAACGGTAATAAATCGAGAAAATGAAACTGGAAATGTAACTAATTAACCTATGGAATGAAACATGAAAAACTGAAGCTACAGTAAAACCTCTATGCATCGCTCCCGGATCCATCGTTTTCCTGCTTGTATCATTCATTTTGTCTCACCCCGCTACCGTATAATCAACGTTGAATTTTCCTGGTCCCTTGAAAAACGATGGATAGAGGTTTCACTGTATAAGGAAGTTAAAAAAAGAATTGTGTTAAGAACTATAGTAAGCCACGTAAAAATGTAAAAAAATGTATACATAAAAACGAGAGGGGGGGACCCTATATGACAACAGCTATATTCATTCTAAATCCCGATACGCTACGTAATGATCATTTCTCAGAAGGAGTTAACAGGTCTTATCACCAAAGAATTTATTAAATGCAGAAAAAAAACTCGACATTCAGTCTTAAAAATATAATTTTATTTAAAATGCAAAATACAAGCTTAGATTAACCGTCTCTAGTTTCTCCCGAGACCGTCTTTAATTTAAAATATTTACAAATGTTTTCATCGTTTGTGTCACGTAGCTCACACGCTACGATCGCCAACCGTAGTCTCGTCAAGTTGGCAATAGATGTGATCAATTCTTGGAGTCTCCAGAGATCGAACGAAGGTCGGAAACGAAGAACTGGATAATTGCGATAACTTCGGTAATCGACGAACTAGTGATGACACGCCCACGAAACGTATTGTCCAAGCGTAGATATATATTACCTTACCGAGATATGTTACTTCTGCGTCCGACTAGCGACATGTGCTCGTTCCGATCTCGGCGGCCATATTGGATCTCGACAAATAGCTTCCAAGCAAGGCCTTCTGTATTATTACTAATATATATCTGATTTATCTCAGGAATAAGGCTCCAGGGGGCTGTTTCTCAAGTGGGTATGTTTGTTTGTCTTGCACCAACATGCACTGAAGTGTTGCTGGAGCAGGAAGGAAGTGCGTCATAAAACACGTTATGTGCCGCTAAACACACATTTAAATTCGTGCGAATGCGACCACACATAAGGCGGTGCTTGCACGGTGATTACACAAATCTGAAATTTATCTTGACTATTTTTTTCTCTATTCAAAAATTTCACTTTTCCGAAATAATTCCATGCCTTTTAATTAGAATGGCATTTTATTTGTGTGAATTCAATCAGTTTTGAGATAATACGTCAATGAATTTCATCACATTCTTTTCATTCATTGACGTATTATCTCGAAAACGATTGAATTCACTAAAAAAGAACGTCATAATAATTGAAGAGCATAAAATTATCTTGGAGATGTGAACTATTCATTCAATAACACTGGTTTTTGAACATATAAAAAAAAAATGAAGGTCGATTTCTCTATTTTTTTTTATAACCACCAAGCATGCACCCCCATAAGATCTTGCTTGACCACAACTGAACGCGTGTGAGCTACTAAATGTTCGATCTCGCGTGACCACAACTGACAGTCGCGCGACTCCTCTAAACGTCGGACCTCGCGCGACTACAGACATCCGTGCGACCACGCTATCGCGCGACCCCGCGCCCGGTCTGGAGCTCCACGAACGACTCCAGCTGGTCGCGCTGCAGCTTGTCTCCGTCGCCCTCCTCGTGCAGCGGGTGAACTTTGACCCCCTCGCCCCACCACCACACCTTGCGCCGCGAGTAGCAGTCCATCGCGGTCGCGCAGGCTTCGGTCGGACGGTCACGCTCGTACTTGGACGTGCGCGTCGTCTTGTGGTAGTAGTACTTGTGGCCAGTAGAGGAGCTCAGGCAGCGGACCCACGGCTCTGGAACGAGAGGGGGGGGGCGATGAGAACGAGAGGGGAACGATGAGAACGAGAGGGGAACGATGAGAACGAGGGGAGAACGATGAGAACGAGGGGAGAACGATGAGAACGAGGGGGGAACATGAGAACAAGTAGGTACAATAAGAACGAGGGCAGAACGATGAGAATGAAGTGGGACAATGAGAATGATGGGGAACGATGAGAACGACAGGGGGAACGATGAGAAAATGATGAGAAGGAGGGGGGAACGATGAGAAGGAGGGGGAACGATAAGAACGAGGGCAGAACGATGAGAATGAAGTGGGACAATGAGAACGATGGGGAACGATGAGAAGGAGAGGGGAACGATGAGAACGAGGGGGGAACGATGAGAAGGAGAGGGGAACGATGAGAAGGAGAGGGGAACGATGAGAACGAGGGGGAAACGATGAGAACGAGGGGGGAACGAGGAGAACAAGGAAACGATGATAAAACATTGAGAACGAGTAGGAACGATGATAACGAGAAGGAACGAGTAGAAACGATGAGAACGAGGGAAGACGATGAGAACGAAGGAAGACAATGGGCACGAGGGAAGACGATGAGAACGAGGGAAGACAATGGGAACAAGGGAGGAACGATACATAATCCATACATAATATTTTATCCAACTATTCCCATGCTATTGCCTCACCTTGCGTGGCGTTGAGGAACATGAGCCCGCCGGGCAGCATGAAGCGGTCTCCGTCGATGTCGTACACCAGCCTGGGCAGCCGGCCCGCCCCCTTGATCGCGCGCAGCTCCAACGCGTCGAACGCGTCGACCACGCGCTCCACGTCGTACAGCCGCTTGACGCGTATCGGAGTCATGTCGGTACGGCTCGGCTTGTTCAGCGCGCTCGCAAACAGCTGGAGTTGAGACATCCTGACGGGCAGAGCGGTTCGGAGAGGTTTATATAACGATAATAACTAGGAAAACGCAGGATGTGCGTTGTACGATGAGCGAGATGTCTATATAAAGTATAATTGAAAACTCTACAAACCTTGATCATTTGAAATGAACTTCATCCGATGTCAATGAATCTAGAAAGCCGTGACTTCGACAATGCAACATTTTTCAACTGATATGTCTATCTTTCCGATGAATAAAATACATTTATTATATTATTTTCTCCAAAACGGCTGGTCCGAATATCAAACCAAATTTTTATTCATGTATATTATTCTTGTGTTCACATTTGTGGAGAATTAGAATCATATTGAAGAGATTTTATTTCTCAATTTTTTCCGCTCTGCTTAATCTTATGGGGTTTTTAGAAACTTCTAGATGATGTTTCTCAAAAATGGTCCAACCGATTAGACCTCAAAACTATACAGTTCCAAGTTGGATAAGTTTGCATATGAAAAAAGTTTCATGTCAATAATAATAATAATAAAAATAATAATAATAATAATAAGAGATTTTATATAGGCCTATGAAGCTAAACCAATGATTAACAATACAAAAGCACAGTAAAATCAAATATCCCCTCCGCTCATCCAATCACAAAAATCTAAAACTATCCCCTCCAGCCGTCACCGCACTCACCTCTCCGTGAGATGCATGTCAGCGATGTGAACGCCCCCTAGCACGACGCCGTCGATCAGATGCAGCGCGTTGATGCGTCGCTGGGAGCGCGCCTCGCCCCTGAGCTCCTGCGCCATCTCGGCATACACCAGCGTGTCGGCGCTCATCTCGACCAGCGCCTCCTCCTTGGTCCAGCGGGTGCCGTCCAGCCGGTACACGCGGCTGCGCCCCAGGCCTGGGTCAAGGTCGTTTCAAGGTCATACCGCACACACACCTCCCCCTCGCCCCCAATAGGGGCTATATCACAATTTGTGGGAATACAGTGAAACCTCTATGCATCGTTTTTCAAGGGACCATGAAAATAAAACCATCCATGCAGGAAAACCATCTATCCAGGAAAATTTAACATTGATTATATGGAAGTGGGTTGGGACAAAATGAATGATACATGCAGGAAAACAATGGATCTGGGAACGATACATGGGGGTTTCACTGTATATAGCTTGTACTGTGTAAAGATCGTTCCAAGGACATACCACACACACCTTCCCCTCGCCCCCCCATCGGGGCTACATCACAAGTGGGATTTTTTTTTTAGGTTAGGATATATCGTTTCGGTAGAGGTGTTTGTTTTTAAAAGCCGCGAAACCATGCAATATTGTGTATGATGATGACAAAACAATATAAGCATGTTTCAAAATATTCAGAAATGATCAAGGGGGAGGGAGGCTTGTACGGGTGGCTTGTACCGGGTCAAGGTCGTTTCAAGGTCATACCGCACACACACCTCCCCCTCCCCCTCGCCCCCAATCGGGGCTACATCACAACTTGTGGGAATACAGTGAAACCTCCATGCATCGTTTTTCAAGGGACCAGGAAAATAAAACCATCCATGCAGGAAAACCATCTATCCAGGAAAATTCTACATTGGTTATATGGGAGAAGGTTGGGACAAAATGAATGATACAAGCAAAAAAACGTAGGATCCGGGAAGGAGGTTTCACTGTAGGCCCTATATATATTTTTTCAAATATCGTTTTGGTAGAACTGTTTGTTTTCTGCAAGCCGCGAAATCATGAAATGTTTGGCATGATGATGACACAACAATATAAGCACGTTTCAATCAATTCTCAAGTGATCACGGCGGTGCAATGCAAGGTGCTTATAAAAATACAGAAATTAATATTCATCATTTTTGTCTATGTTCATGAACTAATGTGATTGAATAAGAAGTACCGGTAAATCAACTCCAAGATTATTTTATGCTCTTCAAAGAATATGACATTCTAGTTTCGTTAGTTGAATCAATTTTAAGACAATACGTTATTGACTACGAAGAATATGATGAAATTATCAGTGAGACTCACTATGGTGGAATATGGCGTTGACCCGTGACAAGGAGTGCAAGAGAGACAGAGAGCTAGAGAGAGAGAGAGAGAGAGACTCACTGAGGTAGAAGGTGGCGTTGACGCGGTCTCTCGTGCTGCCGAGCACGCAGCAGTGCCAGTCGTAGACCGACTTGAAGGCGGCGTCGAGAGAGTCGGGACCGAGGACTTGCTCGCGGTCAGACAGCTGGCCTGAAACACGCGCACAATCATCCCATCACACGCTAGCACACTCGTTCACCTCATCGCACACTCAAGCGTAACGCGATGATCAAGAAATATGATGATATCTACATGAGTTTCTATTACAACACTGCTAACAATATGCATTACACTCAAACACAGTCAACCAATACTAAAAAATAATCAATTATGAATAAAAATATCAGATTAGTGATAGATACAGTGAAACCTCTATGCATCGTTTTTCAAGGGACCAGGAAAATAAAACCATCCATGCAGGAGAACGATCCATCCAGGATAATTCAACATTGGTTATATATGTGAGTGGGGTGAGAAAGAATGAATGGTACAAGCAGGAAAACGATGGATCTGGGAACGATGCGTAGAGGTTTCACTGTACTGCAATTATTTCTGCCAAAGGAAGAAGGAACAACAATGGGAGGAGAGGGATGACAAAAAGAGAAAAGAAAATCGAGGTAGAATAGAGACACTAAATGAAATAGAGAGACAACAAAGGGAGGAGAGAGACAACAATAAGAGGAGTGAGAAGACGAAGGGAGAAACGACGAAGATAAAGCTAGTCGACAGATAGCGCCACTTACCGGACCTCTTCTTCAGCAGCTCCTGGCATTTGGCGTCGGGCGCCGACCTTGGTGGCGCCGTCCTCGCTCGGTCCGGCACCTCCCAGTACTGGAGGCACTGGCGCCGCATCTCCGCCTGGTGGGCTTCGTGCAAGGTCACGTCCCGGCAGTACGCGGCTATCTTCACCAGGTTCACCACCTGGCGCTCGCCGATGCTGAGGTCACAAGCGTTACGACACATTTAATATCGAACTTCGGCATTTCGTGGGAGTTTAATAATATATTGACGACGAAAATGTCTTTGAAATTATAATTAGTAGGATACCGGTACTATAAAGGATATCAATTTCACTGTATATGAATTGTGTGAAAGGGGAAGAGAGAACAGCAGCTTACCAAGGTTCACAAGTAGATAGGCCTACTCATGGTGGAGAGCCGTTGAGAAAACACAGAGGTGAGTGTGAGAGGATGATAACAAAAACCCATGCCTTATGTGGGACTTCAGTTTCTATCGCTAGCGATAATTGACTTAGCCACCGGGGCGACTCCTTATTTTTCGACTAATGGAGAATATATGTATATATAGGCCCACAGTCTAGATAAAAAAAAAAATCAAATGGGAATGAACATTTTGAACGAAGCTTGGAGATGATCGCAACAATGCCTACCTGTTGTTCGACGTGACGAGGTAGTTGACGAACGCCTCGTCAGCCGTCATGACGGACAGCGGCACGAGAGACGTCACGTCCTTGCTTGACGACGCGCTCTGTTTCCATAGCAACTTGTTGACGCGATACATGTAGTTCCGTATGTCCTCGCAGTCGTCACGCTTCCATTGGCAGATCAGGTACCTGAGACATCGTCACGTCGTTCATTCGTCTATGATGCTATTCATTTCACAGTTTTAGAGTTCACATATTTTAATTAGATATGAATTGGGTGAAACAGGAAGAAAGATAATATTCTGATCCAATATCCAACAAAATTCTTGATGTTTTCGATATTTTCAGTCGATTTTTGACGGCTTTTTTGGTGGAATTTTGGTGAGATAGATGAGCTCTGGTAGTTGGATTAAATTACAATGAAAAATAACAGAGAATTTTATCGAGACTGTCAGCCTTATAAACTTACTGTATAGGCCCTATATGTTTTTTTTCATCAGTCTATTATCAATTATTCTATTATTAATCAACGAAGTAGTGTACCATGAGAAACTATATAAAACCCTGAATATTGGACGTGTACATACGTGATACTTGTCAGAAATAAAATAAAATACACTGAAATACTAACAATATTTCGGGAGTTCTTCAGATCCCGTCCTCAGGTGGAATGAAATGAATGAAATGAATGAATATTGAAATATTGTTAGTATTTTAGTGTATTTTATTTTATTTCTTTGATAAGTAGGCCTACCACGTACACGTCCAATATTTGGGGTTTTATATAATTATTCTATTACTATCTACTTTTAAAATTCAATATTTTAATTAGATATAGACCTATGACTCATCTTCAATCCATAGCCTTAATTGGGAAACAATGATTTTGTATCAAGTTTCGATGTTATTGAAAAAGAGAAGAAAAAAATATATCATATATAGATACAGATATATAGATATCATATATATAGATATCATTTCGATTGAATTTTTCAATATTTTTTATCAATTTTTGTCGGCTTTTTTGATGGCATAGACGCTCCTCTGGTCGTTAGACCAGATTCAAATAAAAAAAAAAAGTATTCCATAAAAACTGTAGGCACAATAAAACTTATCAAATACCATATTACTTTTTTTTATTATTCTATTATTCCAACTTATTCTAACTCACCTCTCTGAGTTGGCGGGCCTGCTAGTGTTAGGCTTGTGAATACTGACGCGATGGAACGACCGGTACATCAGGTAGAACAAGGAAGCGCTGAACGGTGTGAACAAGTCAAACACTTTACACACCATGCTGCCGCCTAGAACAAAAGGAACACGACGTTCAAGGTCAACCAAGAGGCAGGTCGTTCGAGGTTGACGGTTTTCACATCATTTGTGAAATTAAATATGAGACAATTTTCATGAAGATGTGAGAAATATAAAGAAAAATGTCTTCAAAAATTGTAAATGAGTAAATAGGCCTATCAGATTTATAAATGCGTTACAGTGAAGCCTCTATGCATCGTTTCCCAAGGGACCATGAAAATTAAACCATCCATGCAGGAATATATAACATTGATTATATGGGAGTGGAGGTGAGACAACATGAATGATAGATGCAGGAAAACGATGGATCCGGGAACGATGCACAGAGGTTTCACTGTATTAAATGAGATACAATTTTTCTAAAAATATCGATTATTGGCTAGCATGGAATGATCGACCATGATAATATGGATTATTAATGAATGGATTAATGACAATCAATTCAGGACATTAAACTCTCGAAAAAACAAATCTTAGAAATCCCACATCTCCGAAAACCCATCTTTCCGACGTTTGACTTCTCGGGATTTGAGTTCTCCAACAAACGAGACATCAACCAAATGTTACGTCACCCTCGTCACCGTTACGTGGCTTGACCTTGACTCACCTATCCTGACCACCGACAGGCTGACGAGGAACTGGCACAGGTACAGCTGCTTGGACAAGATCTCCTGAATGTTCTCCTGGCCCTCCACGGAGAACCCCCCGTCGGCCATCATGAAGTGAACGCCGGATCCGTCCGTCTGCTCCAACACGTGAGCCGTTAGCGCCGACACGTTCTCCGGGTCGAACACGTTCCCGTTGCCTTCCGCGCCGCCAACGCCTGGAACAAGACGCGGTCGTCATGGTTACGCGGTAGTCGAGGTTACGAGGAACATGGATTTCAAATATTGAAAAAATTACAGATGCTAGATTAGAGATTATGTTGGGAATTATATTTAATATACCGAAAGATAATACGGAAGATGAAATAATATAATTTTAGTGAAGATAATACCGAAAAACAGAAGAAAAGCGAACCTTATAAATCCCATATCTCCGAAAAAACAAATTTTAGAAATCCCATATCTCCGTTAGACCGTACCGTGGAACGTTAGAACGTGTAACGTACCGTAGAACGGCTGGAACGTCTCGCACGGTCCGGCGAAGAAGTCGGCCAGCCGGAAGTCGTTCTCGCCCTTGAGCGTGAAGCCGAACCCCTTGGCGCGCCACTTCTTGCGCCACAGCACGTACTCGGAGAAACCGCCCGGACCTGACAAACAAACATCGCAAGTCTAACTACGCATCGTTCCTGGATCCATCGTTTTCCTCGTTATATCATTAATTTGGTTCAACCCCACTCACATATAATCAATGTTGAATTTTCTTCATGAAATTTTTACTTCATGTTTTACTTTATACTTTACAAATTACTTCATGGAATTTTTTCACGCTTCGAGATTTTCTAATTATTTTGCAGGTACACGGGATAAATAGCAGAGAATATTTTTGATTATTTTTATTTTCAAAATTTGATATCCATACACTTCCACGACGCTGCCTTAGTTGATTTAAAATGCATTGATTTGTCAGAATTAGTATTTCTAATCATTAGAAGGATGAAAAGCTATAATTGAATGAATGTGGGCCAAAATGATTATTAGAAGAGAGAATTAATTTTGGCCTCTGATTTCTATAGGCCTACTGTCAGACGGAGATTTGATGGCAATGTTAGATTGTAACAAGAGTAAAGTAACGCTGACGCTAGCGCTCCTGGCGGCTAACGATGGTACTCACCGGCGCACACGTCTGCGAAATACAGCAAGTCGTTGGGTCCGACCAGCTTGTCCTGGAACAAGGTCAGACAAGGTCAACGTTGTGAACATCAGTGAATAAAAGCCGTAAAATCCTACGAAATCATGAAATTAATGCCAATTTACAGAAATGCCCTGAAATATCAGATTGTATGAATTAGGTGAAAGAGAAAGAGAGAACAGCAGCTTTAAAAAAAAAAAAACATAAAAACGAACACCAATTTTTTTCAGTACGTCAAATCGAATCCTCGCTAATGCTCGTCTAATTATCTAACTGCTGAACTCATTTTTCAGAAAAAACCTGAATATGAAAATTTATTCAATCATAGGGAATATTCCCATGCGCACATCACTAAACCGAAATATATATATTCATCCGGAAAGTCGCTACAATCGTGCATGCGTTACGTTGACAATCGTTCAGTTACGTGATGTCACTGTCGTTGTGTGTGACGCCAGTGAACACCTTGTCCATGTTGGCCATCTTCATGGCCCGGGAATGTTCCCGCTAGTAGGAACATTCCCAGGAATATCTCACATGTTTGAATAAATTCCCATATTCAGGGAATCTGTTTTGTTGAAAAAGGAGTTCAGCAGTTCGATAATTAATTACATAATTCAGCAATTTGCCTACTATGTGAATATTATTTTATTCAATTTTATTTGTTCTTCGAAAGATGGGCTTCAGAATCCAAGGCCGTACTTTGGGTGGTAGAAATATCTTGACAGGCCTCAGACGAGAAGATTTATAATTTTTCATTTCTTTATGTGTGTTTCATGATTATTTTTTGTATGGACTTGATACACCGAAAATTTAAGTAGGCTTTAAAGTTTTTCATTTTTTTGCATCCTTCCTTTTTCTTTCTATAGTGAGTGTAAACAAGAAAAAACATATAGGCCTAATATATTCCTTGAAAATTCCCATTTTGGGAATATTCCCCAAATCATAAATTCCGTGAATTTCCCCATCACTAGGCGAGGCCTAACACCCGACTCACCCCTGATTGGTCGACTGGCTCCGTGAACATGAAGTCGAACACCTTGTCCATGTTAGCCATCTTCATGGCGGCGCGGTTCAGGAATATCCCGCCGCGTATCGTCTCAAACGGGTTCGACTTGGCCACCGCCTTCCGCATCTCGTCAGGCTCCAACTCGTCAAACACGCTCTGAGAACAAACAGTCTCGCGTCAACGTACGAGCAGCTTATTGGTAAGTCTATACTCGTGGAATATAATGAAATTGGCCTATGATATACGGTAGCGTAGCAAAGATTTTCATTCCACATACAGTGAAACCTCTCTGCTTCGAGTGGTACCAATTCAGCACATTTCATGTTTTTTCTTCAAAATGGCTGACCCCATCAAGCTGAAAATTTTTAGAAATGTGTACCATACCGGTATCAAAATGAAATTTAACTTAACGCATTTTTTTTTTTTTGGAAAATAAAAATATTTACTTTTTTTCCGCTGTGTTATTCCAACGGGTATATTTGAAATTTCTAAAATTCATAAAAATGAAAGTTACCACCCAATAACGCCACAAAACAATACAGATCTAAGTTAGATGAGGAACCATACTGAAAAAAAAGTTTGGAGTTGATAAATGTAGCCGTTTGACCTGTGGAGAACTGACAAAAAGACATGGAGAAAAAACATAAAAAAAAACATAAAACGAATACCAAGTTGGTCAAGAGACTCGGACTGACCTTGGAGCTGAGCACGTTCCGTAGCAGATCCGGATCGCAGAAGTTCGTCTCGTCGTCCAGACTCAACTTCTTGGTTCCCTCGGACATCCAGTCGGCCAGGTCGGATCGCGTGACTGTCTCGTGGTCCGCCTCCGACAGCCAGCTTACCTTCTCTTCCACGCTCACTACCTGGAACACATCGCGCGACCTTTTTTTTTTTTCGAACTCGAACTCGAAACTCGTGATTTTATCTCGAACTCGAACTTGAACTCGACTCGTACTTAAATTCTCGAACTCGCACACCCCTAATATTCAGTGAAAAACGTGTTTTCGACCAATTTTAGGCCGAGATCCGCATATAAGCCGAGGTAAACCTTCGAACTCGTAATTTCGCATCGCGCGACCATCGTTAGCAACGATTCGTTGAAATGTTTTATTAACCCTTTCACGGTTTCGCACGCATGCCTGCCGTTTTCCAATGTCGCCCGCCACAGGTGACACGCCCTGACTTTTCCAGGTTTTTCAGATGGTAATTTATATTTTCCTAGTCTGCAAATTTGGCATTCACGTCGATTATAATACAGGAAATGTTTTCATAAATTTAATTTCGGTTTCGACAAATTGAATCTATATATATTCATAGAAATAGAAAACCCTGTGTAATATCGGCGGGAATTTGAAAAAAATAAGGCAAGGCAAAACAATTGAAGAATTATTTTTCTAAATTGTGAACTTGTATTTGCAGCAACCAAAAATGGTATTTAATTATTATTATTTATTTTTTTACATTTTGAGTAAAATTCCAGAAAAAAAAATCCCCAACTTTTCCAAATTTATTAAATTCCTTACTTTTACAGGTTTTCCAGTCTAAATTGCAGTACAAAAATAACATTGGTAACCAAGGGTAATAACAAGCTAATCCACTAATTATCGCTTAATCAACAAATTCATTATTCGTAAAACGGGGCATAATCAAACGTCAGTGAACTCAAATTATTACAAAGTCGAAGAATTTTTTCAAAGTCTACTCAAATTTTTATAAACTGTATACTTGAACTAAAAATTTGCCATTGTTAAAATAAGAAATAGTATTTAGAATAAACTGTCACCGGAATGGTCCAAAGCTGTAATGAAAATAAACGAAAAAAAAAAAACATTCGTAGTTGCCCCTGAGCTGTGTACCGCCCGCCACTCACCTCGAGACTTGAGTCCCACTTGAGCGTGGCCGCCTCTAGGCCCTTGATGTGCAGGCCCAGCCCCCGCCGTCCCCGCTGCTTCGAGGCCTCGATGGGGTCCACCCGACCCTGGGCGTGCTTGCCCAGGCCGTGGCCAGCCTTGTAACCCATCCGTTCCTGGAATCACGGCAGAGGGTCAAGAGGTCAAGAACAATTATAATTAACTAGGAAAACGCCATATGTGCGTTGTAAGACGAGCGGATAGTAATAGTATGGGTAAAAACTGCTTCGAGTGGTACCAATTTGGCACATTTTATGTTTTTTCTTCAAAATGGCTGACCTGATCAAGCTGAAAATTTCCAGAAATGTGTATCAAAATGTAATTTAACTTCACGCAAAATTTCATTCATTTGGAAAATATATATATTTTTTCCTCAATGTTATTCTAATGGGTATTTTTGAAATTTCTAAAATTCATAAAAAAAAAGTTACACCCCGATAATTTAAATTATAATTATAAAATTATAATTAAATTATAAGATAAATTATAATTATATGAGCGTTGACAAAGATTTCCACTAAACTCTTAGGAGCTGCATATGTCATTTTTTTTTCTGTTTGTGGGCACTGCACAGGTCGCAGAGTTTGACTGATCGACATGGATTTTTTTTTTAAACGCAAACTTATCCAACTTAGAACTGTATAGTTTTGGGGTCAAATCAGTTGGACCAATTTGAGAGACATTATTTAGAAGTTTCTAAAAACCCCATAAGTTTAGGCCGGGCAGAAACAATTGAAACTCAATATAATTCAAATTTTTCTCAAATGTAAACACGCTAATTATTTTACACATAATTAAAAATTTGTATGCTTTTCGGACCAGACGTTTCGAAGAAAATAATGTAATACATGTTTTTTATTCATCGAATAAATAGAAATAATAACAACAAAATGTTGCATTGTTAATTCACGGCTACCTAGATTCGTTGGTATCGAATGAAGTTCATTTTATATGATCATTGATCAAGGTATGTAGAGTTTCAGATTTCATTTTCTAGATACCTCGCTCATCACACAACGCACATTCTGCGTCTGCCTAGTCTAAAATATATTCAAATTAAAAAAAAAAAAAAAATCATATAACAGATTCCATCATTTCATGTGCTTCTTCGTCATTTTTACCCGTCACTACAATATTCGTATCATCGGCAGATTTTGTTACTTTCGCGTTTTCTGGCTGTATATGAAACAATTCTATACATGAGAATGATATTTTATGTCATCTTTTTAGAGAGCAACATTTAAATATTAATTTTTTAATTTATTATCATCATTTTTTTGGCTTATCGATCAAACCGAAACAGTAATACAGTACGCATCTCTCTCTCTCTCTCTCTCTCTCTCTCTCTCTCTCTCTCTCTCTCTCTCTCTCTTGAAACGGTAACACAGTAATTATTATTGTAAAGTCTGTCTCTCTCACCATCATCTTCTTAGCCTTGTTGTCGACGTATCCGGCGGCTCCGCCCCTCGGGTCGGCCCGCCCCCCGCCCGCCCCCTCCTCCTCGCTCAGCTGGAACGAGTCCTCTGTGCTCTGGCTCTCGCGACGCCCGTTGTCCGCGGAGCTCTGGCTGCTCCGGCGGGCGTCCCAGCCCGGCTGCTCCGTGTCGGAACTCTGGACCAGCAAGGAACAAATACACAAACGATTAATAAAATGGAGAAATGGTATTGGCTTTAGCGGGTCTTACATGACGCGGATTGTGTGCGGATCGACCATATTGGAATACTACCCAATCAGATTGGCTAATATTCCAATATGGCCGATCCGCGTCCGCTCGCGGTTGCGGATCCGCACACAATCCGCGTCATGTAAGGCCCGCTTTAATCACCACATTAATTATTTGTAAAACAAGACCTAATTGATATAATAATTATAATAATAATAATAATAATAATAATGAACTGTTAATAATATAATCTCACCCTCGAGCTGTGGCAGTTGTACTCGGAGCTCTGGCTCTCCCTCCGATGGAGGTCCGCCGCGTGGGTCTCCCGCGGGTTGTACTCCGAACTGAAGCTGTCCCGCAGGTTCTCCGCGGCCGGCGCCATCGTTCCGCGCTTCTTCTTGGGCGGCGCAGCCTCATCGGCGCTACCCTCGTCGCTGCTGTCTGAGCAACCCGGCACATCGTTAGTACGCTACTTAGAGCCGTTTGTACCAAGTGATGATTAGTGAATCCGCAAAAATTAGCAAATTAACTTGTTATCACCCTTGGATACATATGTTATTTTTGTACCTTAAGGGAGTACAGAGGTGAAAACTCGAGTTTTTACAGATTTTTTTTTTTTTATCTAGTCTTTTATGTTAACTTTCATATAAAAATCATCCAAGAGGTATGTCAGTATTACAACTCTATTTAAAAAAATATTCTCACGGTGAATACAGCTCAAAAATCATGAAAAAACGCTCTTTTTCGCATGCCATTCAAAACCATACAAAAATACAAAAAATGTATTTTTCAATTTTTTTATTTTTTTGTGTCACCTGTTTAGTATTGTGTAGTATTTTGAGTCTGTTTAATATTATACTTCAGATTATAAGATTTTCACCTCTGTCCTCCCTTAAGTAATGATTAACTAATTAATATTCAATCATCAGTTGGTACAATTGACTCTTAACTCTTTACAAGTTACCATAGAGGATGAAAACCATGACTAGTGATGTAAAATGCTTGAGCATTTTCTTTTTTAAAATATTCTCGAGAATATTCCCGGGAATATTCTCATGATGGAGCATATTTCGAGCATATTCCATAAAATGAGTTTCAAAGGGTTCACCGATAACTTTTTTGCCTTTTTTTGACACGTTCTATAATTATGATTTCATGTATACATAGGCGTAAATCACATACATGTGTGTTATTGACTCATTGTAGACCAGCACATTTAGCGCAGTGGTTAACGCGCTCGCTTCTTGTGATCTGGTAGGCGACGGGAACTTCGGACCCAGTTCGATCCCCGCCGCCGACCATCTTTACAGGGGTTTTCCGTGGTTTCCCTCTGTAGTCTAGGCTAATGCCGGGATGGCTCCCACAATAAGTCGGCCACGACCGCTTCCTCCCCACTATCCTTCCCATTAACCAGGAAACCTTCATCTCATCATCCCATCACCCCATCAATCATCCATCCGACGCCAATAGACCTTCGCTGTCATTACAGTGCGTCGTTAAACCCAATATAAAAAAAAAAAAAAATTATTGTAGGTCCATTAGATTTACGTCTAACAATAGTTCTCTGTACTCAAATCAATTATAAGGTAACAGGTTATCAGGTTATAGGTAACAGGTTGAGCATAATCTTTTGGAGAATATTCTCTGGAGAATATTCTCAGCTCACATCACTAACCATGACCGACAATAATCTCAAACGTGTTCTCGTTGAGCTATGCCCCTACACCGTCAACGAGTATCTACGAAATGAATTTCCACGGAACACACTGTAACCATATTATCAAAGTGACTATAGATGTATTACTGAAATCATGACATATTCTATAACTGGTTTTACTTTGTCTAACAACTCTGTACTACATTCGGTTCTATTGAATGAATGAATAAACGGCGCTCGATTATCGATTATTGATCAAATTCGTGAATATTTATTGATTAGGGTTTTGAAACGTCTTTCAGAATTAGTGTTTTTGCTTCGAAGAAGAATGGTTAGAAGGTTTGGAAATGTGAGTTGGCTACTTAACGGCGCTTGATTATCGATTATGGGTCAAATTCGTGGATACTTATTGATTAGGGTTTCGAAACGTCCTTCAAAACTAGTGTTTTTGCTTCGAAGAAGAATGGTTAGAAGGTTTGGAAATGTGAGTAGGCCTAGGCTACTTAACGGCGCTTGATTATTGATTATTGGTCAAATTCGTGAATATTTATTGATCAGGGTTTCGAAACGTCTTTCAAAATTAGTGTTTCTGTTTCGAAGAAGAATGGTTAGCAGGTATGGAAATGTGAGTAGGCTACTTAACGGCGCTTGATTATTGATTATTGGTCAAATTCGTGAATATTTATTGATTAGGGTTTCGAAACGTCTTTCAAAATTAGTGTTTCTGCTTCGTAGAAGAATGGTTAGGTTTGGAAATATATTCTAAATGATAGGCCAACTTATTCAAGTGACTAAATGGATGTTATCGTCCCATTTTTCTCTTTTAGTAATATTATCAATGACACAATTATCAGTAATTTTACTGTGACACTGAGCATCGCCAATTTGTGTTCGATTTTGTATTGTTTGGTGTTTTCTGAAAGATCTTGTTTAGGCCTATATCTTTCAGAAAAAGTTGCGGGAAGTTGAGAATTGTTAGTTTTTATAGTTTTTAAACTCACTTGAATCTGATTGTTTTTGCATGTTGCTTGAGACGGGGTGCTGGAGGGGGTGATTTTTGGTGGTTAGGTTAGGGGGGAGGTTGGTGAAAAAAACACAAATAGGCGTGCTCAGTGTCGCTGTAATTTTACCCAATTATCCATATGAAGTAACCGACAATAATTCAATATATTATCATGAATATTCTATTCATATAGTAGAGTTGAGGCCTCCCTACTGTAGAGTTACAAACAAGAGTCAGAGTCGTGCGTCGGTTCCTGGGACAATGTCTCAATCGACGGGCGACATGAGGACTTGGGTCTGGACTTGTCGATAGGACGTGACGTTAACTGTAAAGAAACTAGTTACGGTACTGACAAAACGAAGTTTAGAAATTTGTCCAACTTCTAGAAATAAGCCCTTATTTATTCGACTGTAGAATGCATGTTGAATGGACAGCTTTTCTCACTAGACTAGACATAGGCCTGGGCCTTTGAATTAGTACCCCTGGGGCCCACCACAAATAAATAGGGACCTACTGGTACCTAAAATGAGAGGTTAGTGGGTAAATAGATAGGCATAAGAAACAGGACACATTCAAAATGACACTTGATTGAATTTGAACAGTGATGGTTTTGAGTTTGTAGTGTCACAAAGTCAATGGTAATGGTTTGATTAGATTACATCAGTGGTAAACATCATTGATTAAGTAGTAAGACTAAAAACTCAAATGTCTAGGCCTTCCTAACCCTACCTTCTTATCAACATAGGCCTACCTGAAAGACAAGACGCTTCAAACCTAGGTCTCGACATTATGAACGATTAACTGAAAACTACGAAGATTAAAATGATGCCACTAATAAATGTACTTATAATATTAGACTGTACGCACAGTATGTGCTCAAAAATTATTGCAATTCGGTTAAATATTCGCTGACAGTAGACATTCAGTCGCCATCTTGGATGGTTTCCACTGCCTTTTCGATAACACAGTCTTCTCACGGCCACCTGTATAGCGTGGCAAGGTGGCGGTAGTTATTTGATTGGATGAGCTAAGCGATGATCGTTTTTTTTACAACCCCGGTAGGTGGTGCGACTAGATTTGACGAGCGCATTATGACAAGTTGAGGGAGGTCTGGGAAGGTAGGTGAAAAAACTTATATAGAATGCGAAGTTGAATTTCTCTCGGTAGCTTGAGTGATTTATAAAAGTTATTTTCTATATTATAGGTACTGGTTAGCACAATTACCCGGAACCTAGACGGGTACCTCGGTAACAGAATATTACCCGTACCCGACCCGGGTACCCGAAGGCATCACTAGTTGGTATGGACATTTTTACCTATTCAGCAGTTAAGCTGATCGATAAGATAGCAACAGTTACTCCAGACTGGTGAGACAGACCATTAACGACCCCACCAACAGCTGGGTTATACGGGGGTACGAATGAGCGGGTGATAATGAAACGATGAAGTGATGATAGGTGAAAGGACGTTTACAAAAACCCATGCCTTATGCGGGACTCGAACCCACAGCCAACGGTGACTTCAGTTACTACCGCTAGCGATAATTGACTTCGCCACCGGGGCGGCTGATGATTGTTTTAGTTTGTTTTTGTTCGCGCTTTACAAGTCCAATTTGATAGAAACTCAGCACAAAAAACTGGTCGATGGCTGATTCTACGCTGTATAGTTTTAAGGCGCAATCGGTTGCACCACTTTTGAGAACCCTCATTTCAATGTTTGAAATGGCGTATGGCGTAAAGATATTAAATGGCGTATGATATTGGCGTGACAATGGCGTAAAGATATTAAATAATACCTCATCTAGACTATATTCTTAAGTTACCATTAAGATCTTAATGAATATAAAGTCTTTACTTATCATGTATAACAATGTCAGTACAGTTAACAAGGGCGAGGTTCAGTCAGCTGACAGTTCTTCCGCCTAACCTTACCTATGAGAAATTCAAGAAATAAACAATGAATAATGTGAAACAAATGCAAATGAATAACCTAGAATTTGACATGAAACAGTTTTAACTTTTTTTTTTATATATTGGGTTTGACAACGCACTGTTATGATAGCGCAGATCTAAAGGCGCCGGATGGATGATTAATGAGATGATGAGATGAAGGTTCTTAGGTAGTGGGAAGGAAGCGGTCATGGCCGACTTATTGTAGGAACCATCCCGGCATTAGTCTAGACTACAGAGGGAAACCATGAAAAGCCCCTGTAAAGATGGTCGGCAGCGGGGATCGAACTGGGTTCGGAATTCCCCTCGTCTCCCGGATCACATGAAGCGAGCGCGTTAACCACTGCGCTGCATGTGCCGGTTTCAACTTAATGATAACGGTAAGTTGACAATATGATTTTCTCTATAGTTGAATAATATATATAGGCCTACGTTATAAAATATGGAGGGAAATTGATGAGTGGGCCTATTGATTGATTACAGTGATATTGCCATTTTATTATTCACATTTCAAGTAGACCTTTAACATGACATCAATAAAATAAAACCATTTCTTTCTGGTATAAATGTAATACAAGTCCATATAAACACAAGTAGCCTATCTGTGCAGTGTAACCTGAACAAGTCTCACGCTAGTACGTTTCTTCCCGTATGTGTCCTAACACAATTCAACAACGTGGCCGTCTTACACTTATGACTACACGCATTACACGAGATCTCAACTATTGCGGTGGTCAATGTAGAGTTGAACATTTTCATTAAAAATTGTATTGAAAATTTGTATTGAAAATTTGTATTAAAAATTGTGGCAATTTTTGTTGAAAATTTGCATTGAAATTCACGATGAAAATTTGTATTGAAAATTTTTGATAAAAATTTTTCTTGAAAAATTACAGTGAAATTTTTTATTGAAAATTTTTGTTGAAAATTTGTATCAAAAATTTTCGATGAAAATTCATACTGAAAATTTTCGATGAAAATTTCTGTCAAAATTTGCATGGAAAATTTTCGTTGAGAAATTTTTGCTGACAATTTTCATTAAAAATGTTCGATGAAAATTTGTATTGAAAATTTCCATTGGATTTTTTTTTGAAAATTTGTATCGAAAATTTTCGATGAGAATTTTTGTTGAAAATTTCGAATGAAAATTTTTGTGAAAATTTGTATCAAAAATTTTCGCTGAAAATTTGTATCAAAAATTTTCGCTGAAAATTTGTATCAAAAATTTTCGTCGAAATTTTTTCAAAAATTTTCGTCGAAATTTTTTATCAAAAATTTTCGTCGAAATTTTTTATCAAAAATTTTCGTCGAAATTTTTTATTAAAAATTTTTGATGGAATTCTTCGTGGAAACTTTTGTTGAAAATTTTTGTTTAAATTTGTATTAAAAATTTTCGATGAAAAACATTGTTGATTATTTCACCGATTTTTCATCAAACATTTCCAACGTCTCATCACTTGAACAAATCATCTGCCAATCTCCACTCCTCAACTCACTGCCCACACTGTCCCGTCACTTCCCCCTCATGAATCAACATGTGTCTCTTCAGGTAGTTGGTCTGTCCGAACCTGTCCGAACAAATCTCACACTCGTAGGGCTTCTCGCCCGTATGCGTCCTAATGTGCCGCTTCAGCAACGGAAAAAAACGGAAAAAAGAAAAAAAATTCTTGAAAAATTAGTGAATTTTTTTTTTGTAATTTGTATTGGAAATTTTTGCTGAATATTTTTGTTGGAAATTTGTATCAAAAATTTTCGATGAAAATTTTTGTCAAAATTTGTATTGAAAATTTTCGTTGAGAAATTTTTGCTGACAATTTTCATTAAAAATGTTTGATGAAAATTTGTATTGAAAATTTTCATTGATTTTTTTTTTCAAAATTTGTATCGAAAATTTTCGATGAGAGTTTTCGATGAATTTTTTTTTGAAAATTTCGAATGAAAATTTTTGTCAAAATTTGTATTGAAAATTTTCATTGATTTTTTTTTCCAAAATTTGTTTCAAAAATTTTCAATGAGAATTTTCGATGAATTTTTTTTTGAAAATTTCGAATGAAAATTTTTGTCAAAATTTGTATTGAAAATTTTCATTGATTTTTTTCTCAAAATTTGTTTCAAAAATTTTCGATGAGAATTTTCGATGATTTTTTTTTTTTAAATTTCGAATAAAAATTTTTGTCAAAATTTGTATTGAAAATTTTCGTTGAGAAATTTTTGCTGACAATTTTCATTAATAATGTTTGATGAAAATTTGTATTGAAAATTTTCATTGATTTTTTTTTTCAAAATTTTTATCGAAAATTTTCGATGAGAATTTTTGTTGAATTTTTTTTTGAAAATTCCGAATGAAAATTTTTGTGAAAATTTTGACAAAAATTTTCGCTGAAAATTTGTATCAAAAATTTTCGCTTAAAATTTGTATAGGAAATTTTTGTCGAAATTTTTTATTAAAAATTTTCGATGGAATTTTTCATGGCAACTTTTGTTGAAATTTTTATTAAAAATTTTCGATGAAAAATATTGTTAATTATTCAACCGATTTTTTATCCAAAATTTCCAACGTCTTCACTAATCAAACAAATCATCTGACAATCTCCACTCCTCAACTCACTCCCCACACTGTCCCGTCACTTCCCCCTCATGAATCAACATGTGTCTCTTCAGGTAGTTGGTCTGTCCGAACCTGTCCAAGCAAATCTTACACTCGTAAGGCTTCTCGCCCGTATGCGTCCTTATATGCCGCTTCAACAACGTGGCTGTCTTACACTTATGACTACACGCATTACACGAGATCTCAACTGTTGCGTTGGTCACTGTGGAGTTGAACATTTTCATTGAAAATTTGTATTGAAAATTTGTATTAAAAATTCTGGCAATTTTTGTTGAAAATTTGTATTGAAATTCACGATGGAAATTTGTATTGAAAATTTTTGATAAAAATTTTTCTTGAAAAATTACAGTGAAATCTTTCATTGAAAATTTTTGCTGAAAATTTTTGTCGAAAATTTGTATCAAAAATTTTCGATGAAAATTTATACTGAAAATTTTCGAAATTTTTGTCAAAATTTGTATTGAAAATTTTTGTTGAGAAATTTTTGCTGACAATTTTTATTAAAAATGTTCGATGAAAATTTGTATTGAAAATTTTCATTGAATTTTTTTTTGAAAATTTGTATCAAAAATTTTCGATGAGAATTTTTGTTGAAATTTTTTTTGAAAATTTCGAATGAAAATTTTTGTGAAAATTTGTATCAAAAATTTTCGCTGAAAATTTGTATCAAAAATTTTCGCTGAAAATTAGTATCAAAAATTTTCGCTGAAAATTTGCATCAAAAATTTTCGTCGAAATTTTTTATTAAAAATTTTTGTTGAAATTTTTATTAAAAAATTTCGATGAAAAATAATTGTCGATCATTTTACCGATTTTTCATAAAAAATTTCTAACGTCTCATCACTTGAACAAATCATCTGCCAATCTCCCCTCCTCAACTCGCTCCCCACACACTCCCGTCACTTCCCCCTCATGAATCAACATGTGTCTCTTCAGGTAGTTGGTCTGTCCGAACCTGTCCAAGCAAATCTTACACTCGTACGGCTTCTCGCCCGTATGCGTCCTTATATGCCGCTTCAACAACGTGGCCGTCTTACACTTATGACTACACTCCGTACATTCAAACGGCTTAACCGCGGAATGCTTCAACATATGAGACTTCAAAACACTCGACGATCTACATTTATAATCACATTCCTTACATTCAAAAGGATTTTCCCCAGTATGTATCAACATATGTATCTTCATATCGGACGAACGTGAACACTTATACGTACATTGCTCGCACTGAAACGGTTTCACCCCACTATGTATCATCATGTGAGCTTTCAAATGAGACGATTTAAAAGTCTTATACGTACATTCCAAACACTGAAAAGGTTGCACACCAGTATGTTTCAAAACGTGAATTTTCAAACTACTACTCAAATTACATTTATAATCACACTCCTTGCACTGGAAAGGTAATTCATCGGTATGTGTTAACACGTGAGAATTCATATTACTCGAAGTTCGACATCGATACGAACACACCTTACATTGAAACGGCCGCTCCCCCGTATGCACCATCATATGTTTCTTCAAATGCGTCGATCTCATCGCTTTATAATCGCAATGTTCGCAATGGAAAGGTTTTTCCCCGCCGTGACGTAACGTGTGATTCCTCAATGTGCTCGCTTGTTTACATTTATAATCGCACAGTTTGCATTCGTACGGTTGTTCGTCGGAGTGCGTCAACATGTGGGTTTTCAACGTGCTTTGCTTCTTGCAACGGAACGTGCACTCGGCGCAGTGGAACGGTAGCTCCATGGTGTGATTCATCATGTGCGTCGTCAGGGAGTTGGCCGTCCTGGACGTGTAAGCGCACAGCTTGCAGTGGAAAGGTTTCTCGCCAGTGTGGACTAATACGTGAGAGGTTAACGCGCTCGAGGATCGACACTTGTAGGGGCATAGTTTACACTGGAAGGGATGGATACCGGAATGAATCAACATATGTCGTTTGAGATCGCATGATTGTCTACATTTGTAAGAACATTCTTTGCACTGAAATGGTTTCTCGCCAGTGTGCTTCATCGAATGGATTTTCAGATAGCTTTTGTTCTCTGCTTGGTAGCCGCAAATGGTGCAAGTGTTGTTTAGAATTGTGACGGGTCTTTTGTTCGCTTTCATCTGTTTGTATTTCGTTGATAATTGTTTGGTCTTGGCGTTACGTCCGGGGGAGATTGTTGGCGTCGGTTCTGGTGCTTTGTCCACACTCGTAGAAGGTGTTTCGGGCGTTACTCGGTCGGCGTTGGTTTCGTGTTCGGTGAGATCGTCTGCGCTTGAATCCATGTCGACGTCGTCGGCGTGGTAATTGGAACCTGTGCAGTGAAATGGATTGTTATTAGACGAGCTTTAGCGAGGATTCAATTTGACGTACTGAAAAAAATTGTTGTTATTTCACCACTACTAATTGTAGTTTAATAACATAGGAATGATTATGTTCTTGTTACATGATTATTTTGTTTTATTCAGTTATTGTGCCCACAAAAACCACACAAAAACAGATTATAAACATATCGAAAAACAGAAGCTAGATTATTCCACATAGGCCTAGGGCCTACATGAAATAAAATATATAACATATCGACGGTGATGAAAATGAATTGATGAAATTACCGATGTATTGAAAATAATATGTGTAATTGGAGACAGAACACCGAATGAATTTATCAAATTTTCAAAAATTCATTCAGAATTCATTTTCATTTTTTAAAATTACTGTTCAACGAACCCACCAACAGCTAGATTATACGGGCGTAGAAACTCACCGTCTTCCAACGGTTCTTCTTTAACTACCACGAACGCAAACTCCTTGGGTTGAAATGCACGTTCATGATCCGGGATATCCGATCCTTCCTGTTCCGGAGCGAGCAGCCCGTCTTGTTCTATCGCTTTATCCGGGCTAGAAGCGGTCGGCTTAAAGACCCGTCCCGTTACTTCACACACGGTCATGTTAGCAGCCACTGAAAACAAGAACAAGGTGAGACTATGATACAGTGAAGGAACGTAAACATTAGACGATACCCATTTGAAACTCACTCATTTACTAGTCAATTACTGTCCTTGTCTACAGTTGTGTCTGTGATCTCCCTCCTCTTCCACCATGGCCAGGGATCCTGTTTGATAACTAGCCAGGATCCACTAGCCATGGTGAGAAAGGAAAGAGACGATACAACCTGCGTCTATCTTGTGACACCAATAGTTACACAGTGTGTCTAGGAAAATAGCCTGAGGCTTGATACATGAATTGTGGTAAAGAGAGAACAGCAGCTTACCGAGGTTCACAAGTAGATATGTTACCTGATTCCAACTCGTCCCTTGGTTCCTCGGTCACGTCAGTGTCCGTGTGATCTTGCGTCACCTCCACAAAGGCCAAGGGGTCCAGGTCCATCCTGACGCTACCCTGTGGGATCAAGCTGGAAGAAAAAGCAACAAATATTATAGAAGATAAAGGCCTAGGCCATTTGAGTCCCAAATTAGTATGGTAATGTACTTCTTCATGTTTTTTTTGTGCTCTTTCAACCTTAATTTTAGTTTCTAACTCCAATTGAATTGAGCCTCAATTTAAATTTATTTGACTATCAGGCCCACTGTACATTTGAACTAATTAGCTTTCATCCAAACTTCTAGCTATGAGGCCATTTAGGACATTGGACCTACACTAAATTTAAGCTAAGTAGCTTTTATTCAAACTTCTAGCTATAACATAGGTTACCCTATATTATGTTTTTTTTGTATGATACAAGTTTAGGTATTTTATTTCAATACAAGTAATGGCTCACAATAACCTATTTATTATTACATGTAGTAATAGTTATTATATTAAATCTTCTTACTATACACACAAGATTATAACAATGTAAATCAACAGATTGAAAATGGCACATGAATGTACGGTTATTGTTTTTTTTTCCGAAGAAATCTGGGTTTTTAGTATTACAGCTTCCTTCTACTGTGCAAGTAGGCCTAATAGTTTCTTATTCTTATTTATGAAAGAAGATGCCCGTTGAATGATTATTATCTCAAGCTAGTGAACTGTTCTATGTTCGGGGACCAAGAATTGAAAACAACAAGGAATTTTTAGTAGGCCTATTTATCAGCACGTTCAAACCGTGTCCGAGCAAATCGATCATCTTAATCACTTTCCTGACAGTGTGAAAAACGTGGGCGTAGACCACGCTCGTCAGAAAGCTAGGATACGGTTAGCAGCCAAATCGATTTGGCCCAAAACAATTTAAATATCTGACTTTCATAGAGATAGGCCTACCCCAGCAACGAAATAACTGGGCCTAGCCAAATTCAGAGCCAAATTGTGAGCGCTGCAAATGTTAAGGCTCATTCACGATTTAAGATTTAGCGTAACTTTAGGGTGTAACTTTATGACGTAAACTTGGACCGCAATGTCACTGTTCATGACTACTTGATTTAGTGCTGAATCCAAAGTAAATCAACCGATGAAATTCCGTTTCAAAGACGATCTCGGAGTTGTTCGGACGATCTCGGTACCTGGTAAACGATGTTCGGACGATTTCGGAGTTTCTCAGCCTCTGATTGGTAGAATTCTACGTCTAGATTTAGACGTAGCCGTAGAAGTTTGGAGTTTGCAAACTTCTACGTTACGCCTACATTTATTTCTGCGGCTAAATTTATCGTGAATGGTTGCATGGAATGCGACCAACCAAACATTGCTAAAGCTACGGCTAAATCTTAAGTTTACTTCTTACGTCAATCGTGAATGAGCCTTTAGTGTTGGCCTCGGTTTTATCCTAATGTTATCCCAACCGTGATTTCAGCTTCTAGAGCGATGGTTTCGTCGACTGAGCAACGAAAGGAGGCTAGGCCTAGACTATACCTACAGTATAGTAATTGACTTTATAATACGGCCTAGGCCTACGCCTACTCTACCTGGATGAGCTACGCATTAGCACTGAGTTTTGAATTATCAAGTCAATGGCCCTAGGTAGGCCCTACATTCAAACTCAATGATTCAACTTTACTTGGAATAAAGACAGCATGCAATGCATTTTACCAATGATTTTACCAACCTTTAGGGTATGTTATTATAAAGTCAATTTGCCTTTATCAACTAATTCAAGTTTGTGAGCCTAGGTACTAGGCTTAGTAGGATACTCGCAACTCCTAAATTTTCACATACAACCTCAAGTTCTGGGCATAGGCTAGGCAAAAACAGAACTTAAAAGCCAATAGACCTTTTGAGTCGGCCTAGGCCAAAACTATTGGTCCAACTTTGAAAGGTGATGAGGGACGAGGCCGATGACGTTGACAACTCGCTTATGTTAGGCCGACTCATAAATACACACGAATTTCAACACTTCAACGACACAGCAGGCCCAATAGCTGCTTCTAGAATAGAGCTGTATCTCGAATTAAAATATTAAATCCGTCAATCCATTCAGTTAAAAGCAACGACCCACTTTGAAGTTCTACTGTGGCATTCATTGACTGTTGTTCTACGAGAAAACGTAGAGCAAAATGTCAGTCACTAGTCAGTAGCTTGGGCAGTGTTGCCACTTGCTTATTTTTACATGAGTAACTCCCCACCACACTTGTGAAAATTCCCTATTTCACAAAAATATCCCACTAGGAAAAGACCCTATTATATTCAATTCAATTCAATTCTAGGAACGTTTTATTTCATTAGTAATTACCCATTTTTGCCCATACTATTACTATTCGCTCGTCTATCAACGCATACATGGCGTTTTCCTGGTAATCAATAATTAACTGATTAATATCTAACCGAGAGTTTGTGAAACTGGTTCTAAGTTCATTTTGATAGTGTTTTTGACACCTTTTGTTGACTATAGATGAATATACACTCAGTTATGGACGTGATATGTTGGACATGAATCAACAAGTAGCTAGGCCAAATCAAACACGAATCTCTGTTGATATCTTGACACCTTGGTTCAACAACTCAAGGTCTTAAGAGCTGGTTTAGATGAGCGTTGGCGAAGATTTCCATGCAACTCTTATGGAGCTTTGTCTGCGTTTTTTTTTGTTTGTTTGTTTGTGGGCACTGCACAGGTCGCAGGGTTTGACCGATCGACATGTAACTTTTTTTCATGCGCAATTTTTATGCGTTTATAAAACGCCATAAATGCGTTGTTAGACGAGCGAATAGTAATAGTATGGGTGAAAATGGGTAAAAACTGCTTCGAGTGGTACCAATTTAGCACATTTTATATTTTTTCTTCAAAATGGCTGACCCGATCAAGCTGAACATTTCCAGATATGTATATTAAAATGTAATTCAACTTCACGCAAAATTTCATTTTTTTGGAAAATGAAAATATTTTATTTTTTGAGCTGTGTTATTCTAATGGGTATTTTTGAAATTTCTAGAATTCATAAAAAAAAATTACTCTCCGATGATGCCACAAAACCATACAGATCTAAGTTAGATGAGGAACCATATTGAAAAAAGTTTGAAGTTGATAGCTGTAGCCGCTTGACCCGTGGAGAACCGACAAAAACATAAAGAAAAAAACATAAAACGAACTCCAATTTTTTCAGATATCAAATTGAATCCTCGCTAAAGCTCGTCTAATAATAGTTCCAATGACAAAAGATTTCACAAAATCTCATTGGATTACAAATAAATCTATATCAATAGAACGGCAAGACGAGAGAGAGAGAGAGAGAGGGAGAGAGAGAGAGAAAGAGAGAGAGAGAGAGAGAGAGAGAGAGAGAGAGAGAGCGAGAGAGAGAGAGAGAGAGAGAGAGAGAGAGAGAGAGAGAGCGAGAGAGAGAGAGAGAGAGAGAGAGAGAAAGAGAGAGAGAGAGATATGAAAGTAGTCTTCAGTGGATCTAACGGTTATATTTGTATTCTCTTGAGCGTATTTACACACCTTGGATGACCTTGAGCCTTGACCGGGATGCTGGGTCAACATCTCACGTGACGTGACTGTTTCACATCCAGTCGGCCGTGTCTTGTTGACAGTTCGTGTTGACTGACACCTGTTGCAGGACTTCGCGTCGTCCTGCAAGAGGCCTCATAGATTTCCACTCTCTCCTCTCTCTCTCTCTCTCTCTCTCTCTCTCTCCTCTCCTCTCTCTCTCTCGCTCAGTGTATACACACATATATATTATATATATATATATATATATATTGATATATACACATTTTGATACACTATTTCAAATGGAAAACAATGAACTTTGACACCAGGACTGAGCTGTCTGTGACCATACTTCTTCAGCGCAGATAAAAGTCTTCAGTTTCCAAAAGTCCGGAACACATTATAAGTATGAACCGTTTCTGTGATATATCCGGACATTACCAGCATTGGTAGAATGTGGAAAATGACGAAGAGGACGCATTTATAATGTAAATCTTTAGAATCAATCACTATCAAGAAACCAATCGAATGAAATTATAAAATTGTGATATAATTGGTAATGAACGATGACATGCCACTGAATGGGCCTACGACTGAAAAGATCAAATAGATGTTAACGTTGATGGATGGTAGTGAACTAGGAAAACGCAGAATGTGCGTTTGAGATGAGCGTAGAAATATGGAAACCTTAATTGAAAAATACTCTGTCAGCTCAATCTACATCTACAAACCTTGGACTACTTCAAACGCTGAAAACCCTTACCTGCAACTTGTTGCTATTTATAGAGCAACCTGTCGCATATACACTTTGCATTAGATGTTTTGATCCTGATATTTGATGGAATGTATACTTTTATTGCGTTTTCTTCGTTATGTCTCATCAGATTGTTTCACAAATCCATGAAAATGTGTATGATAGTTGTTTTCATATTCTGTATGAATTTGAAAGCTTTTGAAATTTTTTCGTTTTCAAGTATTTTTCCCCTGGATTATTCTTATGGGGATTTTTTAACAATTCCAACCTATTCTGGTTTGACGTCAATATGTAGAAAAAGTTTCGAGTTGATCGATCTTTTTTCCTGACCTGTACAAAATTACACACATAAAAAAAAAACATAAAAAACAAAACCAAAATTTTCGGTATATGGAATGAAAATCTTTGCTACACTCATCTTATCAAACTACTGTGCAGTTGTATGAAACTCAATATGGAACAAAAATACTTCCAATATCTCTGACTTGAATCCACGCTGGTCTCTGGATTAGGCCGTATTGATTCTGACTATTTGCCACTAATATTGCAAGTGTCTTCCGAAGGCTGCCAGAAGAGTGGTGTATATAAGAGGCTGTGACAGACCTGATGGTATCATTGTGCAGTGACAAACATGGATACCAACATGAGGAGCTACTGCTGTTTCATCATCATCGCTGCCATGGCAAGTAGAGTCGATCAACAAGTACTAACTTTAGCACGGTGCTTACATGTTTCCGAGTGATATTTCTTTAATATTTTATTTCCATTCTAAAAAATCAGTGTGATTGAATGAAAAGTAGAGTATATCAACTCGATATGATTTCATGTCCTTTAATGGATACAATATTATATTTTTTGAAATATGTATGAATATGATTGAGGTAATGTGTCGGTTAATAACAAGAATCTGACAAGAAATTCCGATTTTGGTTTCAATTCGAGATGAATCGATTTTCATTGCTCTGGAATTCAAGATTCAAATCATTCAGATTCAAGTTTTCAAATAATTCACACACATACACGAATATATGCATACATAAATATATATATATATATATATATATATATATATATATATATATATATATATATATAAATATATATATATATATATATATATATATATATATATATATATATATATATATATATATATATATATATATATGGTTTCACGTAGGCTTTAACGACTCATATTATGAGAAAATGATTATATTTAGAGGTATTTTAGTCGTTTTATATGTATTTATTATTTTATTAGATGCTTCTAATAAACTGAAATAACATATAATAAATAATATATATAATATAAACATATAATAAAATAACAAGAAACTGGTGGTTTTCAAATAATTCACACACATACATGAATATATATATATATATATATAAATATATATATATATATATATATATATATATATATATATATATATATATATATATATATATATATATATATATATATATATATATATATATATATATATATATATATATATATATATATAAATATATATGTGTATATGGGAGGATTTTTGACTACCCATGTGGCGTGTGACGTGATTATAACTACCTCTCCTGTTTTCTTCCAGGCGCTCCTGACTGCGAGTCATCCCTCAGCTCATCCTGGTAAGTCAACAATCCTGGTTCACAGCCGGGATGATAATTACACTATGTCTCATTCAAATCTGCTATAACTAATTGTTCCCTGGTTCTGCACACGATTATCAAACGTGACGTCACACAATGAACATTATTCAACAATCTTATTGAAGAATCAAAATAATCAATTGAATATATGAGATAATACAATGAACAAATGAATGAATAAATGATCACCCAGTCTTATCACGGCAACCTGTGATAGGCCTAAGTAGTGGTGGTACGAGGTCGCCCCGATTTCTTCCGTTAAACGTATTTACAAATTACTTTCAATCACGTTTAAGATTTATTATATCTGCAATCACAACCAGTTCTCAAAAGTCCGGAACACATTATAAGTATAAACCGTTTCTGTGATATATCCGGACACTACCAGCATTGGTATTGAGAGTAAACCAAACACACGAATGTTGATATCTTCCACTTTTAACCAAGTCACTTAGGCAATGTTCACTTCTTTCCATTAACAGCAGATGTGAAGTTTATCATTAGACAATGGGTGGATTGCAAGGCAATGCTATTTTGTACTTAGACGGCGTCTAAAGTAGACCAGGGTTTAAACTTCGTTCTTGCAATCCACCCATAGAGAAGAAAAAGTCATAGGCATAGGCTCATAGGCTCATAGGCTCATAAGTCATAGGCTTGAGTATATATATAATTAGGCCTCACTCTTCAAATATTCATAATACGACCTCAGTGATGATAATTCACATTATCTGATCCTAGATCACGGAGGCTACCACTTCCGCGTCTCAGCCAACGAAGACGCGGCTTCTGGAGAAGTAACAGCTGCCCAGACTGCCGACATTGTCCAACAGATGGCAGCATCAAGTCATCCAACAGAGAACAATATCAATACAGTGTCACTCAAAATACCGACGGAGATAACGGCGTCTGAAGACAGCTACCAGAATCATCCGCAAGAAACCCCATCTGCCAGAAACAATATCAATACAGTGCCACTCAAAATACCGACGGAGGTAATGGAGTCTGAAGACAGCTACCAGAACCATCCGCAAGAAACCCTATCTACCACAAACTCAAGACCGGAAGGTGATGCTACAGCGACTGAGCCATTGCCGTCGGAAGGAATGGATGAAGCTCACGTGACAAGAAGGAAGAGAGGTTTGATCCTCAAGACAGTCGGCAAGGCAGGTGTACTGCTTGCACCGGTCAAAGGACTAGGAGCATTAGCAGCAGGGCAAAGGTGTTGGTGCGGCGGCAATTGCTGCGGGGACACTACCGGTCAAAGTAGCCACAGCAGCCGTGGTAGGTGGAGGCTTCAAAGCGGTCAAGGTGACGAAGAATCTAGTGAAAGGTAAAGTGGCAAAGGTTGTTCTATTACCGAAGAAAATTGCTGTCGGCTCAAAATTGGTGAAAAAAGGTGTGAATAAATCAATCAAAGTGGTTACAGGTGGTTTGAAAACTGTTCCTTTCGTTTTTGGTAGCTTGTTGGATTAGATTGACAATCGCCTGAATGTGTGCACACGAATATGGATAGCCCCAAAGAGATACTCAAGACGTCACTTCGCGAGATTCAAAACCCTCAGTGTTGGGTAGGAACTTATCGAAAGGAACGAGTTCCCGGGAACTAGTTCTTTTTTGAGGAACTTTAAAGGGAACTCGTTCCTTTTAATTATCAGTAACTTGAAAGGAACTAAGTTACTATTTTGAGGGAACTTGGAACGATTTGTAAGTACCTTACTAAGTTCTTTAGCACAGACTGTACTTCAGAAATCCAAGTTGAACTGGCAGTGCCAAGATTTATTTTGTTCTATTGTATGTTGTATGTACGTAAATTTCAGCGATTTTAATCTCAAAACTGGGTAAATTGTGGGTAAAACCATCAACTCCATCCGGTCATATCTAATTAGCACTTCTAGGAAACTCACACGCCCGAACCTTGGACTATGCACCCCTGTTCCCAGCAACATTGTCTCCGCAATCCTTGGTAGCCTTTCGGCAAAATACTCCCACTCACTAGAAAAACTCCGCGCCCGTAACTTTTAAAGTTCTTCTATTGGAACTGGAACTTTTCAGTTCCTTTTTTTCTTGAGTAACTGTAATTGTAACTAGTTCCTCTTTTTATTGAGGAACTGGAACTTTAACTAGTTCCTTTTTTAGAGGAACTTACCCAACACTGAAAACCCTTTCATTATTACCTGAAGTTACTTCCATGATCGCTACACATTCCTAGAGCGCTGCTAGCAGTCACGTTGAAGACTTGGCAGACAAGCCAGACAAGCATCCATCTAACCGTCGACTGAAGCACAATCGCCGGAACGATTATGAGCGCTCTTAGCGGTGATTGACGGTACTAGAGGGTGAGGGGTGTGGAGGCAAAGGAGTGGGGATGAATCTTAATTTAACGTTGGGTGAACTATCTTTGTTGTATCTCTTCAGTCTATTATCTAACTGAATCATCGAATATATTTTATATCCATTGTATATATATAACTGTTATAATTAAACTATGTTAATCAATAAAATGATTTGAAATAATGATTGAAGGTATTTGTTTGTACGAAAAACCCTTTGAAATCAGCGTATGACTTACAGAATAATTGAAATGGTAATTTAAAAAAAAATCTAAAATGAGATTTTTTTTCTTGCGAATATAACCCTTGATGTTTATCATCTCTCAACATTTAGGCACCCTTCAAACAGTTTGTTTGGTTTTGTTTTTTTTGTGATGCTTCGTTCAGAAGATTTACTTTGCCAAATTGAGCCTCGATTCAAAAAATGACTTGATGTGAAAGTTCTGAAGAAGTGAATGCACTGTGCTTGTACAAAAAGAGAAATTTGTTTATATTATTTCTCATAAGATGTTTACGAATCAGTGAAATTGAATCAGAAGTATATCAACTTCAAGATAATTTCATGCTCTTCATTCTTGTGAATTCGATCAGTATTGAGATGATAAGTCAATAAATACCAAGAATGCGATGAGATTCATTGACGTATCATCTTGAAATTATTGAATTAACAAAAATAGAATGTCATATTCATTACAGAGCATAAAATTATCTTGGATTTGATATAATTTCTATTCAATCACACTGGTTTGTGGACATGGAAGAAAATGGTTTAGATGAATTTCTCTACTCTCCCAAGCGCCCCATGCACACTCTCAAAGTCAAAAATAATACCAGACCCTGATATTGATAAATTGGAATCATCACTTGTATCTTCTTTCTATCACTACCCCAGAGTGAATTTACCCACACATCACTTGATAAAAAGTACGATTTAATGTATTCAATTGTTGAAGGAACAACCATAATGATCGAACCAACATTGCTAAAAATGTATGAAGTGTTTTAAAATTCTATTGTGGTAATTAATTTCACGGTAAATGTTATGATTGAAGTATATTGTAATATCATCAACAACAGACAAACATTTCCTTCCATAACCTAACTTCACCAACTTGTTGTTCAGATACGTTGACGACATCTTCATGATCTGACCCAACATGGCTGGAGAAGTATAAAATGTTATGCAGATTTTATTAGGGTGTGATTTCACAGTAAATGTTATGATTGAAGTATATTGAGATATCACCAACAACAGACAAACGTTTCCTCACATATCCTAACTCCATCAACTTGTTGTTCAGATACATTGATGACATCTTCATGATCTGACCCAAAATTGCTGGAGAAGTAGATCGAAAGGTTTACAGAGGGATTGTTTTCGTTTAACGACTCACTCCTAGGATTCTCCGACCTCGTCGTAATCCAACTCCAGAGCAGCCATGTTGTCTCTTGCTTCGACAAATTCGTCGAGTTCCATACCTTCATTCAGATACCTGTAACATGCGTATATGAAACGATGAGTCTTCGTCTATTGCTGGCGTTGCCTAGCAACGCTCAAGGTATTCTTTAGAATTCAGAGAAGTATCGAATGAAATTCTCCCAGTCCTCACTCGGACTTGGGCAGGAATATATAAATAAATGAATGAAATCTCAAACTGGATGAGAAGAAACGTGAGTTTGTGAACAGCGCAAGCGGCATGCAATATTTATAAACGCCAACACGAGCCCTGAAAAAGGCCCTTTGAGTGATTTGAGGTAGAAAGTTATTACTCATACCATTCTGAAGGTATTAAAAATATCTGTGTTTCCTTTTCCATCAGAATTTTGACATCTCCTACCGTTCAGTAGTTATCACCAAAATACTCATATAACCTGAATCCACTTCCATGAACTTATTGTCTAGTGTAGTATATATTTGTCAGACATATACGCTTAAATACGCTTATTTTTGACCGAAAATTACGTGATTTGAGATTGTATTGTATTGTAATTTGTTTATTTAGCAAATGATTTTGCTATTAATTATACAGGTCTACATATATTAATGACTCTCTTAAAATTATTTTACTTATTATTACCTTCCAGTGCTAGTTACATGTTTGATTATTTCTAGCTTAAATCTACTCACACTTTTGATTTCCTTCAATACTATAGGTAAATTATTATAGTCTCTTACTGACTTATAAAATATACTTTTACTGAACATTGAAGAATTACATGACTCTAAATATATATGATCAGCACCTCTTGTATAGTGATCATGTATTTCATTATGATGAATAGTTATTACTTATACCATATTGAAGGTATTAAAAATATCTGTGTTCCTTTGTTTCCACAATTTCGATATCTTATATCGTTCAAGAGTTGATATATATTTTTTTTATATTGGTTTTAACGACGCACTGTTATGATAACTGAGATCTAATGGCGTCGGATGGATGATTAATGAGATGATGGGATGATGAGATGAAGGTTCTTGGGTAATGGGAAGGATAGTGGGAAGGAAGCGGCCAAAAAAGAGTTGTCACAAAAAAATCACATTCCGCTAAATCGACTCGCGTGGTCTCATATACATGAAACTGTTATTAGCGTAATCATACTAGAGTTGGTAGCACTGTAATGTTGATTGGGTCACATAGTCTAGTGTCATGGCTGAACATGTAACTATGCTGTTTATTATAAATTAATAAATACTCTTTAATATGCTATATATGTACGTATTATTTATATGAGCATACGACACGTGGTCTCGGTAACGTGGAATACCAGTGCGTGTAGGCGCGATGTCGGAACATCTTGTCGAACTTGGCGTTCACCGTCGACCACGTGGCCTTGCTGGCGGTCGTGTTGGACAGCAGTGCGCAGCCGCGGTGACACGTGTCCAGGTCGCTGAAGGGCACCTTGCACGGGGGCCGTGACGTCACGCCGATCTGAGGCACGAACAGATGACGTCAGGAAACGGCTGGCCAACAGACTTGAGCATGATTGTATATACTAGGAAAACGCCATATATGCGTTGTTAGACGAGCGGATAGTAATAGTAGGGGTAAAAATGGGTGAAAACTGCTTCGAGTGGTACCAATTCAGCACATTTTATGTTTTTTCTTCAAAATGGCTGACACGATCAAGCTGAAAATTTTTAGAAATGTGTACCAAAATGTAATTCAACTTCACGCGAAATTTCATTTTTTTGGAAAATATATATTTTTTTTTCCGCCATGTTATTCTAATGGGAAGTTTGAAATTTCTTAAATTCATAAAAAAAAGTTACCCCCGATAATGCCACAAAACTATATAGATCTAAGCTAGATGAGGAACCATAATGAAATAAAGTTTGAAGTTGATGAATGTAGCCGTTTACCTGTGGAAAACCGACAAAAAAAACGACAAAAACATAAAGAAAAAAAAGAAAGAAAAACGAACACCAATTTTTTTCAGTATGTCAAATTGAATCCTCGCTAAAGCTCTTCTAATTATTCTTTTGGAAGGGTGGCTTAGGTGGTCTGGACATATGATGCGTATGGAAGACGAGTGGATTCCGAAGAGACTAGAGATATTGCCATGACAGGTAACTTGTGTAGTCGATATTAACCAATCATAGTCCTAGCCCCTCAGATCCTAAGAACCACTAGCATCAAATGTATTATGGCCCCTTTAGACGATCAAGATTTATTGGCAAGATCTTGCCGAAGAAAGTAGAATACACAGATTTCCTATTACGCCTTTACACGACGTCAAGATTCTTGCCTCGATCTTGCTACCTTTTGGAGTTGGACAAGGCTCTACTTTTCGGCAAGCTTGCCCGAAATCAAGCCAATGGCTGACGCTTGACATGACACATGATGATGACGGCATGATGATCGGAAAGAATCTTGCCGGAGCGTTTAGACGATCAAGAAAATATGGGCAAGCTATCTTGCCAATACCAGAAAGATAATCTTGATCGTCTAAAGGGGCCATTAGGTAAGGGTCCCAGGTCCCTCGTATTCTCGTAAGATCTACCAATCACCTGAAAGCCGGTGGGACAGTGGTCGGCAAAGCGGCCCAACTGTTTGATCTGCTCGACCGCCATGTTGATGTCCGTGGCCGCCACGTCGCCCCTGTACAGTAGGCAGCACGCGAGGTAGCGACCTTGGCGCGGGTCGAAGCGCATCAGGTGGTGGTCGGGCCGGAAGGCTTGGCGCGTGATCGCGGGGGCCGTGATCAGCTGGGGCCGGTGCTTGAGGGCCTTGTTGGCTAGCGGAGCCAGCGAGGCCAGCAGGTACTTGAGTCGGGGATACGGCACCAGGCTGTGCTGGAAACAGCGACAACACTCCATTCTGGCAACGCATCACAACACCATACAGTCGACACACTGAGAGAATAGGATTCGTGCAGCCACCACAAGAAAACTTCATCGATATAGAAAAATGAGATATTTCACAAATACACTCGTTATTGGTTGTTTTTAATAAGTATAATGATTGAATATGGATATATTTGAAATGTGAAATGTATCTTGTGCACTTGAACGAAAGAAACAGTGAAAATACGGGTATGTCTTTTGTGAATTTCATCCTTTTTCTGTCAGATGGTTGGTGGTTCTGTTAACCACACAGGTTCGTGAACAAGCAATGTTTCCATGCGAATCCACTAAAAATAATATTTTTTCATGCAACAAGATTACCTGTAATTTGAATTCATAAATTTGTTTTGCCAAGTTGACCTAGAAGAATTCAATGAAACGCAATATCTATTGGATTCAAAAAATCAAAAGAGCCGCTATTAGTGTGTATCATGCTAAGCTGATTTTAGTGTTGTCATGTTGAAACCACTGATCTCCATACACATGGATAGCGTATGCAGTGAGAGAAGCCTGAAGCCAAGAGAAGAGTGTACTAGGCCTAAGATGTCTGCCAGTTGTCCATGGATCGTGGGGTTGACGTGACCCGAGACGACCACTGCGATCTCTTCTTGTCTACGGACACGGCAGTGATGAGCTTTGGTCAAAGATATTATCTTTGGCTTTGGGCGTGAACATCAGCGCGCAAGTCTGTCAGATGTCAGATTGCCGTAGAAATTCTACAGTAAAATCTGTAATGGGGCGAATATAATTTTGCTGGTTATTTCTAGTTTTAGTAAATATTTCTGACCCCAGTAAACAATATCAGCTGTATTCCCTGTTTTATCTGAAGAAGCTTGAAAACAAAAATCAGCTCATAGGTTGGTATACGGGTAGCGTAATAGCTGCATGTACAAGATGGCCGACTTGTTAGTTCGGGCTAGTTTCACTTTGGTTAGGTCACATGGGGGGGGATCCATAGGCCAGCGCCATTGGCCTCCTCTCGGCTTCACTCACTTACCGGCAGTTGGCGACTACACGCTATCCATGTGTATAGAGATCAGTGATCACACAGAGCAGTGGTTAGCACGCTCGCTTCATGTGATCCGGGAGGCGAGGGGAATTCCGAACCCAGTTCGATCCCCGCCGCCGACCATCTTTACAGAGGTTTTTCATGGTTTCCCTCTGTAGTCTAGGCTAATGCTGTGACGGTTCCTACAATAAGTCAGCCATGACCGCTTCCTTCTCATTACCCAAGAACCTTCATCTCATCATCCCATCATCTCATTAATCATCCATCCGACGCCATTAGATCTCAGTTATCATAACAGTGCGTCGTTAAACCCAATATAAAAGAAATAATAAAAAAAAAGATTGCTGTGATCAGTGTGATCAGTGAACTGGCTATTAGAATTCTCGTCACCACCCGGTGTTTACCTGTAGGTCCGCCAGTGTGAGGTTCATCTCGCTCTTGTCCCTCATGGCAGCCGTTACCCAGGCAACCGTCTGTGCGACGATCCTATTGGCGTTTAGGTAGCGTGGCAAGTCGACGTCCAGCTGCCGCCGACAGATGTCGTACAGCGCCTCGTTGTCCAGCATGACACACCAGTCGGTGTGCGCCATGAGCTTGTGCGCAGCCAGCACCGTGTTGTACGGCTCGACCACCGCGCCGCTCATCTGAAACACACGATATATATATATATATATATATATATATATATATATATATATATATATATATATATATATATATATATATATATATATATATATATATATATATGTTGTCGTTGGTTTCCGGATAATGCCGCTTATAATTAAAACAAAGCCGTGGAGACTCCACTCTCCACGTTGTCCAACTCACTCACTTGACGGCTTTGTTTTAATTATAAGCGGCATTATTCGGAAACCAACGACAACATTACTTATGTCCGCGAAAACCTAAGATTAAACATATATATATATATATATATATATATATATATATATATAAATATATTTCAACATTTACAGCCACAGTCGCACACAAGTGCGGTGGCAAGGCCTGAAACTGAATCAACAAAACTCTTAACAAAGCAACATTAGCAAAACAGACCTGTACAAGATGAAGAAAACAAATAATAATCATCATAAATACACCCAACCAACAAAAACTATCAAATCCCCTATAATGAAACTTCCCTCCGCACTACCACTTCTTTAATTTGTCTCAATATCAGGTCCTCCTCCGCAATCTCCCCCAAACCATTCCAAACCAAACCATTATAATTTTCTGAGCTCTTCCACTAATGTTTCTTTCTTCGTTCCATTCCACTCGACTCCCGCTCTTAAAAAATGAATACTTTCCTACATCCTTCTTCGCCATCTTCACTACAACCTTCCACTCATGCCCTCCTCTGAAATCCTATGGAAGTATCTTCACTCATCATCACTTCATCGTTTCATTATCACCCCGCTCATTCGTACCCCGTATAACCTAGCTGTGGTGGGGTCGTTAAGCAACATTAAAAAAAAAAAACTCCATAATCAGACAACGTTGCCATACCGTAAGATATCCGTTTGGTTTACCTTGTTGGTTACCTGAGGTGAGTGATTGAAGGCGACCTCGGCAACCGTGTTCTTGTACTCGTCCCTCAGCCGCTCGCCAACCAGTGACGTCAGACCCGACCCGGTCCCGCCTCCGCATGAGTGGTACAACATGAAGCCTTGCACGCTGTCGCACGCGGCGGTCAGAACGCGAACCTGCCAACACGTGATTATTATCTTCATCGAATAGGTGTTCGTTTGTCATTTCATTCATTGTCATTTGTTAATCGTTATAGGTAGCATTTGTTTTTCACGAAAAATGATAGATTTTATAAGTTCAATAATGTCACCGGTACCATAGCCACTCATTCTCATCTAGTTCACAAGAGAGTCCGCTAGGGTGAATGGGGGATTCGGGCTCTGATCTGACGGCAAGCAAACAATAATGCTCGCCATGTTATAAGTATGGGAGTCGGCACACCTTCTTTATATTATAGAGTCTGTTGGTATCACTACATCGTGACGTTGCTAAGCACAACAATACCCTGGTTGCTAAGCTGAAAACATCCTCATTGTTCTCACTTCACAAGGCTCAACTTGCATCATCTAGAATGCCGTGAGTGGTCGGTAAGACAGTAAACTACTACCGCCACAATGTAATTTCAAAAAAAAAACTTTGGGAAGCCCTCCCCCACTCCCATTAGGACTTGTGCATTTTCGAATTTGGGATATTTTGCCCAACCTTAAATTTCTTCCTTCTTAAATTTCTAATGTGATATCTTTTCGGAATGCCGTACCTTCGATCAGCGTTCTCATTGGCTGGAAGCCAATACCGGGCGACACCAACCTGACCTACCTAACCCTAACCTTGATCACCTTTCCGCCCTAGAATGTGGTGATGTGCTCGATACCGGGTCGGTATACCGGGCGACACCAACCTGACCTACCTAACCCTAACCTTGATCACCTTTCCGCCCGTGAATGTCCCACCGAGCGCTGTAGTAAAGTACGGCATTCCGAATTTATGCCACTCTCTTAAATTTCCGCCCATGAGGCCATCTGCCTCACGGTGTACGTACCTGCTCCATGATCGTGTCGATCATCTCTTTGCCGACCGAACAGTAGCCGCGGGCGAAGCACGAGGAGGCGTCTTCTTTACCGGCGTTGATGATCGTGGCAGGGCTGTACAACTTCTTGTACACACCGTTACGCACTTGGTCTGCCAACAGTTTTCATGTCACTTTCAAGTATACATTATTGGTCACCTTGGTTCCAGTGTAAGGGTTTAAGGCGGTGCGTGCAAGGTGCTTATAAAAATGGATAAATTCATCTTTACTATTTTTTTTTGGAAAAGGAGTGGAAAAGTTATCATTTAAAATGGAAAGGGAGAGACATAGGTGGTACGGGCATATGCGACGAATGGAAAAGGAGAGAATACCGAGAGCAATGTTTGAGATAGCAGAGAACAAATGGAGATGAGAGAAGAGTAGGAAGACCAATTATTAGAGGCTTAACTGCAGTTAGTGATCAATGTGAGATCAATGTTTTTTTCCAATTTCTAATTATTTTCTTGAACCTTCTCAAATTGATAGCACAGGATCGACCTGCATTGACCTAATAAATAACGTGCTAGGGCTTTTTAACGACTCCACCAACAGCTAGGTTATTTGGGGGTACGAATAAGTGGTTGATTATGAAACTATGAAGTGATTATAAGTGAAAAGACGTTCACGGTACCCATGGGTTATGCTGTATGCGGGACTCGAACCCGCGCCTAACTTTGACTTCAGTTTCTGAAGCAGTGCCTCAGCTGACTGAGCTACCGAGGGCGGTAATGCTGGCTCCAAGAGACTGGAACTCTGGTTGGAACTCGATAATTCCGAACCCTGCATTCGATGAAGTATTTGGTCATTTCGTATCTTGCACGTCAAGTTTTACAATCAATTATATCTGTGAAATCAACCGACCGACTAACCAATGACTACTACCCGACGACTCACCGACCACCTCGTGCTCCGTGTCGACGAGCAGTGCGCGCGGCGCCACGCGGTTACCCTTGCCCACGTGGCCGAAGAATGCGCTGTGGTTCCCCGCCTCGCCACCGCAGCGCTGCAGCGACCCGTCGGGTCTCACGCCGTGCTCGAGACACAGCAGCTCCCACACACTGTTGCCGGTCTGCACGCCAGCCTGCCCGATATGCACAGAGATCACCTGGGACTGAAACCACGACAAGGAGGGAGTCACAACAGTGCTGTTACATACTGATATACGATGTTATGCGCTGTCACATGCTGTCACACGCCTGTCACACGCTGTCACACGCTGTCACACGCTGTCACATGCTGTCACACGCCTGTCACACGTCTACCCGATATGCACAGAGATCACCTGGGACTGAAACCACGGCAAGGAGGGAGTCACAACAGCGCTGTTACATACTGTTTTGCGCTGTTATACGCTGTCACACGCTGTCACACGATGTCACACGCTATCACACGATGTCACACGCTGTCACATGCTGTCACACGCCTGTCACACGTCTACCCGATATGCACAGAGATCACCTGCGACTGAAACCATGGTCAAACTCCATGATCAAACCAATAGCACATGTTTGCTATCTCTCAAATGTCACGCCATCAACTTATTTTGAGGTTAGAGTTTGATCAAATTGGAACAGTCTATACTTCAATTATCTGGCAGTTTGGTGGAGTATGGACCTACTTAATCAAATGTGACTTTTGACTTGCGAGAAACATCATAAACAACAACAAAAACAACAACAACAGCACAACATTGAACGGATGCAATGATGTAAGCCGAAGATTTTTCAATAAGGACAGTTATGAAGTATTTTAAGATGGTAAGAAGGTGTCAATATGAACTTACCATATTGTTGAGGAAAGGTTGTAGGAAAGAAAACTAAATGTACTGAATTTAGTCGTTGAAACACTGTAAATTTTGATAAATTTGGTTGAAAGAAATGTTTTCTAACTAGATGTTCCGAAACTGTGAGAGAGAAATGTCAAATGTGGACGTTTGTGTGCAGTGATTTGTATTCAGATGGCTTTGACTATCTTGTCAGGCAGAGCCTTCTTTTAGTGAGCAAGGAATTGAAATGTATCCAAGGAGCTTGAATGTTTATGACTTTTCTTGACCTCGGCGCCATTTTGTAAAACCAGCCAATCATGGAGCAGCAGCAGGTTTCGGATAGTTGTACTTGAGTGATAGTAGCATTTTTTTTTCAATATTCAATATATTTTTCGAAGTCACGGCTTTCTAGATTCATTGACATCGGATGGAGTTCATTTCAAATGATCAAGGCTTGTAGAGTTTTCGATTAAACTTCATATAGACATCTCGCTCATCGTACAACGCACATTCTGCGTTTGCCTAGTTAAATTTCATAAGTAATAAATACTTCTCCAATTCAACTCCCATTCACTCTTAACAGTTCACGTTATCTCAACTTCAACTCGAATGAAACAAGCAATTTTAATTCCAATCAACTCGAAACAACGTAGACTAATCAACAAATATCACCGTTCAGTAAAAACTGATTTACTTTACCAACTTTCCAGATTAGTTTCTCGTTGTGTACTCCCTTCTTTTGTTTCGTTTGTGCAACAATCTACACGTCTTGACATCTCTCTCCTACTCAAGTACTGTGGTTATAGATACATTATCGAATACAGTGAAATCAAATTTTGAATATTCAGAATAGTTTCTCTTATTATCTATCATTTGGTGTCACTCTCTGTTGTATATTGTTTGTGCCACAATCTTCACAACTTGTCTAACTTCTACTCGAGTATCAACTGTGGAAGAGAAGGACGGCGATGTGTTGAACTGACCAGGTGCGAGAGAGATGCGAAGAGATCGGTGATAATGTTGCCATGACAACATGTAAGTCAATATTCATGGATGAACTTACGAGGGTACATTCCACCGCCATCTTCAGGACACACACAATGAGCATATATCAAATACATATATATATATATATATAAGAGATATTTTAGCCATGTCGTAAAAGATACGTCTCTACGACATGGCTGAAATATCTCACACATCTCGATATTGGATCGTATCCAAGAAGTTTAATGATCACATATATATATATATATATAGGCCTATATATATATATATATATATATATATATATATATATATATATATAAAACCTCAAAGCAATGTGTGTAGCCGCCCAGGTGGCTAAGTCAACTATCGCTAGCGGTAGTAACTGAAGTCACCGTTGGGCGTGGGTTCGAGTCCCGCATAAGGCATGAGTTTTTGTAAGCGTCCTTCCACCTATCATCACTTCATCGTTTCATTATCACCCGGTCATTCGTACCCCCGTATAACCTAGCTGTTGGTGGGGTCGTTAAGCAGCAACAACACACACACACAGCAATGTGTGATTAAAATACTGAAGGCGAAAGTCAAAGAATCTGATATATATATATATTTATATATATATATATATATATATATATATATATATATATATATATATATTTATACATATATATATATACATATATATGCCTATACACAACTATATAATGTTGATGTTATTAGGATACGTGTAGTGAGAGCCATGTACTCCAAGCCAAGCTTGCAGGAATGTAATTTCATCACGACACGGCGTTATCTGAGGGTTTAATAGCCGCTATGTGATTGGCTGGTTAATGAGCTATTGTTCATCTGAACGTCTTGCGAGATACAGGTGTCGACTGTTGCCAGAGGTAAGCCGACAAACTCAAACATTTCTACTAACTCGGTTTCCACATTCTATCCACTCGTTTCATGTTATTGGTGCTCTATTATTAAATCTATTGAATCTGTTTGCGCCATTATTGCTTATTTCTTTTCTCCCGACGCAATTCACGTTCGTGGTTTCAACTATGTGTTTCCCCTTCTGTTTAGTTTGTGTACGACCAGCCTTACTGGTTTTCATCCCCCTTCCCCATTGCATGTCGCAATGACAAGTTAGTTAGTTACAGGTATTCCTTCGTGGACCACGCATCGTTCAAGTTTCGCTAAGTTATTATCTAGTTTGGTCGTCTAGGCATTTTGCTAGTCCGGACGGACGGACGTTCGTCTGTTCTTTTCTCTTCTTGAATATTCCTTCTCTTTTCCTACCTTCTCCTCCTCTATTCACACCTCAGCTCTCCGTTCTTCCGTTCTTATACTTCGATTATTATTCTACAATTCGTTTAGGTGTCATCGCAGCGCTTCAAATTTGTAAGTCACTATTTTCATTATTTTCTATTCAAACTATTTCAAAATACAATCCACTCCCTTTTTCGGTTAGATTTCAGTCTAGCGCAGACAGAAGTCTAATAAATCTAATTACTCTATTATAGAAATCAACTCAAAACGTATTCATGCCATGCAGGTCCTGATATGATGTTCTGTCCACCAGGCAAGATGGTGTCATGTCACGTGCTAGTGGTCCTGGTGTCCCTGATCCACCAGGTACCAGGGTCGCCAGTGAGTCCTGGTAGACCTGAGAGACGGAAGGTGGACATGTAGGTCCTGATAAGATGTTCTGTCCACCAGGCAAGATGGTGTCATGTCGCGTGCTAGTGGTCCTGGTGTCCCTGATCCACCAGGTACCAGGGTCGCCAGTGAGTCCTGGTAGGCCTGAGAGACGGAAGGTGGACATGTAGGTCCTGATAAGATGTTCTGTCCACCAGGCAAGATGGTGCCATGTCGCGTGCTAGTGGTCCTGGTGTTCCTGATCCACCAGGTACCAGGGTCGCCAGTGAGTCCTGGGAGACCTGAGAGACGGAAGGTGGACATGTAGGTCCTGATAAGATGTTCTGTCCACCAGGCAAGATGGTGCCATGTCGCGTGCTAGTGGTCCTGGTGTCCCTGATCCACCAGGTACCAGGGTCGCCAGTGAGTCCTGGAAGACCTGAGAGACGGAAGGTGGACATGTAGGTCCTGATATGATGTTCTGTCCACCAGGCAAGATGGTGTCATGTCGCGTGCTAGTGGTCCTGGTGTCCCTGATCCACCAGGTACCAGGGTCGCCAGTGAGTCCTGGTAGGCCTGAGAGACGGAAGGTGGACATGTTCGTGACGGACGAGATGGCGTCCTCGTACATGAACAGCGTCGACGAGTCGGCCATTAAACCGTACAGGAGGACAGAAGCCGACGGTAAGCTCTGCGTTATACTTCATTCAAGTTGGTCCAGCATGAGTCGCGTTCCAGAATTAGGCACTTTTAGCTAGCGTTAGATTAGTATTCTCGAAATGGCGTACCAATTTCTAGCGGCTAATTCCGCTAGAATCTAGCCTGCTAAGTCCGCTGACATAGCTCATCTAGCGGTGAAAAAGGTTGCTAACTTGCTAGTTCAGCCATAATTTTAAGCGCCAATTCAAAGATCATGGGGTCGCTTGATATGGTCGAGCTGCAGATTGAGTATGATAATGAAATAATGACAATAACTGTGGAGAAAGTACTGCAAAACAATCAAATAATCGTGAGTATGAATATTTAAATTTAATGAGTAAATAATTGCGGCAAGAAATTCGACGATGCGGCTATAGGAGATGACCAGACAGTTATTGAAAATATTCAATTCTTTTGGCAATAAGAGCCAGTTTTTCAAAGTCCCGTTAGAGTGGTCGTCAGAAGTTGACCTCCGGTTGCGCAATTTTCTCGTTTTTCGACCTGCCGTCAGCGATAACGCGCACCTGACCGACGGTTATCTACTCAAAAACATAAACCCTGGATTGGGTCTTCGTTCAAGTGCCCGTTACTGCACTGCCTTCTAGCATACAATTTTGCATACGCATTCATGCACAACCAATCAGAATCGTCGTTGTTCTGGTCAGGTTCTCCTTAGAACGAACAGATAACCGGGAGTTGAAAAACGATCCTGTCGTTACAGGTCGTGGTTAGACATAACCGTCGGTCAGCTAACGCAGACATAACGAGGACTATTGAAAAACCGGCTCTAAGAGTGAGAACTTCGTCATCCTCTATATAAACTACCGTGACCATTGTGTGTCGTGCGCAGTGAGTGACGTGTTCGTGTTCCAGCGCGCCACGAGACGCGCAGGACCGGAAGCGAGGACTTGTCGGAGAGCGGGCCGTACTTCCAGGGCGACATCAAGACGGCTGGCGCGAGGAACGGCATCAAGAACGAGGCGTTCCGCTGGCCGGACGGCGTCATCCCCTACGAGCTGGACAGGAAGTACTGTGAGTGGACACGCCCTCCCCTGTCACAGGTCACGCCCCCAAGAGAACTGAGGCCCTAATCATAGAGGGAAGCACGTGATCATCTATGTCATATGCCATTCTCTTCCCCTCTCTCTCTCTGTCTATCTCTCTCTCTCTCTCTCTCTCTCTCTCTCTCTCTCTCTCTCTCTCTCTCTCTCTCTCACTCTCTCTCTCTCTCTATCTCTCACTCTCATGGCTTACTTACTCACTTTCCGTGTCCGGTAAAACACAATCTTCACAAATGTGCCACTGCCATGGCTCTCGCACTTGCCACTGCCATGGCTCTCGCACTTGCCACTGCCATGGCTCTCGCACTTGCCACTGCCATGGCTCTCGCACTTGCCACTGCCATGGCTCTCGCACTTGCCACTGCCATGGCTCTCGCACTTGCCACTGCCATGGCTCTCGCACTTGCCACTGCCATGGCTCTCGCACTTGCCACTGCCATGGCTCTCGCACTGTGTGTCACCGCGTGTGTCGCGTGGCTCGTGTCACGTGGCTCGTGTCACGTGGCTCGTGTCACGTGGCTCGTATCACGTGGTGTGTCACGTGGCTCGTGTCACGTGGCTCGTGTCACGTGGCTCGTGTCACGTGGCTCGTGTCACGTGGCTCGTGTCACGTGGCTCGTGTCACCGCGTGTGTCGCGTGGCTCGTGTCACGCGGTGAATGACGTCACGTGTTCCAGCCAAGGCGGACCTGGACACGTTCCATGTGGTGTTCGACGAGTACAAGGCGCGGTCGTGCATCAGGTTCGTGCCGCACACGACCGAGGAACACTACCTGTACATCACCAAGGACTCGTTCGGGTGTTTCTCCAACATCGGGAACCAGCGCACAGGTGAGTTCATTGGTGGAAGTCTTGGGCCGTGTTCCAAATGTTTAGTGCACTTGCGTGTAAGTACACTAATTTGAGCACTTGAAAACAACTATTGGAACACACCTAACTACTTTAGCGCTTTCTGTTAGCGATTGTCAAACATTTTGAGGTTATATTTTATTTTGGTAAAAACATTTATTCAATCAACTTTAATGAATAGTAAGGGCTCTATTCATATATATATATGCATTAAAAAGTGTTATTAGGCTTACAACACTTCATTTTCCCGATGAAACACAACAAAAAAACAATCAACAGACTTCTCAAGTGTGCAAGGGTACATACAAGTGTGCATGAGATGCACACTTGTATGTACCCTTCCAAGTGCACTTGGAAGGGTACACTTTTTCAACCCGACTATTGGAACACCACTTAAAATGGCGGCGCTTCCGGTTGTGATGTCACAAGTGCCCTTACTAGTGCACTTGGCGACATTTGGAACACAGCCTTGGCATTTTTCGTGGTAACATAATCACAAATTGCAGTCCAAGTTTGGCGTCGTCTCATCATGGAGTTGTATATAATGGAGGTCTATCTCAGTGCCGAGCCGTGTACCAGATCCCATACTTCCGGTTACTCCGATACGGCGGACATGTTCTTTTTCCAACTGCCAGTTGGAGCTACTCCCACATTGGTAATTCAGCAAGGCCTTCTTTATTATCACAAATTATGTAATAATATAGAAGGCAAGGCCTTCTGTATTATTACATTATGTAATAATATAGAAGGCCTGAATTCAGACACTAAATATAAAACAAGTTTCGTTCGGCCTACACCTGACAACAATCAGCTTGAGCAGGGAACATGGCTGCCGTTACCCACTATTAGTTGTGATCAAGTGGGCCGAGTTTTTAGCACGGAGTTATACCTCCGGTACAATACAACTCCATGATCTCATCGCTCAACAGTTAACGGATTCGTGCCTTGAGCGCTTATTGGATGAAGCTCAAAGCATGTCTCACCTAGCACAAATTCAGGGGTTATATTAGTGAGCAGTTGACCCTAATATGCGCAGTTCTAAACTTCTAAACTGCAGCTCTTAATTTCAATTTGCGCAGTCGTGAAATAACGAATATTGTTGAATAATGAACATTATCGAGGAAGAGTTGAACAGTTAGTAAATCGATATTCTTCAAACCACATTATTTCATGTTTATGCTCAATAATTTGAATGATTCTTCCCTAATTATTCTTCTCCCATTAATAAATACGCGTATACTTAGCGCAAATAATGCACTACAGTCTTAGGCCTATATATTCCCAAATAGTAACAACATTACTTAAAAAAAGTGAAGTTTTTCAACAAAAGAACTGCGGGGCAGTGATGCGCCTCCCCCCCCCCCCCCTCCCAGTATCCGCACGGAGACTACTCTCAAGGGTGTCTTCTCAAGAGACCGAGCTCCCTCATCACACACGCTGTTATACACACACCTCACTTGTTGTTAACAGCGGCTCTGCCCCATCTCGTCTTCTTGTGTCTTCTCAAGAGACCGAGCTCCCTCATCACACACGCTGTTATACACACACCTCACATGATGTTAATACGTGTCCGGTCTGTCGAGAGGGACATTTACGCTGACCAAGTAAATGTATAGTTCATTCTCCCTAACGACAGACGTCGGAACATTACGTGTGAAAGATGTTGGTAGTGGTTAAAGGTCGATTAGAATAGAAATTATCATTAAAGAACCACAGCAGTTTGTTGACTACTGTGACTATATTAATGATGAATAAATCCGGTCCTAGAATGGGAACCTGAGGTACTCCATGCATATCTCGCATGTACCTACACATGTTGGGATCAAACTTTACAACAGCCTGAAGGAGAAATTTAAAAATCTAACCGTCTCAAGACAAATGTTTAAAAATAGGATCAAAGACTTTTTAGTTGTACATGCCTTTTATACTATTGACGAATTCTGTGATGCCAAGTATTGTCAATGTACCTTTTGCTCAATTACCTAATTTTAGTAATTTAAATTAGCTCCTATACATAATATTTAACATGTTTGTTTGTTCATTTCATTTATATTTTTTTTTCACTGACTAATTTCTTAAACCCGTAACAACACATCTTTGTATACTTAAGGGTGAGTGTATATATTATGTATGTATCACTATGAAATAATAAACATCTATCTATCTATCTATCTCGCACGGATTCCTGATTGTGTGTTACCAACCTCCAGGCAAGCAGATCATCAACCTGGCAAGTCCCGGCTGCAACTCCAAGGGCACGATCATGCACGAACTTATGCACTCGGTCGGTTTCTGGCACGAACAGAACCGAAGTGACCGCGACGAGTACATCGAGATACACTTGGAGAACGTGCCAGCAGGTAGGTGTACCTTATTACCTTGGAGGGTTCGGCAGTGGTCGGCTCGTTTCGTGTTACTTCGTTTAGATGGACTCGAGATTTTTGGGTTTATCAAGACTACAATATAGTTGTTGCATTCCTGGAGATTCAATCCCGTTCGAGTCAGGTTCTTCCAGAATCGCGATACCCGTTCAGCACAGGTCCAACTTTGCGCCTAGCTCAATATATATATATATATATATATATATATATATATATATATATATATATATATATATATATATATATATATATATATATATATATATGTGAGCACGGAGATTTTCGCGGCCAATGGTTGATGGTAAAAATGTTTCCACGGTAAGTTTGCTGCGATCAGAAAGCATGTTGGGTCCTAAAAAGGACCGGTTTATGCGACGTTTCGCTGGAATTTCATCCAGCATCATCAGCATCCAGCATATATATATATATATATAAAAAGTTTAAAAAAAACATGAAAACCAAGCCCAAAATGTTTCGGCATATGGAATGCAAATCTTCGCTACACTCATCTAATTAAAAGACCAGATGTAAGGAATGTCAGGATGTGTAAGGTACTGACCTAGCCACCGTTGTGCTTCAGCCCATCAGCAGAACTTCCTGATCAAGACCAAGCAGGAGTCGCTGACTTACGGCCTGCCTTACGACTACGGCAGCATCCTGCACTACTCGGACACGGCCTTCACCTCCAACGGCGAGCCCACCATGGTGGCCAAGGTAGGCGCATTGCAAGAACGATGTTTAACCCCGGTCTGCTTTAGACACCGTCTAAGTAGCCTCTGCAATGCTATACTAGACACTTAAGGTGTGAGAAGGTTAGATTCAAGTCGTACCCAGAAACTCGTCTAGTTTATAGTAAGGTTTCATGAGGAGGTTTAAGGTTTAAGGTTGTGTCTGAAGGACGTAGGAGACTGAGAGCTGAGAATATGAGGTGGAAGTTTATTAGATTCCGGCACAAAGATACGTGGGGCTGTGTTTGTAGAAGCTGTGATTGAAGGAGTGCATGAAGATGCCTTAGCTGGACCTAGTTTGGTGAGAGTGGTTTGTAGAGTTTTGAGGAAATAGATCGGGGTTAGAGTGGGTAAAGGTAGCTGCTCTCTCCCTCTCACTCTCCCTCTCACTCTCCCTCTGTCTCTGTTGCAGAAACCTCTCAACGGCATCAAGATGGGAACGAAGATTGGATTTTCACCGAGTGACATTATTCGCATCAACACCATGTACAATTGCAACAATAAACGGCGCAAAGGATAATCTGACAACTGCGCAGATGTCACGCTGCGCATGTAACACACTGCGCATGTCACGTGGCATTGTCACATCTATCATTGTTGCCAACCTACAGAACAGTTTCGTTGAAAAGAATTGCCAAAATGGCGACAACATTAACGAAATCCATACGGATATCATTTCGGTTCATTTCTTTACAGTTTGCATGTCTTATTGAGGTGAAGTGAAGTTCTGATAATATATTGATTTACATACATCAACCAGTACAGAGTGAATTGGTGTAAAAATCGACATTTATTCATCATTGCAGTCAGTAAAGCAATATTTATTCCTATGAGAATATTTGTCAAGGTGAATTATTAACATATATTTACATATTTTATTTATTCATCACAGATTGTTCATAGAACAGGTGGTAATGGTTACTATACCTAATGAAATTACAATCAAACATACTCGATAAAATTATACTTCATTTTTTTCTTAGCTCTCTTCTTAAATCACCGATCTTCGTTATATTCTTGATATCTTCTTCCAATTCATTCCATTCCCGCGTCGTTCTTTGTATAAATCCATATTTACCTACTTCTCTATCCACTTTTTCCACTTCCATTCTTATCCCTCCCCTTGTACTTCTTTGTAATCCCTTTTCAATTCTATTGCTTAATTCATCCCATCCTGTATATTCATTCTTGACTAACAAAATTGCACATTCTTTCTATTTGTCTTCGTTTCGCCAAATTTTCCCATCCCATTTCCTCAATCATTTTACTGGGTCTTTCTATAACTTTTTCAACCACATCCTTATCGTTCCTGATAATCTCCATGATAATCGCACTTTTTCCAACTCCTGTGATTTCTGATGAATGCCTGTTTTCATCGGTGCTATAGAATACCTAACGGAACCAAAGCGATATCGAAACAGTTTCGACTAGTCAAGTAACAAACAGAAGTTATAGAATAAGGCTCTTGAGCTACCTGTGCAATGCCCACAAACAAACAACATAAAAACACACAAACAAAGCTCCATAATAGTAATATCAAAATCTTCGCCAACGCTCATCCAATAAATACATTCACATCCGACTACTTCTTCGAGTGAATCGACTTCAAATGAGCCGCGACGTGCGACTTCTGTCGAAACCTCGCCGAACACTCGTCGCACCGAAACGGCAGTTCGCCGCCATGTATCAACGCGTGCTTCCGTAGATTCCCCGAAGTCCTGCACTTGTATGAACACCTGTCGCACTCGAACGGTTTCTCGCACGTGTGTATCATCCTGTGCGTCCGTAAACTGCTCGCGAGTCTACACCTGTACGCGCACACGTCGCACTCGTGAGGCTTCTCGTCCGTATGGATCAACAAGTGTTTCCGCAGACTGCCCGCCGACGTGCAGCGGTACGGACACGCGTCGCACTTGAAGGGTTGTTCCCCGGTGTGTATCATGACGTGAGTCTTGAGGTTACCGGCTCGACTGCATTTGTACGAACACTCTTTACAGTGGAAAGGGAGTTCGCCGGAATGTACGAGGACGTGTCTTTTGAGATCGCCGGATTGTCGGCATTTGAACGAACATTTCGTGCATTCGAACGGTTGTTCGCAACTGTGGATCATGACGTGGGTTCGTAGGCGCGACGGTCTGGCGGTCGCGTAGCCGCACACGTCGCAGACGTGGTTCGAAGCGGGAACTTTTTTTTTATTTGGTTTCTTTTTTTCTTTTTTTTTCTTGGGTAATTTGACCGGTTTGTTCTTGTTTCCGGTATCGATTGAAGCGAGGAGTTCACTCGGGTTGTCCACACTCGTGGGTGGCTCGGTGTGGTCGTCTGCGCTGACGTCCAAGCTGGTGTCGTCGGCAGGGTTACTAGACACTGCACATACAAGTAGAATATTAGTAACGATTAGGTCTGAGTTCACGAATTTGATGGTTAAAGTACTGCTACTTTTACTGTGTTTTACTATATATTGGGTTCAACGACGCACTGTTTTGATAGCGCAGATCTAATGGCGTCGGATGGATGATTAATGAGATGATGAGATGATGAGATGAAGGTTTCTTGGGTAATAAGAAGGATAGTTGGAAGGAAGCGGTCATGGCCGACTTATTGTAGGAACCATCCCGGCATTAGCCTAGACTACAGAGGGAAACCACGAAATAAAACCCGTAAAGATGGACGGCGGCGGGGATCGAACTGGGTCCGAAAACCGCGCACGTCTCAACAATGTCATTTATTATGAATGTAACATTGTTGACAGTTTATTTATAGCATTTTGTCGGCCATATTGGGATTCAGAAGCGCATTCTGTTGTTGCTTTTGGTGTTGAATAGTCAATTTGCTTGGTTAACTAATTTGAACTGAGTTACTGAGACAATGTTTACTCCTTTACTTTGAAAGCAGTTGTGAAGTTGATCATCATACAATGGAAAAAACAATTACTGATTGGTCTGAAATTGTTAGAATTAAGCCTATCACTCCACTAATCTTCCAGTATGGTTGGAAATTTCCAATATGTAGCCTAATGTGTACCATTTTTGGGTTGGCATTCAAAAATATTTTATCAAAGAGAAGTTTTTCAAATTTTCCCACCCAGGTTAATCATATGGGGCTTATCAAAATTTGAGAGTAAAATCGCGACAGGCAAATGGGACCGTTGGCCATGATTTGTCCCCAAGAAAGCACAAATACTGTCCATGTTATTAGTATGGGAGTTGGGGCAGCTTGTTCATATTACGATGAAGTCTGTTGGTATCACTACACTGCGGCCACAACATTAGTTTTAGACAATATTTAGTTTGAGAATAACAAAATTATATTTACATTCTTCTATCGGTTCTTCTTTAACTGCTACGAAAACCATCTCGTCCAATTCTTCCGACTCGGAAACACATTCCAGTTCATTCCGTTGCGATAAGAGGGGTCCATCCTGTTCCACTCCTTGCTCCGGGATTGAAGCGGCCGGCTCTGAGAACTGTTCCGTTACTTCACACTCAGTCATGTTAGCAGCCACTGCAAACAAGAACAAGGTGAGACTATGACACAGTGAAGTGGCCGGCTCTAAGAACTGTTCCGTTACTTCACACTCAGTCATGTTAGCAGCCACTGCAAACAAGAACAAGGTGAGACTATGACACAGTGAAGTGGCCGGCTCTAAGAACTGTTCCGTTACTTCACACTCAGTCATGTTAGCAGCCACTGCAAACAAGAACAAGGTGAGACTATGACACAGTGAAGCAGCCGGCTCTAAGAACTGTTCCGTTACTTCACACTCGGTCATGTTAGCAGCCACTGCGAACAAGAACAAGGTGAGACTGACACAGTGAAGCGGCCGGCCTAGACTTACCCCTCAATATATCTTCAATGGTAATGGTAGGCCTAGGCATAGGCCATGGTAATGGTAGGCCTAGGCCTAGAGGTATTTTGTGTCACTGTTGCCATACCGGTACCATAGAAAGTCAATGATCTAGCGGATGTTCTGGGCCTATTATATTGTATACAAAACAAACACTAACTATAAAATGTAAATAACGCCTAGGCTTAGGCATTGAATGACCTAGGCTACGTTCTAGCATTAATGCACGTACTATCCTCTAATTGATACAGGTGGCGTAGGAGACAGGTAATCTAACAGGCAGTGAATTCAGTAATTCAGCCACGGAATTATCGTCTTTTCCTCCGAAGTATACGCCGACTGTCGGATAATTATAGGCCTAGGTGTATTTAGCTTAAATTAAAGTGCATTTTGTAAGCATATGCGTTAACAATAATTCCTTTAGTACCTCTCTTCGTTTCTCTCAGGTATGTTGTTAAGTTAGAGTTATGTAGGCCTAGGTCTTTGATTGTTGGTTTGCCTCTTTCCTAGGCCTAGGGCATTAAGTATATAGGTCTACTTAATGCCTATTCACGATTCAACTTGACTTTTAACTTATTCTGTTAACTTAGGGTTTTAATCTCACTAAAATGCTACGGTACCTCATGCACGATACTCTTCCTACGTCTAATGTCATCTCGCCAAACAGCTATGCATCAACTGTCACTTGAGAGCAACATAACCTAAAAGTTATGTTGCTCACGTCTAGTGGGAGCTTACAATAATTGTTTATAATATATAATATGAAAATTTACAGAATTAATACAGTTTTGACAATGTTGTAGTTCATTCATACACCATTAAGTATTGTTCCCAATGTTGTTATCAGTTGTACCGGTAAGCAAACAATAGGCTAGACACATTCTGACCAAATAGTTGTCGACCGGATTTATAATAATAATAATAAGAAGATCTTTATTTGTACGGCGGGGTTAAGCCACAGTGGCTTTTCTTCCACTGATTTGATGAACCACGCACACTTGTTTGCAGTGGCTACTAACATGACTGAGTGTGATCGCAGCAAGCTCGAAGTAACGGAACAGTTTCTCGAGCCGGCCGCTACGAACGCAGAGCAAGGAGTAGAACAGGATGGAATGCCCGTGTCGGATGACGATGTTTCGGATGTCTCGGATGAATGTGCAATCGAGTCGGAAGAATTAGACCCGATGGCTTTCGTAGCGGTTAAAGAAGAACCACCCGACGAAAGTAAGATGTATTTCTTTACGAATCGTAAATAATATTTTGTAGCTCAAAATTTATTTCTTAGCTATGTTTCTTTGTGTATGATCAACTAAAGTCGAGGATTTTTCCATTCAAAAATATATTGTTTCAATGTTGCTTAACGACTCCACCAACAGCTAGGTTATACGGGGGTACGAGTGAGCGTTTGATAATAAAACGATGAAGTGATGAAAGATGAAGGGACGTTTACAAAAACCAGTGCCTTATGCGGGATTTGAATCCACGGCCAACCTGACTTCAGTTAACTTAGCCACGGGGAGCCAAAAACATTTAGTAATGGGCTGCCTGAAACTGGATTCGAGCAGGATTTTTTTTTTCAGTTATTCAATCATATATTTCAGCTCGTTTTAATTTAAATATCAATTTAATTCCTATCGTTTGTATTTCTAATTCTACCTGAACCCATATATTTTGTGCAATGTACAGGCCCAGTACCGGTACTTGGCAATAAACTGAACTGAATCGAATGAAAAGTTACATACTCATGAAATGGGTATTTAATGATAATAATTAATCATTTGGCCGCCCCGGTGGCCAAGTCAATCATCGCTAGCGGTAGTAACTGAAGTCACCGTTGGGCGTGGGTTCGAGTCCCGCATAAGGCATGGGTATTTGTGAACGTCCTTTCATCTATCATCTCTTCATCGTTTCATTATCATCCGCTCATTCGTACCCCCGTATAACCTAGCTGTTGGTGGGGTCGTTAAGCAACATTAAAAAAAAAAAAAAAAATCATTTGTTTTCATAGTGTCCGACGACCAAGAAGATGATGAGGACATAGATTCGAGTACAGATGATATCATCGAGCAGGACCCGGTATCGACCAAAACACCAACTACGAGTATGGACAACAAACAAAAACCTCCGACGCCAACCACTACCCGAAAGAAGAAGAAGAAACCGGCATTACCGTTACCAAAAAAGATCAAGAAAATCAAATCCAACGAGAAACCCATCACAGTTACGTGCAGTATCTGCGGGTACAAACCCACGAGATCCAACGATCTAACCGCACACATGTTAATACACAACACCGACCGCCCATTCCACTGCCAATCATGTTCGTTCATCTGCCGGACAGCCAGTAACCTACGAAGACACATGTTAACTCACACCGGCGAAAAGCCGTTCCATTGTCCCGATTGTCCGTACAAAACATCCAGATCTTCCGACTTGAAAAAACACTCGACGAAACACACCGGTAAAAAACTATTCCAATGCGAAGAATGTTCCTACGATTGCATGCGACCTTGCGATCTGAACGCGCACATGCTAACCCACGCCGACCAACAGAAATACCATTGCGACAAATGCCCGTACAAATCCAGCGAGTCGAGCCGCTTAGAAACGCACATGACGACACATTCCGACGTCCTCCCGTTCCAGTGCCGGGAATGTTCTTACAAATGTAAACAATCCGGGAATATGAATCGTCACATGTTGATACACACGGGTGTTCAACCGTTCCAATGTCAGGTGTGCGCGTATAAATGTAATCAAGCGGGAAGTTTGAGAGTGCATATGATGTTACATACGGGCGATAAACCCTTTCAATGTACGCAATGCGATTATAAATCGGCGAGATCGTCGCGTCTCAAATCGCACATGATGATGCATACCGGGGAGCAGCCGCTACAATGCGAGGTATGTGCTCACAAGTTCAGATCGACGAGTAATCTGAAATGCCACATGATGATCCATACTGGCGAAAAACCGTACAAATGTCGGGTGTGTTCGTTTAATTGTCGAGAGGCGGGGAGTTTGAAACGGCACGAGATGATTCATACGGGCGAAGAGCCGTTCCAGTGCGACAAGTGTTCGTTTCGATGTCGCGCGTCGAGTTATTTGAAGAGGCACATGTTGGTTCACGACGGGACGGCGTCGGTGGAGTGCGAGGAGTGCGGGTATAAGTGTCGACGGCAAGCGCAGTTGTTGGTTCACGTTAAGACGGTTCACGGGAGGAAGTAGGTGAATGTGAGCAGTGATAAGTAGAGTTGTAGGAATGTATGATATGACTTGACTTTATTGACGTTAACATACAGATATTATACTAGACAAAAATGTAAAAGGGCGAGGTTCGGTTGGTTCACCGCTCCTCCACCTAACCGTCTACATACAATACAATAATACACATTTTACAATCAGGTAGGCCTACAAGAAAAAACAATAGGATAAAAAGGTACAAACAGAAACTAAGCATATCTGTATGAACATTACTAATATTAAAATATGAATTATGATACGTAAGATGAAAAGTGACACTTCATCTTGTGGATCATGATGAAAATTATGAATAATAATGAGAAAATGAGAAAGTTAAAAAAGGTCCATTGATGATAATATATTGGACGTTTGTATTTCGGTTTGACAATATATTTTTTTTTTCTTGGTCTAATAGGAGAAATTTTTTATATTGAGCTTTGAAACATATGAATGTAGCATTTATATTTAGTTTTGGTAGTCTATATGACTATATATTATGTGAAATGTAGCATTTTGTGGCTAACTACTAAACTGCCAACTCTCGATCAACAACAGTCCCCAGTCTGACTTGTGCGGCAATCTCAAATCGAGTTTGCCCGCGGACACCTCGATCCGCCCGCCAATCATTTTCTCAAAGTCCCCACTTTCAATTGTGTGGCAATTGTGTGTAATTGTTTCATTATCATCAGCTCATTCATACCCCCGTATAACCTAGCTGTTGTTGAGGTCGTTAAGCAACATTTAAAAAAAGCAAAAAAGTAGAAGTTTAGATCAGTTGTTTTTTACTTTTTAGTACAGTTGGTTCTTAGTACAGTTGGTTCTTAGGACAGTTGGTACGTTCTCAAAGTAGCTGATCTTGGCAGTGATAGTGAATGTTTCCGTGCCGAATGTCGACGTCCACATTGAGTCCATGGGAGTCGATTTAGCGGAATGTCAGTTTTTTTGTGATAACGTTTAAACGAAGAGAGATATCGAAATTCTAAAAACAAGGAAACAAAGATATTTTCAATACCTTCAAGATGGTGTAAGTAATAACTATTTATCTAATGTTACGTAGTTCTCTGGCGTATACGCTCAAAATATGTATACTTGTATGCGTAGGCCTACATACGCCTGACAATCAGGCGATTTGAGTTGAATAGTTATCACTTACATCAACTTGAAGGTATTGAAAATATCTGTGTTTTCTTGTTTTTAGAATTTTGATATCGTATTCCGTTCAGAAGGTATCTAAAAAAAACTGATATTCTGCTACATGAGAGGATGTAGCTGAATGCCAGCACTGATGGTGAATGTTTCCTTGCTTCGAGAGTTACTTCGGGTCTCTCATGCTGTATCAATATAATTGTCGATGTATCATAGTGTAAATCTACAAGCAGTGATAGTAGACATGGTTGTGAAGTTTTCTGACTTCTTTTAATAGTTATGAAAATCATTGAAACTATTAATAATTTCCAGATATATAATAATGGTATGTATCTTTCTTTTAAGCATTTTTGGAACAACCAGCCACCCTTCTCATTCCTACCGTCTCCTGGGTAATTGATATCTTTCATTTGTCTTGGAAATGGATTCTATTTTCCTGAATTGTTCTGATTATTATGTGATAATGATTTGATGTAAAATTATAGATGAAATAATAAACTTACATTTTAAAATAAAGACATTAAAAAATTCGCTGTCACCGTGATAAGACTGGGTAATCTAGCAGGCTGTGGAGAGTAGAGGTAAGAATTTAAATGGCGTCGAAAGTCTACTGTCAAAGAATATTTAGTTCTAGTGCAATTCATTTGTAACCATAAATGCATTTACGATTGATCCAGTGGATTTATTTTTGCATTTCAGGTATGTTGTCAAGAAGGTAGGCCTAGGCATTTGATTCATAGTTTGACTTGTTAGCAATCCAATCCAGACATTGCCTGTAAACACCGCATTTAGGCCTTCATAAAATCAATAGCATGAGTTTTGGCCAATGGCTAGGCCATTGATTTTGTAAGTTACTACAAATTCAATGGCCAGGCCTAGCTCTATCATAGCTTAATGCTGTATGAAAAGCATGGCGTAGGCCTATGTAGTATCAAAGTCAATATCAGTAAGAGGGGTAAGCCCAACCATTGACTTTATAATAACTACGATGCCCCAACCATCGAGTTTGTAGTGTACCCTATGGCCTAACCACCACCTATATACTTAATGGCCTAACTGTATGAAATAAGTCTCACGCCATTGTAGTGAAGAAATATGTTGAAGATAATAATGTTGCCGCCACGGTGGCTCAGTCAGCGTAGAAACGGAATTCACCGTCGGGCGTGGGATCGAGTCCCGCATGAAGCATGGGTTTTTGTAATCGTCCTTTCACCTATCATCACTTCATCGTTTCATTATCACCCGCTCATTCGTACCCCCGTATAACCTAGCTGTTGGTGGGGTCGTTTTGAAGCAGCATTAAATTCAAACCGGTAGATAAAATTGATAATAGGACCCATGTCAGGTTAAGTTGAGCCTAGTAGGATTTGTATCTACATTTTCTTATATTATTTGTAGGTTTGAGAGCAATGACAGTCGTGAAATGGTTGTAGGCCTACCGAATGGATTCAGCCTAAAACAGATTATGCTGATATACGTGTAAATTTTAGGCATTACGATTGAGTTCCAACACGGTTAGAGAAGCGATTTGAAACTGTCAAATCGCTTCTGAAATATGTGCCAAACATTCCGAAACGATTTGGATGGGCGAGCCCGTAACTCTAGGCCAATAACAAGGTGGTGTGAATCAACAAATATGGCTGGCAATTTTCAATTATCAAATTGATTTCACTAAAAGTTAGTATCAACACTATCCATCTCTATACCAGTATTTAATATAGGCCTACCACTTAATCTTACATCTTATAGAGACTTATTATATTCAGACAGTATTATTCAGACTGACTCAGTACTGGATACTTTTATTATTCTTTTTTAATTGACTGTAGACTTTATACTCTTAGTTATTGAACAAAACAATGTAAATATTACCATCTGCCACCGGAAGGTAACCCCTTCCCACGCAGACCAAATAAAGATTTGATTTGATTTGATAAAACTGTTCAAGGTAAGCCTATCAACACAAATGACAGAAAATTGAACAAATTCAGGCTGAAACGTTTTAGCTAAACTGTTCTCCATCTTTGCGATAAACCTCATCCAAGCCTATAGGTCTGAAGCCTCCTTGTGCAATATCTATACTGTGTCCATAGTAATAATAATGATAGCCGCCCCGGTGGCTAAGTCAATTATCGCTAGCGGAAGTAGGCCTAACTGAAATCACCATTGGGCGTGGGTTCGAGTCCCACATAAGGCATGGGTTTTTGTAAACGTCCTTTCACCTATCATCACTTCGTCGTTTCATTATCACCCGCTCATTCGTACCCCCGTATAACCTAGCTGTTGGTGGGGTCGTTTGTGTCGTTTGTGTTGGTGGGGTCGATATATAACCGTACAAAAATGAATTATTCTGATGTGGGCCGTAATTTATAGTTTGTATATAATTGGTTTCTTGTCGCCTTTTCTTCCAGCTTGATCCCACAGGATGGATCTGGATCCCCTAGCCTTTGTGGAAGTGGAGGAAGATCGTTCCGTCTCCGTAGTTACGGATGCGGCACTCAATGAGTTCGAATCAGGTAGCGTATTCTGGATTATAGGAAATAATTGTAAATCAATCGACAAGACCATCAAATTTAGTAATGATTTTTTTTTTTTGTAATTAGGCCTACATCGAAACTTGATAGGCCTACAAAATTATTGTTCCCAAAGAGAGAGAATGTCAATTTATTCGACAGCTGTCCACAAAGCGGGATACCAAGATGGTACAGCGTAACAAAATCAATACATAGAAGTAAGATGGTTATTCACAAAAGTGATGCAAAATTGATTACAAAAAAATCCTGAAATATTATAAAACCAATTTAATCTAGTGTTATAGGTCTATAACAAAAGTAGCAACATCGAAATTGAGTCTATGGATGAAAGGTGGGATCTAGCCGGTAAGCCGCCCCGGTGGCTAAGTCAATTATCGCTAGCGGTAGAAACTGAAGTCACCGTTGGGCGTGGGTTCCAGTCCCGCATAAGGCATGGGTTTTTGTAAACGTCCTTTCACCTATCATCACTCCATCCTTCCATCATCACCTGCTCATTCTTACCCCCGTATAACCTAGCTGTTGGTGGGGTCGTTAAGCAACAAAAAAAAAAAAAGTCTATACACATTCTGCCAAAATGGCGGTCGACCGTAAGTTTGAACTAGGCGCTGATTGGTCGATTCCTACGTTTTCCGTAAACTTAAGAAACTAAGTTTGGAGTTCACAAACTTCTACGTTACTGCTATTGCTAAGTACTAAGTATAGTGTTGTCGTGAACAGCAACGAGAAATACCTCATGAAAAACAATTTGTAAGTTCCTAAGTTTACGGTTATGTTTATACATGAATGGGCATTCAGCGTTTATCATAGTTTCTCCATCCTCTCGTTAGCAGTCACTGCTAAGGAGACCGAGTGTGAAACAGCGGAACAGTTTCCGGAGCCGGCCGCTTCAAGAGCAGAGCAAGGAGTAGAACAGGACGGAATGCCCGGACCGAAGCAGGAACGTCCGGATATCCCGGATAAACGTGCGATGGAGCCGGAAGAATTGGAAGAGATTGCTTTCGTAGCGATTAAAGAGGAACCGCCTGATGAAAGTGAGTAATGATCTTATGGGTCATTCCATGATACTTGCGTATCATTTAGAACAATTTTATTGAATACATAATGGTTCCCAAGTCTCAATATTTCAAGCTGCTGTTTCTGACAAAATTAGGTGAATCTGCCAAAACTAATTTGTAATTCAGGAATCAAAGAAAAAATTATGAAAAAATTCCTTTCGCAAAAATTAATTAGATAACGTGCGGTAACTCACGTATCGCAGAAAAGACGTCAAATATTCCTGTAATTAGGCCTACTGTAACTATCAATTTCTTTTCAACCTCTGTCACTACGGATGTTTTTATTTGTATGCAACTATGATAATAGTATAGGAATGCTTGTGAAAATTTTACCCATTCTCACCCATACTATCACTATCCGCTCGTCCAACAACGCATATATGGCGTTTTCCCAGTATTTATAATCTGTATTTGTATCCGCAGTGTCCGACGAACAAGAAGATTACATCAACACAGAGGATCACATCGAGCCATCAACCGCGGCATCAACCGAGACTTCTACGAGTGTGGACAATCGACCAAAACCCACACCGCCGACCGATACCAGAAAGACGAAAAGAAAAGCGGCGATATCGCGACAGATCGAGATCATGAAAGCCGCCACGGCCGCCACCAACACCTGCGGCATCTGCGGATACAAGACCGCGAGATCTAACGGCCTGACGGCTCACCTGCAAATCCACGACACCGACCGCCCGTTCCACTGCCAGTCATGTTCGTTCATCTGCCGGACGGCCAGTAACCTACGAAGACACATGTTAACTCACACCGGCGAAAAGCCGTTCCATTGTCCCGATTGTCCGTACAAATCATCCAGATCTTCCGATCTTAAATCTCATCTAATGGTCCATCGAGGGGAACATCCGTTCAAATGTCAAGATTGTCCTTTCAAATGCCGTTCATCCAGCGATTTAAAACGTCACATCCTAATCCATACCGGCGAACAACCGTACAAATGTGAAGAATGCCCGTTCAGATCGTCGCGATCCTCGCACCTGAGGACGCACATGCTAACGCACACGGGCGAGAAGTCGTTCCAATGCAGGGAATGCTCGTTCAAGTGCGGACTTCCGAGCAATCTGAAACGTCACTCGATGACGCACACTGGCGAGCAACCTTTCCAGTGTTCGGAATGCCCGATGAAATTCAGTCAGGCGGGAAGTTTGAAATTGCACATGACGACGCATACGGGCGTACAACCGTTTCATTGTCTCGAGTGCGATTATAAGTCGTCGCGATTGTATCGATTGAAAGCGCACATGTTGGTGCATACCGGCGAATTACCGTTCGAATGTACCGAGTGTATTTTTAAGTGTAGATCGGCGCGGAATTTGAAATCCCACATGCTGACACATTCCGGGGAAAAGCCGTATCGTTGTAAGGAATGTGCGTTGACGTTTAGTAAGGCGTGTAATCTGAAGAGGCACTTGTTGATACACGGGGGTGAACGACCTCTGCGGTGCGTCGAGTGTTGTTTTAAGTGTAAAACGGAACGCGAGATGACGGCTCATTCGTCGGCTGTTCACGGGGCGGAGTCTAAGACGGAGTGATGTTGGACCGGGGAGTTGCGAGAACTTGTCTGATCGGAAGGGGATATATCACGTGATAAGGAGAGAGGTACCGGCATATGTAGCGCAGGATTATGTATTAACTCATCTCATCGATTGAAAAGATCTTGAAGCAGCAAATGGGATGAGTTTGGAAAGAGATGAGTTCAGGAAGATATGAGTTTGGAAAAAGATAATTTAGACAGCCAATATACGAATAAGTTTCAAATGAGATGAGTTTGGAAAGAGATGAGTTTGGAAAGAGATGAGTTTAGAAAGAGAGATGAGTTTAGAAAAAGATGAGTTTAGAAAGAGATGTGTTTGGAAAGAGATGAGTTTTGAAAGAGATGAGTTTGGAGAGAGATTTGTTTGGAAAGAGATGAGTTTTGAAAGAGATGAGTTTGGAAAGAGATGAGTTAGGAAAGAGATGAGTTTGGAGAGAGATGTGTTTGGAAAGAGATGAGTTTTGAAAGAGATGAGTTTGGAAAGAGATGAGTTTGGAATGAGATGAGTTTGGAAAGAGATGAGTTTGGAAAGAGATGAGTTTGGAATGAGATGAGTTTGGAATGAGATGAGTTTGGAAAGAGATGAGTTTGGACAGAGATGAGTTTAGAAAGAGATGAGTTTAGACAGCCAATATACAGGTTAGTTTTGAATGAGATGAGTTTGGAAGGAGATGAGTTTAGGAAAAGTTGAATTGAGATGAGTTTGGACGTCACCCAGCGCAGTGGTTAGCACGCTCGCTTCATGTGATCCGGGAGGCGAGGTTCGATCCCCGCCGCCGACCATCTTTAAAGGGGTTTTATGTGGTCTCCCTCTGTAGTCCAGGCTAATGCAGGGATGGTTCCTACAATAAGTCGGCCATGACCGCTTCCTTCCTATTACCCAAGAACCTTCATCTCATCATCCCATCATCTCATTAATCATCCATCCGACGCCATTAGATCTGTGCTATCATAACAGTGCGTCGTTGAACCCAATATGAAGAAGAATTAAAGGAGAGAGGCAAGGAGACTAATATTAGTTTGTACACTAATCCGTAATCACCGATTCGTATTCCAATTGTGAACCATGCCAAACTAACCTAACCAAAATTATCAACATTTTCTTTAGCACAAAAATTCAGCTTTTTTGACAATTTTAGAAAAAGTCGGGACAAAATGAGAAATCCACTTTGTTAACAATAACTATGAAAAACGTGATAACATAGGCGTGATTATTTTTTTTTCTAATAGATCATCAAAACTTGATACAAAATCATTGTTCCCCAATTAAGGCTATGTATGAAAGTAGGGTCGTTTGGACGGGGCACCACAAGGGCGATCTTACCACCCCATTTTGATTATTCAAAACTAATTAACTTCAACACCAGGGCTGCAATGTCTGTGACTCTTATTTCCCTCCTCAGATAGAAGTATTTCAGTTTCCAAAAGTCTGGAACACATTATACAGTGAAACCTCTATCCATTGTTTTTCAAGGGACCAGGAGAATAAAATCATCCATGCAGGAAAATTCAACATTGATCATATGGGAGTGGGGTGGCACAATGTACAAGCAGGAAAACGATGGATCCGGGAACGATGCATTGAGGTTTCACTGTAAAACTAACTGATATTGAAATGATGAAAATCGAGGAGAAAAGGGCTATCCCTTGCCAGGTAGATAGATAGATAGATAGATAAGTCTTTATTTATACATGTAAATACAAATACCGTGAAGAAGGGCGAGGTTCGGTCTCACAACCGCTCTTCCACCTAACCTTATAACATTGCTTATACTTGAAGCTAACAAATTTTAAAATACAAGGTAAAGGTAAATCCACGTGTGGATCAGCTGTTTTACAAACTCGTGTCACTCCACGAAAACACCGTCATTCTCTCTCGGACCAACTATCGACAGGGACGGACGTGTTACGGGACGCAGGTAGGAAGACGAACAGAAGATGCCCGGGTCCTGGGTTCGCATCTCGCCACAAGCTCTTGCCGTAATGTATTGAATAAACATATTGAAGGGTAACGTAGCCAGCCCAGGCATTTACGTTTCGCCTTTTCTCACGTGTACATTATTTACTATTCCTAAAATGTATACCCTATATAATATACACTCATGTACGGACTTCTTATTCTTTGAAAGAACTCGTCGTTACATTCGTGTGCTATTTTCAATCTGTTGATTTACATTGTTATAATCTTGGTTGTAGTTGAAAGATGTAATATATAACTATAATGCATGTAATAGTAAATACTAAATAGGTTGTTGTGAGCCATTACCAGTACTTATATTGAGATAAAATACCTAAACTGGTCATACAAAAAAACATAAGAATATGTTATAGCTAGAAGTTTGGATCAAAGCTAATTAGCTTATATTTAGTGCAGGTCTAATGTCCTAAATGGCCTCCTAGCTGGAAGTGTGAATAAAAGCTAATTAATTCAAATTTAGATTAGGTCTTGATGTTCAAATAAATTCCAGTTTAGATTCACTTTGAAAGATTCAAATCAAGGCGTGCAGAAATGTAAGAGTGTAATATGAATAAATGAATTATAAGGGTAGTAAAACTATATTGCCATGATTCTGAATTGGAATGAGTATTATAGGCCTAATACCTTCATCAATTTCCCTCCATATAACTTATAGGCATATCTATTATTCAACTATATAGACAATTTTTTGTAAACTGATCATTATCATCAAGTTGAAACTGTTTGTCATAAGTCAATTCATTATGTAATTTGCATTTATGTTCCACATTATTCACTATTCACTTCTTGAATTTCTCATAGTTAAGGTTAGGTGGAAGAACTGTCAACTGACTGAACCTCGCCCTTGTTAACTGTTGAACTGTACTGACATTGTTATACAATGACAAATAAATACTTTCTATTCTCTCAAGAATTAACATATATTTGATGAATTGTGACAATGAGTTTTGCACAATAGGCTGTACTTGAAATTTGAAACGTATCGACTCTTCATTCAGGACAACCGAATATATTGATAAACAAGAGCCATGCCAATATAATTTTCAACCGGTGATAATTTCGAGAATGGGTAATGTAAAGTTATTACATAAATAATGATTTACATAAATAATAGTAATACTGTATAGGCTATAAATACTACCATTGCTGCCCCTTTGTCTCGGTCAACTTTCGCTAGCAGTAGAAACAGAAGTCACCGCTGGGCTTGGGTTCGAGTCCCGCTTAGAGCATGTATTTTTTTGGTAACGTCCTTTCACCAAACATAACTTCATCCTTTCATTATCACCCGCACATTCGGTACCCCCGTATAACCTAGCTGCTGGTGGGGTCATTGGTAAACAGTCAAAAAAAAATCTACCAATTAAGGTTGGGTAAATCTTGATATTTGGTTAGGTCCATATTTCTGATATCTTCATTAAATAGCTTGGTCGCAGTTTTAATTACATCACAACAATTAGGGATTAGATTGCTATTGACTCATTTGATTACTATATTTGGTCCAAACATAACTGACCTTTTGAAATGAAACTGAACATTTTATGATTGCTCAGTGACAAAGATTCATAAAGTTCGCTTTCATCATCAAGTTTGTTGCGATCATTCAGTAAGAGAAATATTCATTTCATACATCCACGTTTCCAAGTTTTCAGGTGGCTGTTTCTGCACTTCCGGATCTGTGGTCATTCGGCTAGAGCTCCTTTCCTTTCAGTTTATGTCCGTATTTTTTACTTTTAATTGAATTCAGTGTATAAAAATGTTATTTAATAGGTTATATTTTATTTCTTAACGGCAATACACTTGACTTTTCTCAAACAGAAGTAATTTATTATATACGAAAGCAGAATAGTCTCAGACCCGCTCGTCTGGCTATGCTGTTCATCGGAAGAGCTCATGAATTCTAGTGAAGATGACTTCTTACAGAGAACAAAGGGATGAAACGTTTCCACTAAAATGCCTATTATTTGTATATGGTGAGTAATTGCAGTGTTATTTAATCAACTAGGGCCTCCAACACGTAGATGATAGTTATATATATTATTTATATCTATGTCGTAGGACATGCCATCTCAATAAATGTGTTTTTCCATAGTTCACACATGTGGTTTGGGAATAGGCCTACCCGCCCACCCTGACATGTAGGCCTACTTGAGAATTGATTTCATAAATGGTTAGAAAATCAATCATTTGGTTAGGATTTAACCAGTGTGGTTACAAAATCAATGGCCCAGGTCATACTAGACTGGGCAAAGATAATTCTAGGCCCAGACATAATATTCACACCTCTTTTTGGTCTTCAAATATGAGGCCAGGGTGTAGTTCCAGGGCTAGTTAAGTTCCAGTAGGCCCTTGCGCCTAGGTAATTTCTCAGTTCAATATAAATTTATAAATTCATACTAAATTTGAAAATATAATGTACATCTATCCAGGCCCATATTTTCAACTTTTGACAACAATAGGCCTAGGCCTACGAAGGCCTATTCATTATCATTAGTGTAGAATTACTGAGACGCTGAGCACGCCTATTTGTGTTTCTTTTCCAAACCTCCCCCACTAACCTGACCGACATATCACACCCTCCAGCAGCCCTCCTCCCCAACAGCGGCATCAACCTACCCCCCTAACATAACCACCGAAAATCACCCCCTTCCAAACAGTATGCAAAAACCATCAGATTCAAGTGAGTTTGAAGACTATAAAAACCAACAATTCTCAACCTCCCGCAACTTTTCTGAAAGATATGAACAAGATCTTTCAGAAAAGACTAAAAAATCGAGAATCAAACACCAATTGGCGATGCTCAGTGTCACAGTGAAATTAACTTGCACATAGGACAATGCTTATATTGTTTTCCTCTACATCTATGTACGTTTCACAGCGTAGGCAGTTCGTGGGTCAACAGTAGCTCGAGGCCTACGTGGCCGGAATGAGACTACGACTTCGGTGAAGCAGCGTCGAGCTTACGACCAGACAAACGACCACAAGGCTACGAATCGGCAAGCAACAGAGCATCTTTCTCATGTCGGCATTCAAACGGTAAGTGTAGATGCTCAGTTAGTCCACGTTCTTTAAACAGCAACGGGGATCAGAATACCGTACTTGGATGTCTATGGTAGAGACACTTGTGTCGTGGTCCATTTTCCTCATCTTTCCTTGAATTGAGGTAGGCCGCAGTATATTTGTAATAATTTAAAGTTGGCAAATGAGAGAATTTCTCATTTGAGAGCGCGTTCGTCATTCAGCCATCTAGCAGCTTCCTACAAGTGCATCAGATTCAGAAACCTTAATTACATTTTGGCCTAATAACAGTTTCTAGTTTTTAACCTTTTCAATGTTATTTATCTATACTATTTAATTATTATTATTTTTACTACTATATAATCATCTTATATTTAGTCACCTTGGTGGCTCGGTCAATTATCGCTAGCGGTAGAAACTGAAGTCACCGTTGGGCGTGGGTTCGAGTCCCGCATAAGGTGTGGGTTTTTGTAAACGTCATCTCACGTATCATCACTTCATAGTTTCATTATCACCCGCTCATTTGTACCCCCGTATAAACCTAGCTGTTGGTGGAGTCGTTAAGCAGCATTAAAATGAAATATCTTATATTTAGACTCATTTTTTTTGTCATCTTATTTGACGAAACCAATATTACTAGGCCCTACTATGTTTTTTCCTACGGTGAATTTGAAGAATACAATTGCGTGGGAATGCAAGAGGGGGTAGCAAAGTGAAGGCTCTTCAACGTTTGTTTTAAACTCGATGTTTCTCGTTAGATATCTAGGCCTATTAGTACAATTAAAATTACAATAAAGGTCAGGTTACTTGGAAGTTTGAATTCAGACCAAGAATGAAGTCTGATTCTATCAAGTGACCATTAATACTTGATCATTTGATCAACTATTAATGGTTTTAGTATAGGCTAGATAGCATTGTAGGGCGAACACAAATGCAGTAGGTCGTTGAAATAGAAGAAATGGATGTAAAATATATGGACTACTATCAATTGTTGCTGCCATATTGAATTAATAAATTCAATTATATGCTACTATTAAATTTCCAACGGTCATATATAAAGAGTATTTCCCAGGAAGTTCCGCTTCTTATTCACGTTTTGTTGCGGCTGAAGACGGATATGTCCGAGACTAGAGGCGCGTTTTCATGGCTCGCGGTAGACTTATCTGGCCAATCAGAATGGATGAAATTCTCGCCCCTCGCACTTGTTGCCTCTGCCGCGAGACATAAAATGAATTCAACTTTGGGAAAAAAACTCCGCGGTTAAATTCCCTCACTGATACAAGAAGTAGGGTTATGTTGAAATATTACCTCTAAAACAGAACTTTTCAAATATTCATTGTTATTGTATTTGCGTGCCACATAATACAATGCTAAAAAGCACCTCACCGCCTGAATTGAACTCGAATTGTTTATTTAAATTAATGAATATAATCTTGATGTGGATGAAAGAAGTCACCCTCGTGGCTCAGTCAACCATCACTAGCGTTAGAAACTGAAGTCACGTCGGGCGTGGGTTCGAGTCCCGCATAAGGTAGATTTTTTTTCACTTTGTAGCACAGGGCTTTATTCACATGTGAAAGATTGTTTGTTGTGAGATTGATCTTGCTGGCAGATGACACTAGTGTCTGTCAATAGCGCCATCTACCGACAAGGTCGACCGTCTGCTTGAGTGACAGTTACTTGTTATTTGAGTCTAGTTCGTTCGTTTCTACATGCGGGGTACGGATGGAAGAACTGAGGCAGGTCAACCAGTGGCTAACATTGGTCGTATGGGAGGGGGCAGGATAAAATGAGTGATAGACGCAGGAAAACGATGAATCGAGGTTTCACTGTACAAACGTTTCACAAATAACAGACGTGGTTCTTTATATATATTTTTTCAAAATACAATAAATACGACAGCTGTTGATCAAAATTGTTTTCAATTATTATCCATTATGAAATTATCCACAAACAATAAATACTTGCTGTACAGTATATTTTTGTTGATAACTTGACAAATTATTTGGCACCAATTACAAAGACTGTCTCTTTGTTCGGATTCTTACATTGATGAGGTATACTAACCACGTGACAGACGGGTTATGAAATCACTACCTGCCTCTCGGGCCGAGTTTCTTCCCGGTTATATTGCACAGATACTCGTGTTTGGATAGCCTTTCATAACATTCATAGTTTAAACAAATGGTCTTATTGTATTGATACATTATTGTACTTGCCAGCAAAAATATCTCACAATAATATAGATCAAGAATAAATTCACTGATATCACTGTCATGTAGAATTCAGAGGCTGTCAATTTGACAGATGTAGCCCAGAGCAATGCTTTGGAATAATAGCTGACTGTGTTTCATCATTTTCCAATACATTAGCAAGGAAACAACTTGTTTCTCGCTACGTTACTTTGTCTGGTATATCACTAACAGATGTTTCCTTTTGTTACAGATCATGCACTTCACAGCACAGCGGCAACAACGCAGATGTCCCGGCCTCGAGCCAACCGCGTCCCGAAGTCTGGTGATCCATTGCGGCAAGCAACGGCGTGATGTCAAGTCGCTTGAACCAGCTGTTGAGGTCAGCTTGCTGTCAACATCACTGCGGTTATTGCTGCATCAACAAGCAGCTGAACGAGCAGCTTCCTGCATTGATATGATAATATGTGAAGACATTGAGCCATGAGTGATAATAATGAGTGAACTAATATCTTGTGATGACATGATTTATTGATATAACTCGTACAGAATATGTGATAATAAATTGATGATAAGTAACAATTACATGATGTGTTCTAAGTTGTGATTATCCTGTGACTCCTTGTAGTACCCGTGCAGCCCGCAGGGTAGGGGGTGAGGGGAAGTAGAAAAGGTTGGGAGGCTTGACCTTGAACCCTTGCGTGCAAGAGCGGCTCATGTACCTTCCGAGAAAGCTACGCAAGTCTCTCTCGCACGTTCGAATACAAGGTCTCCACCCAACCCCCTCCAGCAAATCTTAGATCGTGATTGGATGTATGACAATGTACCCTTGAATGCCAGACAGGCTCTTGCGAGTCTATCTCACACGCAAGAATAGAAGGTCTCACCCAAGACCGATCCAGATCATCCCCTCACCCCCGCGAGCCTTTTATTCACATGCTCGGGTGTGGCATCAATTGCTTAAGCTCGAGGAGATGAGTTCCTGTCGTGGAGCTTTAATCAGCTTGGTTATAGCCAACGGGCGCTGATCAAACCACTCTAGGCTGGCCTACCCGGCTCGGGGATCATTTTACAATAGGCTGAATCATACCTGGGTGCGGGCTGCACGAGGTCAGTTTACCCACATAACGGTGCACTTACGCGCTATCTCGTAGTTGCTACGATGGTCCAAGGAGTGAGTCTTCAAGGTAAGCTGCAGCCTGCAAACAACAAAAACATTAAATTAAGGTTAATAACTGGCTTAAATTTCAATTAATTACATAACTTTCACTGGATTATTCTTTGAAAAGAGCTACTCCATGTTCACACCAAATTTGAGACAAATCGAATTTTGAAATTTGAAAATACACCAAGTTATTTTTTGCTATAAAATCTTTAAATGTGACTCAATTTGGAAACGGAGACCGGATTGAAGTTACAAATTGATCACATTACACATATATAACAACAGAACTGAGAAATTCAACAACAAGTTTCAAATCACCAAAAAAAAATGCCCAAATGCACAGGGGTTAATACACTAGTTTTTGACCTTTCGCAATTAATTTCTATGAACTGGTGAGACCTATGAGGTTCTAGTATTTTTTTATGATCATATCTTCAGGATCTTTGAATCATTAGAAAGTTTCGTTAGGATTGCTCTGGCTGTTGCCAAGAAAAACGTCGCTGATTTATCAAAAAAAGGACATTTTCAGCCAATTTTTAGCAAACTTTAAGAACAGTCTTCTGACATAACGATAATTGTCCAATTAAGTTTGAATATTCAACAAGAAGATTCAATTCTAAGAAAGAAAATATGTTTTGGGAAATTGTGAAACCAAAATTGACGTCAGAAATCAAATTTGAAAATCGTTGAAAAAGGCAAAAAATCATAAGTTTTGATTCGTCTAAAATTTTGTAGTATGACGGAGGGGCATTTCGAAAACTCAATTCCATTGAAATTTCTCCAATTTTCTTTTTTTCAAAGTAATTACAAGGATTCTAAAAATGTATATGTGCCCTACCATGACAAATAATACCAAGTTGATTTTTGCTCTAAAATCTTCAAATTAAACTCAATTTTGGAACGGAGACCGGATTTGTGTTCGAATTTGATCACATTACAAATACATAACAACAGAACTGAGAAATTCAACAACAAGTTTCAAATCACAAAAAAACATGCCCAAATGCACAGGGGTTAATACACTAGTTTTTGACCTTTCGCAATTAATTTCTTTGAACTGGTGAGACCTATGTTGTTCTGGTATTTTTTTATGAGCATAACTTCATGATCTTTAAATCGTTGGCGAAGTTGACTACGCTCGCTCCAGCCGTTTCCAAGAAAAAAGTGTCTGAATTACCAAAAAACTGCAATTTCCAGCCACTTTTCAGAGTCATCAAAAATCATCATTTTTGATTCGGCTAAAATTTTGTAGGAAGACGAGAGTACATTTCAAAAGAGTTATTCCGTTGAAATTTTGCTAATAATGCTAATGGAAAAGTAATTAGAAGGATTCCAGAATTCTATATAGGACCCTAGCTACCATGGTGAGTACACTAAGTTGATTTTTGCTCTTAAATCTTTAAATTAAACTCGATTTTGAAACGGAGACCGGATTTGTGTTCGAATTTGATAACCATATGAATAAATAACAACAGAACTGAGAAATTCAACAATGAATTTCAGAGGACAAAAATTTTTGACCGAAATGTACAGGGTTCTAAGGTACTTTTGGACCTTTCGCAATTAATTTCTTCGAACTGGTGAGAGCTATAATGTTCTAGTATTTTTTTATGAGTATAACTTGATGGTCCCTAAATCCTCAGCAAATTTGGCTATGCTCACATCAGTCATTTCCAAGAAAAACGTGTCTGAATTACCCAAAAACTGCAATTTCCAGCCACTTTTCAGAGTCATCAAAAATCATCATTTTTGATTCGGCTAAAATTTTGTAGGAAGACGAGAGTACATCTCAAAAGAGTTATTCCGTTGAAATTTTGCTAATAATGCTAATGGAATAGTAATTAAAAGGATTCCAGAATTCTATATAGGACCCTAGCTACCATTGTGAGTACACTAAGTTGATTTTTGCTATAAAATCTTTAAATTGAACTCAATTTGGAAACTGAGACCGGAATTGTGTTACAAATTGATCACATAACAAATACATAACAACAGAACTGAGAAATTCAACAACAAGTTTCAAATCACACAAAAAAAATGCCCAAATGCACAGGGTTTGACACACTAGTTTTTGACCTCTCGCAATTAATTTCTTTGAACTGGTGAGACCTATGTTGTTCTAGTATTTTTTTATGAGCATAACTTCATGTTCTTCAAATCGTTGGCGAATTTGACTACGCTCGCTCCAGCCGTTTCCAAGAAAAAAGTGTCTGAATTACCAAAAAACTGCAATTTCCAGCCAATTTTCAGAAGTGACTTCAGAAATGAAGACAATTGTCCAATTATGTTTGGATATTCAGTAAGGAGATTCAATTATAACAGAGAAAATGTATTTTTGGAATGTTTCAAAACCAAAATTGACGTCAGAAATCGAATTCGAAAAAAGTTAATTTAAAGAAAAGATGCATGATTTCGATTTGCCCAAAAGTTTGAAGATCGACGGAAGAGCTATTTAAAAACTTAATTCCATTGAAATTTTCTCAATTTTCTTTGTTTCAAAGTAATTACCAGGATTCTGAAATTCTATATAGGCCCATATATGGCAAATGCACCAAGTTATTTTTTGCTATAACATCTTCAATTTGAACTAAATTATGAAACGGAAACCTGATTTGTGTTCTGAATTTATCACTTCACATACACACATAACCACAACTGAGACCGATTCAAGAACGAAACCAAAGAGTCTGAATTACGATAACAACGACTAAGTACTCACTCGTCAAGATGTTCTCCGGACTTCCTCTTCTTCTCTCTTCCATCACCGCGTCTCTTCTTTCTCCATCTTCTTCATCCTCTCCAGGCACATGTCCTCTTCCTCTTCTTCCCTTCCTTCTTTCATGCGTTGGATTGAAAGTATGACCAACTAAAGAATGAGACAAGATATGGTATATTACTTCTATATAGTTAGTAAATAGTACAAGTACTACTAAAGTAAGTGTGAATATATACTGAAAATATATTTATATTCATAATTCAAAATATTGGCCTAGGCCTACGGAAGTATATTTCATTTTCATTGAATAATCCAAGTCTTAATCTTGACCTAGGCCTATCATTCAAGTCAACAACAATTGAATCTCATCAATATTTAATCAGTTATTCGGTTTCGACAAGGTTATAATTTATATGGGAGAGCAGTCCCTATGAAATCTCATCCTATATAAAATATCACACGTTGTCATTTAGTCAGCCCGTCAGATCATCACTCCGTTATTGAATATCACTTTTTTGTGGTTAAATCTATCATCTACGACTATTATTATTATTATTATTCATCTTATTGTATTGCTGATATCTGAAATATATCTGATATCTGATATCTAAAATCCAAAGCACTCGCTACCTTCTCAGACGCCTTAAGCCCATTGTCAACCCCAACTCCCTTCTCCTTGTATATCACGCCCACCTACACTCTCACCTGTCCTACGGCCTTCTCTTCTGGGGCAACTCAGCCTCTTCCAAACGCATCCTCATCCTTCAAAAACAAGCCATCCGCATCCTTGCGGAGTCTCTCGCCGCCAATCGGCTAACCCCACTTCATAAAACTTGGCATCCTCACTCTTCCTTGCACACTCATACAGATCGCTTCCACCTTTGTCCGCACGCACCCCGAACAATTCCCCCTCAACTCTTCCGTACATCACCATACCACCAGAAATAGAAACCACATAAGACTTCCAACTCACTCTCTCTCGTCATTCACCAATAGCCCCCATTATATCTGCACCTCCATCTACAACAAACTACCTCCCTCTATCACAAACTCAACCACCCGCACCTCCTTTGATAACAACCTCAAGTCTTTCCTAACCCAGCATCCTTTTTACAGCCTCTCAGAATACCTCAACTTTGATATCCCTCCACAATAAACTCTCTGCCCCACATTTCACCCTCATTAGGCCTACACTCTTTTATTATCATTTTCTAATTGAAACATTTTCATGTTTTTCTTTTTGTAAATATTCCTCATACTTCTTCTCATCTTATTGTATTTAATCATTAACTATATTTATTGTTACTAATACCTTAAGTATTATTTTCTAACTTTAGTTTTACTCTTTATACTCTACTTGACGATACCCATACTCTGTACTATGTACTGGTCCACGGGACGATAATAAAATACAAATACAAATACAAACTGTTGAACTGTCATATTTTGTGAGTCATTGTGTTATGTAACTTGCATTTATGTTTCACATTATTCATTTCTTCAATTTCTCATAGGTAAGGTTAGGTGGAAAAACTGTCAGCTGACTGAACCTTGCCGTTGCTAACTGTACTGACATTGTTATACATGATACGCCCCGACATAAAGACTTTCTATTCTATTCCATAGTCGCAAGCGAACAGCTATCGTGTAATTACGCCACTTTAATGATAAAAGACGAACGGCCAACGAAACTACTCGAACGGTTCCGACACAATCGAATGAAAGTGTACGACAAACGAACAACGCAAAGACTTGGACTCTTCTACATATAGGAACATCAATGAAAGCATAATGTAGCTATCAATGTGAAAAGAAGTGCAAATAATCTAATTGCATGTGCTTACTAACGTGTCATATTATTAAAATAGTACATTATTTCTATACGTCTATTCTAGGTTATGGTCGGCCTATTTTCATTACCTTTATAGTTTTGTCTAGTCCTGTAAATATGCACCGACGTTTTCAGGTAAAGGTGACACTCCCATTTTGAATGCGATTAATTACTTATTGGAAACACATTTTCTTTCACCTAATTATATAAATTAATAATGATTTTATTCGCCGTGTCAATCTTCCATGATGAGTGTTGTTGTTTCATTTTACAGTTTTGCCAACTTCAACCGCTCGAACCAACATTTTGTAGCATTGCTGCCAACATCTTAAGGGGTCCTTTGAAAGTGTTTTTTTTTAAATGATGGTCAGGGTTAGGTAGTGTGAGGTTTTGCATTGAATGGACAACTAGATTGTAAATTTAGGGTTAATGCTAGTAACAAAACTAATAACTACGGCACAAATTCAATGACTACGGGTAGGCCTTCCCTAGTTCCTCCTTTTTTTCTAAATCATGGCAATGCAGTGCACAGAAGACCCGACTTGAATAAAAATTGGATGAAAACTAGATTTAATAATTTACGTTAAAAAAATCTTCCCCATCCATGACCAAAGAGTCAACAGGGTTAATTTATAAAGTTTACTAGTTTGTCAAGAGCTGGTTGTACCAACTGATATGTGAATATTATAACGATTATTACTCATGGTACGTAAATAACATACATAACTAACGCTGATAACAAGTTAATTAGCTTATTATTGCGCAATTCACAAATGATGAGTTGGTACGTAGCTCTGAATTCATTAGATTGAAATTGATCATTTAAAGTAGCAACATGAAGCGTTAGCAACTGAGCTAAACGTGTCTGTACTATACCTTCATTAGATGAGCGTCCTACTCTCACAGAGCTTCATCTCCGTTTGACCACACTGCACCGGTCGCACGGTTCGACTGAACAGCGTGCGACATTTCGTATCACACAGACTTACCAGACACCGCAAGCCTGGAACTAGGTTTTGATGAATACGGTACTGACGATATTCATTTCCCTAATCGTAGAGTTATACTAATAATTATTCAATTTTTATTTGCTCCTCAACAAGATAATCTCCCTGGGATCTCAAATACTGAAGTGACCATTAAATATGATTCATTTCATGTGATGAAATTAGATAAAAAAATCATCATCTTGATGGGAGGTTATTTTTTTCTTGTCCCTCAGAGACCATGAGTCATGACGTAGGCATTACTGATTCTGTATAGAAACATGAACAGAATCGAGTAATGTCGGACAATTGGTCCTGGAGACAAATAAAATGGTTATAATTTCTCAAATTGAATGATTCCTAGTCTTCTCTTGGGAGATGAATACTGTCATTATTCGTTGAAATTCAGTTTCAGGGTTCAGATGACCTTTATCCAGCTTACAGCTGTACGCCTACAGTTTTTAGGCCAAATCTTTTTGGTCACAATTGGAAAAAACTACAATAAGATTTAACCAGGCAGGAAATTTAGAAAATAAAATTCTTTCAGAAAGAAAACAACAACTGAATGTTAAGCCATTTCGAAGCGAATAATTCAATACATAAACTTGAAATTGACATTCGAAATAAGGACTAGTATTTATAGTAAACTGTCACCAGACCAAAGCTGTAATTTATGAATAAATAATTAAAAATAACATATATATTTGAATCAAATAGCTACTAGATATAATGGTTATCCTTGATTTATAGTATTTATTAGAACTGGTGATCACATTTGAAGACAGTGTTGTTAATTACAATGACTGAGTGTTATGTATTCCACTGTGTGATTGTACTTCTAGTTATGTATTCCACTATGTAATGGCATTTCTAGTTATGTATTCCACTGTGTAATTGTATTTCTAGTTATGTATTCCACTGTGTAATTCTATTTCTAGTTATGTATTCCACTCTGTAATTGTATTTCTAGTTATGTATACCACTCTGTAATACCACTAGTTATGTCTACCACTGTGTAATTGTATTTCTAGTAATGTATTCCACTGTGTAATGGCATTCTAGTTATGTATTCCACTGTGTAATGTATTTCTAGTTATGTATTCCACTGTGTAATGGCATTTCTAGTTATGTATTCCACTGTGTAATGGCATTTTCTAGTTATGTATTCCACTGTGTGATGGCATTTCTAGTAATGTATTCCACTCTGTAATTGTATTTCTAGTTATGTATTCCACTGTGTAATTGTATTTCTAGTTATGTATTCCACTGTGTAATGGCATTTCTAGTTATGTATTCCACTGTGTAATTGTATTTCTAGTTATGTATTCCACTGTGTAATTGTATTTCTAGTTATGTATTCCACTGTGTAATTGTATTTCTAGTTATGTATTCCACTGTGTAATGGCATTTCTAGTTATGTATTCCACTGTGTAATTGTATTTCTAGTTATGTATTCCACTGTGTAATTGTATTTCTAGTTATGTATTCCATTTTGTAACTGTTGTTCATTACACATTTTATTCTGTGATTATATTTCTTGTCAAGTATTCAAGTTTGTAAATTAGCAATAACGCTAGATAAATATCCAACTGCCACTAGATACACTAATTCCTGAGGGGTCTAAATGATAACCAGCTTATTACTAGTTTCCTGAGTTGACGTTCACTCAAGTCTTATTTTTGGTCCTTTGAACTCAGTTTTAAAATTATAAACATACTGATATTTATTCTCTTCGTCTCCGTTTTAAAATTATATACATATGAAAGTACGTTTTTACATACAATTCTCGGGCAAGTTATTTTACTGTACTACTTCTCTCTCCCCCATTGAATCAAGCATGGGCGTCGGCAGGAAGGAATTTAAGGGGGGGCAAAATATCCCAAATTCGAAAATGCACAAGTCCCAATGGGAGTCCCCGAGGGGATTTTTTTAAAATTTTGATTTTTTTGCACCAAGTCACTAACCAACACATTGTCACATACATACGTATACAATATCAATTTCAAAACAATAGAATAAAGACTATTTGGTCTCAACTCACAAACTTGTGAGAGTGACTACTGACAGTTACTGAGAATATGATACTGAATGCCAATTTCTGAGAATCGTGACATTGTTTGGCATTAAAATAAATGGTGCTTATAGATTGTCCAAAGCTGCGTAGAAAGTATGGAGAAGGAATCATAAACACAAATATGAGAAAATAATTACGGCTACAACTTGATTCCATGGGCGTTGGGAGCGGGGGGCAAGGGGGTGCACGGGCCCCCCCCTCCCCCCTAATCACAAAATCTATAATGAATGTTTCGAATGCCTAATCCAAGAACACAACACGCTCAAAGATACTCAAAAATAAAACAATTTCAATTTTTCAAATACATTTCTGTCTGGCCTCAGGGGGGGAGGGGGGGGCCCGTGCACCCCCTTGCCCCCGCTCCCAACGCCCATTGAATCAAGTTGACCGCCGTGATTATTTTCTCATATTTTGTGGTTATGATTCCTTCTCCATACTTTCTACGCATCTTTGGACAATCTTTAAGCCTTATAGGAGCCTTGTGGACTTATATAACTTTCATAGAGGTAACAAATGGTCTTATTGTATTGATACATTGCTATACTTGATATGTGAAACAATGAATTCATTGATATCACTGTTACGTGGTATTTAAATTAGACACATGTAGAGATGCTAAGCCTAGAGAGAGGTTTCGAAAAGACAACTCAAATTAAATAATTTTCCAATACATCAGCATACTCCATTGTGGCAAAATGATTCACAATAATTCTAAATGTATCTCCTAGTGTCGGTACAATCAGTGTCAGTAGTAGGGA
>OU015475.1:1384475-1386975 GCA_907164805.1 Brachyptera putata
TACAAGTAATGGCTCACAATAACCTATTTATTATTACATGTAGTAATAGTTATTATATTAAATCTTCTTACTATACACACAAGATTATAACAATGTAAATCAACAGATTGAAAATGGTACATGAATGTACGGTTATTGTTTTTTTTCCGAAGAAATCTGGGTTTTCAGTATTACAGCTTCCTTCTGCTGTGCAAGTAGGCCCAATAGTTTCTTATTCTCATTTTTAAAAGAAGATGCCCCTTGAATGATTATTATCTCAAGCTAGTGAACTGTTCTATGTTCGGGGACCAAGAATTGAAAACGACAAGGAATTTTTAGTAGGCCTATTTATCAGCACGTTCAAACCGTGTCCAAGCAAATCGATTATCTTAATCCGTTTCCTGACAGTGTGAAAAACGTGGGCCTAGACCACGCTCATCAGAAAGCTAGGATACGGTTAACAGCCAGATCGATTTGGCCCGAAACAATTTAAATATCTGACTTTCATAGCGATAGGCCTACCCCAGCAACGAAATAACTGGGCCTAGCCAAATTGTGAGCGCTGCAAATATTAAGGCTCATTCACGATTAAAGATTTAGCTTAACTTTAGGGTGTAACTTTATGACGTAAACTTGGACCGCAATGTCACTGTTCATGACTACTTGATTTAGTGCTGAATCCAAAGTAAATCAACCGATGAAATTCCGTTTCAAAGACGATCTCGGAGTTGTTCGGACGATCTCGGTACCTGGTAAACGATGTTCGGACGATTTCGGAGTTTCTCAGCCTCTGATTGGTAGAATTCTACGTCTAGAGTAGACGTAGCCGTAGAAGTTGGAGTTTGCAAACTTCTACGTTACGCCTACATTTATTTCTGCGGCTAAATTTATCGTGAATGGTTGCATGGAATGCGACCAACCAAACATTGCTAAAGCTACGGCTAAATCTTGAGTTTACTTCTTACGTCAATCGTGAATGAGCCTTTAGTGTTGGCCTCGGTTTTATCCTAATGTTATCCCAACCGTGATTTCAGCTTCTAGAGCGATGGTTTCGTCAACTGAGCAACGAAAGGAGGCTAGGCCTAGACTATACCTACAGTACCTATAGTAATTGACTTTATAATACGGCCTAGGCCTACGCCTACTCTACCTGGATGAGCTACGCATTAGCACTGAGTTTTGAATTATCAAGTCAATGGCCCTAGGTAGGCCCTACATTCAAACTCAATGATTCAACTTTACTTGGAATAAAGACAGCATGCAATGCATTTTACCAATGATTTTACTAACCTTTAAGGTATGTTATTATAAAGTCAATGCCTTTATCAACTAATTCAAGTTTGTAAGCCTAGGTACTAGGCTTAGTAGGATACTCGTAACTCCCAAATTTTCACATACAACCTCAAGTTCTGGGCATAGGCTAGGCAAAAACAGAACTTAAAAGCCAAAAGACCTTTTGAGTAGGCCTAAGCCTAGGCCAAAACTAGTAGTCCAACTTTGAAAGGTGATGGGGGACGAGGCCGATGACGTTGACAACTCGTTTATGTTAGGCCGACTCATAAATACACACGAATTTCAACACTTCAACGACACAGTAGGCCCAATAGCTGCTTTTAGAATAGAGCTGTATCTCGAATTAAAATATTAAATCCGTCAATCCATTCAGTCAGAAGCAACGACCCACTTTCAAGTTCTACTGTGGCATTCAATGACTGTTGTTCTACGAGAAATCGTAGAGCAAAATGTCAGTCACTAGTCAGTAGCTTGGGCAGTGTTGCCACTTGCTTATTTTTACATGAGAAACTCCCCACCACACTTGTAAAAATGCCCTATTTCACAAAAATATCCCACTAGGAAAAGACCCTATTATATTCAATTCAATTCAATTCTAGGAACGTTTTATTTCATCAGTAATTACCCATTTTTACCCATACTATTACTATTTGCTCGTCTATCAACGCATACATGGCGTTTTCCCGGTAATCAATAATTAACTGATCAATATCTAACCGAGAGTTTGTGAAACTGGTACTAAGTTCATTTTGATAGTGTTTTTGACACCTTTTGTTGACTATAGATGAATATACACTCAGTTATGGACGTGATATGTTGGACATGAATCAACAAGTAGCTAGGCCAAATCAAACACGAATCTCTGTTGATATCTTGACACCTTGGTTCAACAACTCAAGGTCTTAAGAGCTGGTTTAGATGAGCGTTGGCGAAGATTTCCATCCTACTCTTATGGAGCTTTGTCTGTGTTTTTTTTTTGTTTGTGGGCACGGCACAGGTCGCAGGGTTTGACCGATCGACATGAAACTTTTTTTATGCGCAATTTTTATGCGTTTATAAAACGCCATGTATGCGTTGTAAGACGAGCGAATAGTAATAGTATGGGTGAAAATGGGTAAAAACTGCTTCGAGTGGTACCAATTTAGCACATTTCATGTTTTTTCTTCAAAATGGTTGACTCGATCAAGCTGAAAATTTTCACAAATGTATATGAAAATGTAATTCAACT